>HG995423.1:600000-955930 GCA_905333125.1 Pheosia tremula
CTTGCGCTCACATTTAGCCAAAATTACGCTAACATAGAGTTTTCGCCGTCAGTCGACTGCAACTGCACGTCGGTATCGGAGCTCTAACTTTTTTTTTAAATGCCGTGTTATTTCGTCGTTGTGTGCAAAAATACTAGCAGCAAAGTGAACTACGCGAAAGATGGAATCTCATTTCACCAGCCAGTATTAAGTATTTTATTTATTAGTCTTTAAAATCATTAAAAACAACAAATCAAAAAATATTTAATGCCTTTATTATGTTATTTTAGTTTTCATGTAGCACAACGACTTTTTTATTTTTGTACAAAATACATAGCTCTTTAAGTACCACCTATGTTCGCTACTGAGTGAATGTACGAGGCAATGTATAGATCGTCTAACGATACTTTGAATAAACTGGTGCGTCGCGTGGTACGGCCGCTGTATACGGCGACGACGCAGCACGCACCGAGGAGACTTCGTATTGGTTGGTTTTAGCGAGTGGTTGGGAACAGCGAGTTCCCATACATTTTGAACCGCACGGCATATCTCTCGTGATCTGTGGGTTAACCTCATTACTGGCTATATAAAGATTGGTTAAACTCAAATAACAACAATACTTTAGGAAAAATATAATATTATATCGCTAGATGAACACACCAACTGTACGGTCCCACACTAAGCAACGCTTGTATTATGGTTACCGTACAATAGACTACGGGTGATCCGAAATATAATACTTATATAGATATTAAACCTCCATGACTCGGGTACAAACATTCGTGTTTATCACACAAAATTCGCCTCTACTGAGATTCAAAGCCCATTTACAATGAGCATGGTTTCCTTCGACCTTTCTTTTTTTTAGCTTGGCAATCGGCTACAAATAGAGCCATTTTTACCAGCGTCGATTTTTTTTTTATAAAGACAGGATGGAGTAAGCAAAAAATTAAATAAGAACAAGAATGCTGTTTCAATAACTCTGTTTCAATTACCTACACTCGTGCACTTCACCGAACCCATAATGGTTAATATTCCACTTATATCACTCACTATAACTCGCAGGAACACTAGTTTTAGAAATTAAAACATAACTGACGCCATGACTTTTAAGTTTCCCGCCAAAAAGACCAGAGGTGACATTGACAGATACTGGAACGATATGTTTCTTCTTCTTTTTTATTGGCGTTTGCAGATAATTGCCACAATTCTGCCAGTGTCCGTGATGAACGATATGTTTTAATCGTCGAAAACAAAGGAGGATATTCTCGATATATTTATATTTAAATATAACTGGCAGGTCAAACCATTGGAGAAGAAAAAAAAACCTTGATTTGAGTAAATTTCAAATTAGCCGTCGAACATTATATAATTTTCTATGCAACAGTCTGCTCTGTGACCTAGTTTGAAAATGTTACATGTGCTTGAGAACGTTAAATGAAACAATATGAAAACTAACCAACCATTTAATTCCGCTATCGTACCTACATTGCTAGACATAATACAAACCTATCACATTATGACTCCTATGCGGTATCTTAAGTAACTAACAGAGCTATAAAAACTGTTTTAACTCATTTATACAACATTAAGAACGTAATCACGAAACCTTCCCACAATAGCTACTTCACCGAAAAAGGAAAATCTTCACAACTGTGTTGTTAAAAAAAAACTTTAACATTCTCAGACGTAACCTTTTAACCTTAACCGAGAATACTTTTAAAAGAAAAGTTATTTTCAAGTGAAAGAAGGTACCTTCGGGTCGGGTAATATCTCAATTTTTTTTTAAAAGTATAACTCAGATATCTGAGAGGGGAACGGTAAAAATGTTTAAAAAAATCTTTGGTATCCTTAAAAAGGTAGACTATGTTTAAATACCATAGACAATTTAGGGAGTACATTTATCATCCATTATTCTTTTTTTTAAGGTTAACAACAGCTACGAAATAGTGCTATTTTTGCCAGTGTCGAGTAATTCTTGATATATTGTTATTGAATTATATGTACAACTGATGATAATGATAATGTTAATCACGATAATGATAAAGAAATGAATCTTCTACCCCTATCAGTAAAGCTGTGGATACTTTATGAAAATGTACCGGACATGTTGGGAGAACTTGAAAAGTCAAGTTATACTGTTTTATTTCAATTTCCTTCACTCGTGCACGTTTATGAACACACAATGGTTAATATCCCACTAATATTACACATTATTTATCAAAGAAACACATTTTAAATACAAACCAAAATTGACAACTTTATGGATCAATTTCTCATAATACTAGAATTGCTTAGTCCCAAACTAAGCAATACTTGTATTATGAGTAGTGTACAATGGACTGAGGGGTATCTTATTATGTAATACTTATATAAATAATAAATAAATAAATATCGCCATACGAACACACCAACTATACGGTCCCGCTTTAAGCTTAAGGCTTGTGTTATGGGTACATTGGACTGAGGGCGAACTCAGTATATAATACTTATATACATATTAAAGATCCATGACTCGGGTACAAACATTCGTGCTCATCACACAAAGCTTGTGTCCCTATCAGGATTTGAACCGGAGACCCTCGGCGCAGAAAGCAGAGTCACTACCACTGCGCTAATCAGGCCGTTATTATTTATAATAGATATGAAACATCCATGACTCGGGTACAAACATTCGTACTCATCACATAAAGTTTGTCCATACCAGGATTCGAATCGAGGACCTTCGGCGCAGAAAGCAGGGTGCGTCACTACGCGCTGAGCTTATCAGATAGTCGATATCTCCATCCCTATTCATCCCAAATTAGGGATTACCTCAAGACCGTCAATTCACCCGTTAAAATAACTTACCAGTCACATTCCAAGTTAGAATAGTATAAGTACAGTTAAATCGAATTGTAGCCGGCATCCGCAAAGAAGACTAAATTATGCCGCCATTTTGAACCAAAGAAGCGACAAGCCGGATAAAACCAGTCGTAACCGACTCGGGATCGACCGGCGAGATTGAACGGGAGCAGGGATCCGATTATAATTATAATAATACCAGCCTTTTTATGTCCCACTGTTGGGCACGGGCCTCCCCTCAATGCAAGGGGGGTTAGGCTATGGTCCATCACGCTGGCCCGGTACGGGTTGGTGGACTTCATACATCTTTCAAGGGGTGCTCTCAGACATGCAGGTGTCCTCACGATGTTTTCCTACACCGTTTAGCAAGTGATATATGATAATCGTGGTGGAAAATGAGATTCGCACATGAAATTCAGAAATCCCAGAGGTGTGAGCCGGGGTTTGAACCTGCGATCCTCGTTACCGAGGCTAGCGTTCTACCAAACATGGCTATAACTGCTGTTACAATTATCGTAGGTACCTAACCTAGCTGGTATAACTTTTAACTAGTAAGTGTTATTGATATAAAACTAATTTTACGGATTTTATCGCGGTTATTTTATGTTTTAGCGACTTGGGATCCACTCACTAATATTTTTAAATCCAAAACCAAGCGCACCTTTGCAAGACCTCAAGACACTGTGAGCACTTTCTGCGTAGAACGGACCGCAAGCAACAATTAATATGAGGGTACCCCGTTGCAAACTATGACACCATGACGTCAACCACCTCAGTCCTCCCGTGACCATGGTTGCTGTAAAGCAGCCGAAACGTCGGGAACGTAAAAAACATAAAATAAACGCGGTAAAATCCATAAAATTAGTTTTATTTCAATGTGTAGTATTCGCGTAAATATGAGAAATCACTACAGTAGGTTTTGGCTATACCGCCTGTAGCTAACCTTCGTTTTACATTTATATTAGTTACCTAACTTACCTAGTATATTATTTTGCTAGAAGGTTACTACTTTGCTAGTTGCTAACGGGCATACTATTCCTCTGATTGCAGGAAGCCATTCCTTAAAAAAAATACTAGAATTGCCATGCTACAAGCTTCAGAATGTCGTTCCTTTGGCGCATATCAGCCAAGAAAATCCATGCTTGCTCTTTTTATATGAATGTTTTACATTTTGGTGTAGTACATTGTTATGGGTATGTGAGAACAATGTAGGAGACGGGCTTCAGTAGCTGGTTAAAAAGTACTAATCCTACCCAAATATACACTGGTACTGGTGGTAGGCTTCGGCCGTGGCTAGTCACCACCCACTGAACAAAGCCATGTCGCCAAGCGGCCTAGACGTGTTCCGGTATTATGTTCGGTGTTACCATTCATGGATGGCGGGTCAGATCAGTTGCGCTGCATGTGCCTAGTGAATGTAGCGTCTCGATCTACAGCCGCCTTCCTACCTAGGCAAGTATGCTCCATCGTAGATCTCATCATCACTTACCATCACGTGAGATCGAGATCAAATACTTGCCTATAATGTAATAAAAAAAAATACAGCGTGAATCAGAAAGGGTGTACTGACATTTGAGCCTGCGCGACTTTAGCGCATTTGTAATCATTATGTATAGTCAGAATTTCGTTAGAATGTCTTTATTTTCCCAAAAAAAAATTACATTACAAAATTTTGATCCTGTTTAATTGCAAGTTGAATATTTACAATAAAAGTTAAAAAGGAGTATAGAAAAGCTACTTAATATTTACAAAAAGTGCAAAAAATTTGGCCCATGCGGGTAGCGTGTCCAAGATGCTGGCCGCATTTTCTCGCTGAATAGCCAAAGCTACTCGCTGAGCGAGGAAATGGCCGGCCCTTAGGTCGCCGGCCGTCGACCAATCTTCTTGAATGATTTTGATGCATTGCAAGTTAATGTTTGTGTCTCGTTTTGAGAGAGACATTATTCTCATAATAAGTTCATCCCAACTCCCGGTCCAGCCGATTTAAAGCGACCGCAGCGCATAAATCAGCGGCACTTTTCTCCGGCGGCCTCCCCTAATATATTCGCAATTGGCCCACAATAAATTTACGTCAAATTAACACCGCTACCCATTCGATGAGGTTTAATAGCGCTTTTTATGCTTGAAACGCGACTGCGAACATGTAATTAAGGATTTTTTTATTACTTAAAAGTACTAAGTAATAATGTAGCTAAGCACCAACTGTACGGTCCCACACTAAGCAACGCTTGTATTATGGGTACCGTACAATGGAGCGCGAACTCAGTATATAATACTAATTTAGCGGATAAGGGAAGATTTTCTAACCAGGCGGGTGGTATGCCTGGCGGGGCGGCCGTTATACCACAACGGTTATTATCGGGATCTTGTATATATGTTACTTGCTCCGAGAACTCTTATAGCGCGATTCAGGATTGTGATGACAATTGTCTATTGTTCTGAATGCGTCTGCAGCGCCATCTATGTAGCTTGTTGTGTGGTTGAATTGGTCGCTACACTTTTAAGATATTAAACATCCATGACTCGGGTACACACATTCGTGTTCTTCACGCAAAGATTGTCCCTACCAGTATTCGAGCTCGGGACTCTCAGCATAGAAAGCACTACCAACTGGTCTAATAAGGTCGTCCAAGTGTGCATAGATTTCATTCAAAATGTATGAAACTTTTCTGTTCGATTTCTGCAGTACAATTGACGGTTGTTGGGAATTGATTCGAACACATTTCGACGCGCTGACATCACCAACATATGTGGGATTAACATTACCATGTAGTGACTTTTAATATATATTTAAAAGGGCTGCCACTTTCTAACCGGCAACTCAAGCATTATTTGGATGATAAAGCAGCCTGGTACTGATCGCTCACATATCAATATTTATAATGTTAAAGTGTAGCGTGTGTGCGCCTCGCATGGCAACACACTGGAGCTTACTTTTTATATTTTTTTTTGTAAAAATAATGGATAAAAAAAAGACAAGCCCGCTGAGTTTCTTGCCGGAGTAGAGTTAAGGAAAAAATGTAATGACAATTTGTAAGTGCCCCCGTAGGCCTATACGAAATAAATGATTTGACTTTGACTTTGACTTTGCCTACCTAGCCGTACTTAAATTGTTCTAACATACCCATTTGGCGGAAAAGGGAAGATCTTTTAGCTAGGCAGGTGGTATGCCTGGCGGGGCGGCCGCTACGCACAACAGTTGTTGTCTGGATCTTGTATATATGCTACGTGCTCCGAAAACTCTCATAGCGCGTTTTAGGATTGTATTGAGAATTGTCTATTGTTCTGAATGCGTCTGCAGCACTATATGTGTCGCTTGTGGCGAGGTTAGAGAGGTCGCTACACACAACAATTTATTACAGAAAAAAATATAAGATCCATTGTGGTCAAGTCACAATCTGGATGTAAATAAAACAAAATTTTCAATTTTTTGATCGACACCAAATTATTATCAATGCTCGAAGGAAGCGCAGCTCAAATGTTATTATACTCTTTATGAATTACGCTGTAGCATTACCGAATTGCTACGAGCTACGATTCCGAGATCAACTTTTTTTTTTATACATTATAGGCAAGTATTTGATCTCGATCTCACCTGATGGTAAGTGACGATGAGATCTACGATGGAGCATACTTGCCTAGAAGGTACCTGCTCACTCTAAACTTATAAATAGTATAATTTACATAAATTAACTCTCAAAATAATTCAAAAACGAAAATCATTAGCAATACCTACGACATAAGAATTTTATTTATCAGTTTGACATCACTTAATCCGAGCTTTAAAAAAAAGATGGTGGAACACAAATTCCAAATTTGAATTTCATGAACGTATTCGCCTCCTTTCGAAATTAGAACGTGGATTCCAACGTATTTCGACGTGGAAGTTAATGGTGGGTACGTGTGGATTGATTCGAATCCGCGGATTGGTATCCTTACAAATTGAATAATTAATGTGGTTTTAAAAATTCAATACAAAGTCCATTATGAATCCTGGTATTGATCGATCCATTATGAAGGAGTATTTACCACCGCTCTTGAGAAGTTATTTGTATCTTTTAGTTATCCACTAACCAAAAGATACTAATTAATATTCTGTAAATATTACATATCACTTTGGATATCCGACACTAATGTAGGCATATAATTATTTGATTATATTATTTATATAAAATAAATATCGTTATTTACACCATATATACAACGTATATATATTAACGTATGTAATAAATTAAAAACAGAATAGATAAGCTTACCTACTTAATAATTATAAAAAGTGTAAAAAGTATGGCCCATGCGGTAGCGTACCCAAGATGCTGGCCCCATTTCCTAGACGAATAACAAAGCTACTCACTGAGCGAGGAAATGCCCGGCCCTTGGGTCGCCGGGTCGCCGGTTCGGCATCAATAATTACTAGCTTAATTTTTGAAATAAGTACTAAAAAAAGATCCGATTGTTATTCCCAAACAGAATAATGTCCGTATCGATTAGGACATTAGTTCCTCATCGATCACATCCCATCCCTAGTACAAACGCTCGCAGCGTTGAGCGCACTCGGTGGTGCCGAGTAATTTATTTTTAATTGGTCAGTCTGCCTTTTTAAAATTAAAAAAAAATACGTGTGCATTTAATATAATGATGTATGTGTATTTAGTATGTCCATATGATTTATAAAAATAAAAAGCATTTTTTTTCAAATACGTACTAAGCTACATCTGTTTGTCTCCTTTCATCAGACTGCACCAAGCATAGGAGTGTGCTCTTTTATCACTCCAAACATTCTCGTGCATTATGATAGATTCTAGCAAGATATAATAAATGTTATTAAAATGACCATATCACGGCGTTTATCAGTGCCGCTTGGCATATAAGCAGTGATAGCCAAGTTGGTAGAACGCTTGCCTCGAAGTCAAAGTCAAAGTCAAATCATTTATTTCGTATAGGCCTACGGGGGCACTTACAAATTGTCATTACATTTTTTCCTTAATACTACAACCGGATCGGAACGCGACCTCAACTGAGAAGATCCGGCAAGAAACTCAGCGGGCTTGTCTTTTTTTTTATCCATTATATTTACAAAAAAAATAATTATAAAAAGTAAGCTCCAGTGTGTTGCCATGCGAGGCGCACACACGCTACACTTTAACATTATAAATATTGATATTAGAGCGATCAGTCCCAGGCTGCTTTATCATCCAAATAATCCAAGATTCTGTAATAACCCTTACGACATAAATTACTTTTAACAGTTCTTTTAAACTTACTAATGGGCAAATCTCGGATTCCTTTGGGAAGTTTATTATAGAAGCGTATACATTGCCCCATAAAAGAATTATTTATTCTGTGGAGACGAGTGACATGCACGGATAGTTTGTCCTTATTACGAGTGTTAATAACATGAACATCAACATCAACATCAACATCATAACATGATCCTCGGTAACGAGGATCACAGGTTCAAACCCCGGCTCGCACCTCTGGGTTTTCTAGATCTCTGTGCGAATCTCATTTTCAACCACGTTTATCACTTGCTAAACGGTGAAGGAAAACATCGCGAGGAACCTGCATGTCTGAGGGAACCCCTCGAAAGACGTGTGAAGTCGGCCAACCCGCACTGGGCCAGCGTTTTTTTTATTTTTATTTTTTTATTACGTTATAGGCAAGTATTTGATCTCGATCTCACCTGATGGTAAATGACGATGAGATCTACGGTGGAGGATACTTGCCTAGGTAGGAAGGCGGCAGTAGGCCGAGACGCTACATTCACTAGGCACATGCAGCGCAGCTGATCTGACCCGCCATCCATGAATGGCAACACCGAACATCATGCCGGAACACGGCTAGGCCGCTTGGCGACATGGCTTTGTTCAGTGGGTGGTGACTAGCCACGGCCGAAGCCTACCACCAGTAATACGTGGTGGACTATGGCTTATACCCCTCGCATTGAGGGGAGGCCCGTGCCCAGCAGTGGGACATTAAAAGGGCTGGTGTTATGACTCGCCAATGTTCAACGACAAAAAAACAATACAATAAAAACGTCGTTTACATAATGCTTGGCGTAAAAAAAATTCGGGAATGGTATAATATCGGAGTCTTATTGTCCCAAGATCCGACACAAATGACAATTTCATAACGTGTCCGTTAGCAGTGGGCGGGTTAAGTTTTTTAGTGCGAAACGAGCTTTTAATATTCAAGTGTTTAACTCGGAATAAAAAAGAAATATAGACGGACAAGACAGGCTCCACACCTTCCGATCCGATCCTGATTATCGGATACAATCGAATTATGTGTAGTGCAGTCGGACGTCTTAAATTAGGGCGACTGCGCTACAAATTGTCCCGCTTTATCCGATGAGCTGGATATAATCGGAAGGTGTAGAGCCTTCTGATGAGAGATAGTATATCTACTTGACATTGAAAAGACGAAAACTTTATTAGTTTGGATGTAGGGGGAGAAATCTCCGGATGTAAATCCGATTTTTGTTAAATAAAGCTTCATTATTCCTGAGTGATATAGTATAGGGTTTTTTTTCATCGAAGTACCTTGGGCAGAGTCGCGGGTACAAACTAGATTATTTTTCTTTCTTTATGAAATGAGATGCGATGAAATAAAATGGATTACAAACTAGTTATCAATGTATCTTTGACGAACCAACACACCAACTATGCGGTCCCAAGCTAAGCAACGCTTGCATATGGGTACCGTACAATCGACTGAGGGCGATTCCATCAGTACATTATAACTTTCATACAAATAAAACATCCACGACTCGGGTAAAAGCATTCGTGCTCAACACTCAAAATTTGCCTCTAACAGGATTCGAACCCAGGACCCTTGTTACAGAAAGCAGAGTTACCACCAACTGTGGCAATCGGGTCGCCAGTACTATTTTTATAAGTATTACACTATTATTATCCTTATTCCAAACAAATACGGATCAGTTTAAATTAATAACAATATCAGTCTCCCCCTCCCCCTCTTAGCAACCACCTCCCTCTTCCCCCCACCCCCGAGGCTCAAAGCCGCCATGTAAACAAGCCAAGATATGGCGTAGTCAAAATTATACATTATTTTTCTTCTTTGAATAATGCTTAAATAATGCCCTCCGGCTGTAATGAAAACATGATGAGGAGCAGGTCGAAAGAAAGAGTCTTGTTAGAATAACCTTCACGCCTGGGTTCCCAGGGGTAGGCACACATGTATTCACCATACAGGATTATTTCATACCCTTCGAAATCGATATCGGAAACGGAATCGAAAACATCCGAGCTGGACCGCAATCGCTTTTAAAATTTCCGAATTCGATTATCTTCGATGTATCTTGATGACAATACCAAATCGTTTTTTTTTTATTTTCCGTCGGAAAGCTCGTCGGGAGCGACATCAACATCGTAAAGATTCAAATCCGTTTCCGATGTCGATTCCGAATGATTTAAAATAACCTAGCAGGTTGTCAATAAGTATTATATACTGAGTTCGCCCACATCCGTTGTACGGTACCAATAATACAAGCGTTGCTTAGTGTGGGACCGTACGTACCGTACATTATTACCAACTATTGTAACGTGAATCACTCTACCCCTCCACTTAGCTACCTACCTACGTATAATATTTCATTTTCTTTGACTAAAGTCATCTTCCAACAGCAACTCTATCTTCTAGGTAAACCTGTTAAACTATTCTGAATGAAAACTCTAGAGCAGGCATTCCCAATGTAGTCGATATCAACCCCTTGGGGTCTATATCGGTTTCCCAGGGGTCGACATAAACGAAAAATGATTTTGGGGGTCGACGAGGTCTAAAAATCGTCCCCTATTAATTAACGCAAGTTTATATTTGATACTTTCATGACACTGTATAACTTGTGTTACGTGCACCAACTTGTTATATGAATGACTAATATTTGAGTAGGAAGTACAATAATACTAATAGTTTACTAACTAACTAATAGTTTTTTAAAAGTACAACAATAGTTGTACTTTTAAAAAACTCAACAAGGCGATAAGCGTGGACTAGTGCGTACAAAATGAAATTATGATTCTGTATCAATAAGAAAAAACTAAGTATTTTTAAAGCAATTTGGCTATGGGGTCTGAGGTATCAGTTCATTTTGGAAAACGGGTCTTTTGCCGAAATATTAGTAATAGTTTGGGAATCCCTGCACTAGAGTAAATGCTATAGCAACTTACTGAACAAAGAATTACCTGAAACTCCCCAGCAGCTAAACATTTTCCTTGCTGAAACAACGGGGGTTGAAAGCGAAGTTTCAGTTTTCCCCTTTGTGCGGTCCGCGCAATATCCGTCGGAACCGGATGTCCAATCAACAGTTTGTGCCACCTCTAACGGGCATTTCCTGTTTATTATAGCATGGAATAATGAATGGTCATGAGTAATAATATCCTGAAATATTTTCTTCGTACATTTTGGTTAGCTAACAGTTACATACACAGCCATAAAGTTAGTTATATGGTCACAGAACCAGGTAACCCTCAAAATCTGAACCATTTCGACCGTGCCACAACCTTAATAAATTTAAAGGACTCACTTGACTTTTTTTGAATACCCTACCTGTCCCGGCGAACTTCGTCTTGAGATTCAAATGTATGCGAAAATGAATTATTTGTACTAATTTTCTTTTGTGATTTTCTCCCATGTTTTAATTTGTTATTCGGAGCGGACACAAATTCAAAAATCATAAAAATCCGCCCACCCGTTCTTGAGTTATAGATATGGCTGGACCGATTTTGACGGGACTTTCACTGGCAGATAGCTGATGTAACAAGGAGTAACTTAGGCTACTTTTATTTTGGAAAAAACATAGGATCTCACGAAAAAAAATTAAAACCAATGTTGCAGCGCAGCGCCTGATTAAGTTTGATAGCAACAACCTGCAGTGCGTGCCGCGGGCTCAGAATGGGCGAGCAGGCTGTTGTCAACGGTTGTCTTTGTTAAATACCACGCGGACGAAGTCGTGGGCAACAGCTAGTAATAATATAAAGACGTAAACTTTTAGATGTAGGAGGTAATCTCAAGATCTAGTATTCCCTGAGGATTATAAAAAAACTAAAGTCCAGTACAAAGTCATGAGCACTCCTAGTATCATAATATGATATCGAAATCCAGTGCTATCCCGTTGTCCCGGGATCTCGTCCCGGGGTAGAGTGCACCGTTAAGTGATATTCCATACGATTAAACTTGGGTGGTTGTCGTTTTTCGAACGGTTAAACTTTATTGGCCCCTAAATTGTGGCTCTGATGTAACGAGGCACAGGAGTGGAGGAACCTTTAACTTAATCCTTATTTTGACGATCTGATAAGCTCAGTAAGTAGCGACCCTGCCTTCTGCGCTGAGGGTCCCGGGCTCGAATTCTGGTGGGGACAAACTTTGTGTGACGAGCACGAATGTTTGTACCCGAGTCGTGGTTGTTTAATATCTATATAAGTATTATATACTGAGTTCGGCCTCAGTCCATTGTACGGTATCCATAATACAAGCGTTGCTTAGTTTGGGACCGTATTGGTCTGGCGAAATTATTGTTACGAAAAAATATATAAAACCAATATAAGTATACGTAAAAATTTATATTTTTAAATTAATGAACTATTATCATAATTTAACATGTTTTTCCGTGACTCTACAACTGAATCGGAATGCGACCTCTACTGAGGAGATCTGGCATGAAACTCAGCGGGCTTGTCTTATTTTTGCAGTTTTTTTAGTTTCAGTTCGTGTGGCGAATCTGTGACGATATGTCCATTATTGAACCGAGGTACCATTTAAAATGACTATATACTGGATTAATGTTTAAATGGTGTTATATACACAATTTTCTATATTATATTTATTTTTAAACTCGTAGTCAATGATCTGTAAGCAAGCTATGCAGTGGATCATATTTTCATACGATTCGATTTAGAAGTGAACGATCGATGGTTCAAACTATATAAATTCACATAAGTATTGATTTCTTATATTTACGCGAATACTACACATTGAAAAAAAAACAAATTTTACGGATATTATCGCGTTCATAACACGTTTATAACGCGTAAAAAAACATAAAATAAACGCGATGAAATCCGTAAAATTAGTTTTATATACATTTTTCGCTATCAAAACTCGAAATCATCAATTATTCTAGCTACTTCAGAAGCAATGCAGTTTTTTTTTACCCAACTGAAGTATTTGGCAACAATGCGTTATTTCCCCAGCGGTTCAGAGGTCTCCTGAAAATCTCTCTCTGTACCCAACGGTCGTTGGCCGTCTGTAACCTGAAAAAAAACAAACGGGAGAGTTAATGCATTATTGAGTAGCTTTTTGGGAATTGAACTTTAAAAATAAAACTCCATTACTCTATGGCGAAATGGAATTTGTGGACTTACGAGAAAGTTTAGGAGATTGTAAGATTGAAAAATATTTTAATCAGTTCCTTGTATTTTATATTAAATTTCCTTATTTGCGACCCGAAAGGGACAGAGCTATGTAAAGAAATAAGATAATAGCAGATTTTTGTATTTCCCATATAATCACCTTTATTGAAATCTTTAAAAATGAAATTAATTCATTATTTGACACCGGTACTGAGATTTTCTTGCGTTTCCGCAAAGTATTTCCCATAGTCTTGAGAATAAAAGCCCATAGTGCCATCTTTATATCTAATCGGACAAATTAAGATTAATATGCAGTGAATAGCCAAGTCGGTAGATCACGTGCGTTGGAAACAAGGTTCAAACCCCGGCTCTTTACTCTGAGATTTTTGAATTGGTGTGCGAATCTCATTCTTAATAATGATTACAACTTCATGTACGGTGAAAGCGAACATCGTGAGGAAATCTGCACGTCTGTCGTAAGTCGTGTGAA
Source organism: Pheosia tremula (assembly GCA_905333125.1). Classification (NCBI taxonomy): domain Eukaryota; kingdom Metazoa; phylum Arthropoda; class Insecta; order Lepidoptera; family Notodontidae; genus Pheosia; species Pheosia tremula. The sequence goes on from HG995423.1 coordinate 613,684, forward strand.
GTTCACCAAACTGCACTGGGCCAGGGTCGTGGACTTCTGCCTAGATCCTCCTCATACTAAGGAGGAATGTGCCCCGTATATTGGCAATAGGCTCACCCCCTATTAAAATGTTACCAAATACCATCAGCGAAATATGGTGGTACAGTAGAGTACCTCTGCCGTCCCTTTCGGATATTAACAGCGTGATGGTGTGCAAAACTAGGTACCTACTTTATATAATAATTCCAGCCCTTTTTGATGTCCCACTGCTGGGCACGGGCCTCCCCTCAATGGGAGGGGGATTAGGCCATAGTCCACCACGCTGGCCCAGTGCGGGTTGGCGGACTACACACATCCTTATAGGGGTTCTCTCAGATATGCAGGTTTCCTCACGATGTTTTCCTTCACCGTTTAGTAGGTGATAATTTTGATTCAAAATGAGATAGAGGTACCTTTTTTTTTTCTTTTTTTCTTGACAGGTAGAAATCTTCGAAAGATACCCGGCCTCTGTGTGGGAGAGGGCCGGGTTATGTGGGATTCTTACCCACTATAAATCCCTGGTCGCCGGTGGTCGCCTTCGACACATGATGGAGGGGCTCCGGGATCTCCAAACGGAACGCACCGGTGCCCCTCTTGTGCCTCGCCCCCTTATGGGGGCCCGTCTCGGGGGAGCGGATGTTTGCTCCCCCTGCGCCCTCGCTGCGCACGGCGGCGGGGAGCCACGCCCGCCGCCGTCCTCCTCCGGAGTCGTCATCATCACCGGACGTCCGGGCCACACCCCAGTCGTCCTCGACCCCGACGGTAGCCCGTTATTTAAGTTACATACCTACCTAGGGTACCTTTTTTTTTTTTTTTTTGCGTGGGGAATTCCTAATGGATACCCGCAAGCCCCGAGGGAGGCAAGCGGGTTATGCCGGACTTTTACCGACTAAAACCCCACGGTGGTCCTTCTCCCGCCTTGTTGGGGGGGTCACGGGAACGCTTTCGCACACATCCGTGACCCCACCAGCGGTAGTCTATACGAGTGGACTCCTCCTCTGCCCGGCGGCGTGGACCACACCACGCCGCCGTCCTCCTCGAGTTCGCTTGGCTGACGCGCAGGGCCCCCGCCCTTTGCGTCCACGAACCCAGGGGTCCCCCACCAGATGGTATGGCGAGGGGATTTAGGCTTAGGTAGCCTATTGCACCTATTGCGCATACGCGCGACTCCTCGATCGTGCGCAAGTGCCAGTTGTCCTTTACTGCCACCCGCACGCCCTTCTACGGCGGCATTAGATCCGCCGCCGCCCGCCTCCTTCGTCCAGGCCTTCTTCGGCGATTTGGGTTAGCCATGGGATCAATTTCCCTGGCCCGCTCAGCTGCCTACCTAGGGTAACTACATTTATAAAGATAAAATGGGCCCGTATATTTCACAGTATACGCGAGCACAACGCCGCGAGCGTACGCAAATTATCCAAACCAGAGCTAACCGAGATAGTTTTTTAATTCACAAAAGTGTACCTAAATGTACTTGAATTAAGTAATAATTCTTAAGGGCAAAGGGTTCGATACTGTTCAGTGACCTCTATAGGTCGTATTTAGTCCTATCCCTGACCTTTCCTTAGGGCGAGGGGAATTTTATAATGCAATAAAAAATTGTAAAAAAAGCCCGTTGAGTGTCTCGCCGGATCGTCTCAGTCGAGCAAACAAATATTTATAACAATTTGTAAGTGCCCCCGTAGGCTTATACGAAATAAATGATTTGACTTTGACCTCAATCATTTTTTTTGACTATATCCAATGACCTTTCCATTTTCAAATGCGCGCCCAGACGTTTTGTAAAACATCGGATTCTACAATCCGACCGCGACATACCTGCCATACATTTTCTTGTGAATGTCGTCCCATAACATTTAGGTACTTTCACATAATTAAAAGACGTTACACAGACAAAGCCGCTGTAACCGCAGGCTGTATGAACTGAATACCGGAAACAAGAAGCTTTAGAGGAAGCGGAAATGAATAATTATGATTGTGCCTCGAGTGAGGTGCACTAAGAAATGGCGCGAAGCCCCTTTTCCGCGCGGCAGCCATCGCTAATGATATTTTCGCGCGAACGTGATGAGCTTTCAAATGGATGGTATCATGTAATATAAATAAATAAATAATAATAAATAAATATCGCCATACAAACACACCAACTATATGGTCCCACATTAAGCAACGCTTGTGTTATGGGTACCGTACAATGGACTGAGGGCGAACTCAGTATATAATACTTATATAGATATTAAATATCCATGACTCGGGTACAAACATTCGTGCTCATCACACAAAGATTGTCCCTTCCAGGATTCAAACCCAGACCCTCGGCGCAGAAAACAGAGTCACTACCACTGCGCTAATCAGGCCGACAAATATATATATGTATATATGTAATATAATGCAATTTGTAAATTAATCAAAGCATATTTTTAATTTTTAATTACTCTTAATATATAAGTTGTAACAATGATAGTCTAAAATATCTTAATAGGGCCAACAGTAGGTTATGAAGATAACATATATTAGACATTTAATAAAAATGATAACCTGTACTGAGGGCATAGCCAAACGTTGATTGCCTTGGTTAAAAGAAATCAATCATCATTTAAATAATTATTTTATATAACAACGTGATTTAACTGACTTGCTGATTCATCTGATGAATGCTGATGCGTCAAATTTTTTCCTTCACTTTTTCTAAGGGCACTTGAATGTTTAAAAATTCCATCCATTCCAATGTACGAATCCATTCCAATGTTTGAAGACTATACTTACTTTGATTTTCATAAATATGAACACGAGCCAAATAATTAATTCACGTTGAATGTTCATGACTCCATATCACATCAACTCATCCACCGGGCCGCATTAATTCTCTCAGCCACCTTCTCTATGCTGCCATAGAGGCCGTGCAGCCCATTCTACGAGCTATTATTTCATTGTGAAACATTTAATTCGTTAATTGAGTACTAAAATTTATGTATATTGATCATATTTCTGTAAAGTTTCAGGAAGACAATCGTGAGCTGGAAGATGTAATCCACCCTCCCCAGAAAGTGGACTGATGATGTCACAAGTCGCCGTAGATGCATGTCGCGGAGGACCGTGGTGGGCTGTGACCTCCAAATACTCTTGGGCCACGTGGCCCATGGCCCGGGGTGGTAGGCTACGAGGCTCTCAAGCCAATACTCATTCTCATCTTTTCATACGTCCTACGTTTCTTTCGTTAATAGATTGGGTGGTAAACCTTATAGAGCCAGGTCGCCATATCTTGAAATACGACTGGTTGGTTGGAGTCATTGGAGGAGACCTGTGTTGAGACCCGTGCCGTGTAGAACTACTATTCTTTATGTGAATGTCGTAGTAGATGGAATAATAATGGTGGAAGGCAAAAGTACGTTGTAATTTGCCGGGAAAAGTATGAAGGGAAACCTAATAAGAATTCAATGAAATAAAAGTAATTTACCACGGGAGGACTGAGGTGGTTGACGTCCTAGTGTCTTAGTTTGAATTGAGGTTCCCTCATATTTAGTTGTTGTTTGCGGTCCGATAAAATCCTCAAAAAATAGTTTTATTTCAAGCAATAGTATTTGCGTAAATATATGAAATCAATAAATGATGTATATGAGATATCGGTTCATCCAGGAGTTAGTGTAAATGTTAAGTATTTCAATGGCGAAATTAAATTCAATAATTACAGATTATAAATAAAAAATGGAAGATCACTTGACAAGTAAATGGTGATTGCAAATATTTTTTCTTCATTCTTCGTACCGAATGTTAATGTTCTTCGTTCAAAAAAAAACGGCAACGCGATCTTCAATTGTTTCACTGAGCTTTTTTTAAATCAGGCAATTTTTTAAAATGCTAGCTTTATAGTCTTCTACCATAGACAAGGAGTTTTGGAAAGAAAGAAGGATTGCATTACTATGCAATCCTTCTTTCGTTTCGTCTGAACATAGTTTGCACTTATTAACATAATAATGGATTGTGTGCGTATCTGTGGCCATAAACTTCAACACATATTTGTGGCGACGGTTATCATATATTTTTGAAATCTATTCTATTTTATCTCTGAAAAAAGAAGCCAGATAAAATCAATTGTCATTGGCTTTTAATAAAATGAATGGCACGAAATTTTCCCGTTTTATCCAGTGGCGTTCACACGGTTGGAATCGTAAAATTTAATTGCATCATATAAAAACAGAGTGAACGTTGGTATGTTAACGTCGTGTGCTTTCGAGGGAAGCTGTGTAAATCCCATTTGAATTCAGATAAAACGGGAGATTAAAATTATTTTTCCGACCGTGTAGAGTAGACGCTTTTACACCCAACTTGCTGCCAACCGCTGCCCAAACTGTACAGTACGTCAAGTGCGAGATTATTCGTAAGCTAACTGTATACTTTATAGTCTACCGTATTTAGACAGTTTTTATGGAGAATTGACAGTTTCAAATACCGTCCGCTAGAGGCGCTTTTCAATTCTCCATACAAATGTCTAAATACGGTAGACTATAAAGTATACAGTTAGCTCGCACTTGCCGTGGAAATCAGGACAGGTATCTGTGAATACGCTTTCAATAATCGTGACCTTGATCTGACCTTGAATATGTCCGTGACAATGACCTAGACTTAGTGTCTCGTGAACGTAACCTTCACGTGACCTTTGGAACTTAATCATGTCCTGGAACGTGATCATTAATGTGACCTTGAACATGAGCTTGATCAAAATGAAAAGGTTGTGACTTTACCTTGATTTGCGACCATAATTCGTCATTTCGCATTAGTCATTGCGCATTCAGTGTTATAGATAGGTCGATCCTAACTTATGTTTGTTCAGGTTCTCATCTTCGTAAAGAACTGGAGTAAGAGATTGTTCGTCGGTCGTGATCGTTTTTTTTTTTTATTACCATATAGGCAAGTATTTGAACTCAATCTCACCTGATGGTACGTGACGATGAGATCTACGATGTAGCATACTTGCCAAGAAGGTACCTGTTCACTCTCGACTTGAAAACACCCAGATTGTAGTCAACGGGGAACAAAGACGCCGGTAGCGTGTTCCATTCCTTGGCAGTACGCACGATGAAAGTAGAAGCGTCACGCTTAGTACGTACGGAAGGAATGTCCACAGTGTACGGATGACACTTGTCCGTGCGTCTTGTTGACCGACGATAGAATGGAGATGGGGGAATTAATTCGTGTTCGTCGTTTATTTACAGAAAATATATTATCTATATACAATCTTAAGGGGTCACACTAAGTAGTAGCTGTACGGAGTGCGAGTTCACCGGCCACGCCCCCGTCCCGTTCCTACGGCACGCTGGCGTCCGCAACATTCAGTATTCGTCATTAATCTTTCACCTTTACATTTTGCATGGATTTTGATTTAAGTATTACATACTTTCTCACTTATTTGGTGTCTATTTGGTTCGTAGTCACCGCGGCCCCTTATATTTTTATACATAACTAATGACCATTCAAAAGCCTTGTCTATTATGATCTGTATTCCGTTACCGAACGATAAACTCAAGATTTATTTCGCTCCGTCAAAAAAAAAGAAAAGTACGGTCGACAAAAATAACACAGCGTCGTATTTATTGTAATAATATTATTATTTTGAAGCAATAAAATATGATGCCCGCTCGGTGGGGCCCCGCGCCCAATAAGCGTTTGCGATTTCTCGATATTTCACTGCTCGCCCTCGACCTATCTTTGATGAAATACTTGTACCGTCAACAAAAAAAAAACAATTATAATTTTTAATATTCTATATATTTATACTCTTTGAATCATTTGTCTAGTACCAAACTAGGATTCCCTGTATCTTGGGCACTAAACGATGATATGAATACCTTTATAGAGAGTGATTGAGAGAAGGTATACTATATAAGTCTCAAACCTGCGCTTCTTAAGCGCATTTTTAATCATTATGTAATTATGAGCACTTTCTGCGTAGATCGGACCGCAAGCAACAACTAAATATCCCCATATTTTATAGATGGGGATCGAGATTGGGTTCGAGTCACCTTCGTCCGTAGGAGAATTAAGTACCCTCGAGATACCCTACACGTGACCCTGGGTGGTGCCAACCAGGTGACAACTCTACTAGTGGTAGGCTTCGGCCGTGGCTAGTCATCACCCACTGAACAAAGCCATGTCGCCAAGCGGCCTAGCCGTGTTCCGGCATGATGTTCGGTGTTGCCATTCATGGATGGCGGGTCAGATCAGTTGCGCTGCATGTGCCTAGTGAATGTAGCGTCTCGATCTACTGCTGCCTTCCTACCTAGGCAAGTATGCTCCATTGTAGATCTCATCGTCACTTACCATCAGGTGAGATCGAGATCAAATACTTGCCTATAATTAATAAAAAAAAAAAAAAAAAAAAGATTTCTTATATTTACGTGAATACTACACATTGAAATAAAAATAATTTCACGGATTTTGTCGCTCGTTATCCTAATTTCAATAGGGAAGATGGCTGGGTGCTACCACTAACTCGGGATCCGGTAATTAAAATTATTAAATTCAAACCAAGCGCACCATTGCAAGACCTCAAGACACTGTAACAACTATCTGCGTAGATCGGACCGCAAGCAACAACTAAATATGAGGGTAAACTATGCCACTAGGACGTCAACCACCACAGTCGTCCCGTGACCATGGTTGCTGTAAAGCAGCCGCACCGTCGGGAACGTAAAAACAAAAAATAAACGCGATAAAATCCGAAAAAAAAAATTCTTTCAACAAAAATAGTTAGCTCTCATTTTTTGCAGACACTCCGACCAGAGCTCAGTTTAGATTCCGTCACAAGTACTTTATGTGGAACAATATGAGGAAACCAGAGGTCAGCTTTTTACATCCCTTATGTTTGTTATAAACGAGAAAATCGCCGGATCCACATTATTACCGGACCTTATTAGACACCGGACTTCTGAAGGTCTCATCGACTATACATTTATTTTTTGAAACGTATTATACAGGATGTATGAGGCATGGTAACGAACACTATGCGTAAAAGTATACATAATGACTATAATAAAATGATAGAAATCATTTAAGTCGAAAGTCATGACTTACAAATGTTGTAATTTTTGAGCGCGCAGTGTATCTTAAACCACGCGATCACAACACAACGGCCCCCGTGACAACAGATTCGAGCGTGTGGCGAGCGCACTCGATCGTATCGAGTTTTAATTTACATTGCAGTTTTAGGTCTTAATTACTAATTATGTTACGTTGACATAGTCACTACACTTATACATATGATTCTGAGGCGGTACGAAGTTCGCCAGGTCTAGCTAGTTATAATTATTTTATGGCAAGCGATAGCTAACTTAGCTATCACTTAGCTTCACTCGATAATGGATCACGGTACAGTACGTAACCCCTTTTCAAAATTTCAATATTCATCATCAGATGCGAATAAATTTTCGCGGTTCACCGCGTTTCGCCAGGGAACCCTAATATCAAGTACAGGGTTTAGCTTTTAGGGAAGTTCACTCACCTACTGTGTCGTAGATATAGGTAGCAATGGAATGGTCTTTAAAATAATAACGTTTATTTATAGTTTCAAAACTAATTTTACAGATTGTGTCGCGTCTATTTTATGCTTTTACGTTTCCCGACGTTTTTACGAGTCCTCCCGTGACCATGGTTGCTCTAAAGCAGCTGAAACGTCGGGAACGTGAAAAATAATATAGACGCGATAAAATTTGTAAAATTAGTTTAATTTCAATTTTATTCGCGTAAATATAAGAAATCAATAACTTTTGTATAGTTTGTTTTATGATCTATCTAAATATATATTGTAAAGGTGTAAAATTTGTGAGTAGGGATGTAGGGGGTAATCTCCAAAACTACTGATCCAATTCTGAAAATCCTCTCACTGATAAAAAGCTACGATAATTCTGAGTGCTATAGGCTATCACTCATCAAGGAACCACGGGTGGCGCTGCAGCCAGGAGCAATTAGAAATATAATAAAAATAATTCCATTTGTCTATTTGGAGGTCTTTAAATTCAAAACAGCTGCTTTTACAATTCTAGTCTGAAGAATTATTGAAAGCTATTGGACTAATTTAAACGAGGTAGTCGCTATTTGATAGCGTATAAGTTCGACTTTAATTGTGTGGAGTACATATAATATACATACAAAGGAGAAACCTTAACAATCATTAATAATGCTTTAAGCCAAATGCTAATGACTTTGGCCGAGGCTCCGGCTATACCTACGGCTCAGGAAGCCAAGCCTAGGGGCCCAATTCTGATAATTTAAATAAAATAACATACGATTGCCATACCAGCGACACACTATTGAGGTTCCATTACGACTGTGACAGATTGGCTATTCTGCTAAAACTTTAATGTCGTCTTGATGGAGTTTTATTTCAGTGTCAATGGATATGTGTCAACTGCTTGAAACGTTAGATAACGAGTAGAATATCAGTACTTAGCTACATTATTTAATACGCGACTGAAGTACAGAATACGAAATAGTTCAATGGCAGTTGAATGGCTGGTCAGTGATAAGTATTGAAAAATTGGTAGACTACCAAATTTCTAAAATCATTCAATCGACACGCTATCGTCACTCCACTGAAGTGTTTGTAAATTAGCAGATTTGAGCCCCTGGTTGGTTTGTCTCAGAGTCTTAAAACGGGTACTCACTTAGATGTACTTATAATTAATTTACCATCTCACATTAATCATTCTCGCGAAGCAAGCTCCTAGCTCGGTGGTACAACCGCGCAACTATTAACATATCAATATGGACCCAACTCATACGTATTGCCGGTGGATGGCGCGAGGTATGGGAGGCGAGCGATTTATAAGCTTTCTTTGTAATTTCGATTTGGCTGATATCATGACGTGCTGGGCATAGTTGGTAGTGACCCTGCTTTCTGCGCAGAGTGTCCCGGGTTGGAATCCTGGTAGGGAGATGTACAACGACAAATATAGGTCCTGGGGAGTAGATAATAATAATATCGCCAGACGAACACCTCAATTATACGATCCCACACTAAGCAAAGCTTGCATTATGGGTACCTAATAATAATGGTAATAAAGCTAATTATATACTGAGTGCAGTACCCATAATACAAGCTTTGCTTAGTGTGGGATCGTATAATTGGTGTGTTCGTCTGGCGATATTATTATTATCTACGCAACTAAGTTATTCACGATGTTGAATCGTTCGTAACTTGCACCACACAACACACAGCCCTGCATTTGACGTTAGACCTCGTATTTAGCATATTAGGTACGGATTTACACTTCTGAATTAACAAGACAATTTCAATGGCTTTGTAGAGTAAATATTTGTTTTTAGGTTTAATATTATATGCAGACATGAGTACTTATTAATTGAGTAATAGAGTGTCTAGAGTTCCGAGCAATGAGCTACAACATCGAGTCGCAATCGAATGGTTAAGGTGATGGTAATCGAACGGTAATCAGTTATCTCATAAAAATCTGTCCAAATTCGTTGTATAGTTGTCTCCTATAAACGAGTTTAAATACTCATTATTGTTTTAGTTACTTCATAGTAGGTACAAGAACATTGAAAATCGTATTTTATTTTCAATAAAATACAATTTAAAAAATGCCTAATAATATCGCTACTTTAAGTATACGATCCCACACTAAGCAACGCTTGTATTATGGGTACTTACCATCAGGTGAGATCGAGATCAAATACTTGCCTATAATGTATAAAAAAAAAATACTACATACTTAGCTTGCTTTGGGACCATACGAGTACAGTGGATACATTAGGTACTTTATTTGGTGATTTTTAGTTATTTATCTTCTTCTACTGCTATGCACGAGCATCTTCAATGAATGAAGATTCAGGAATCTGAAGTCTCATATAAAGCTGACAAGAATAAACAATATATCTCATTGCGAATTTCATTAGGTACTAGGTTTTTTATCTTCCCCTACTGATATTTTATAGTGAGGTTATAAGGTTGTAAGCTTGTTAGCAGGGGTTAATCTCCGAAACTACTAATCCGATTCTGAAAATACTTTTGCCACAGAAAGCTAATTTGTCCTTGATAGGGTCTTCTTTTTGTAAGGTTGGCAATCAGCTACAAAATAGAGCCATTTTTGCCAGCGTCGAGTATTTCTTGGTAATTGTTATAAAATTATATTTACCTCTGATGGTGATGATGGCAATGATGAAAGGAATCCCCTGCACCTATCAGTAAAGTTGTGGATACTTTACTGAAAATTTACTGGACATGTTGGGAGAACTTGAAAAGTCAAGCTATACCATTTAATTTTGATTTCCTTCACTCTTTTTTTTATACATTATAGGCAAGTATTTGATCTCGATCTCACCTGATGGTAAGTGACGATGAGATCTACGATGGAGCATACTTGCCTAGGTAGGAAGGCGGCAGTAGATCGAGACGCTACATTCACTAGGCACATGCAGCGCAGCTGATCTGACCCGCCATCCATGAATGGCAAGACCCAACATCATACCGGAACACGGCTAGGCCGCTTGGCGACATGGCTTTGTTCAGTGGGGGGTGACTAACCACGGCCGAAGTCTACCACCAGTAGAGTTGTCACCTGGTTGGCACCACCCGGGGTCACGTGTAGGGTATCTCGAGGGTACTTAATTCTCCTACGGACGAAGGTGACTCGACCCCATAACTCACTTTCACACCCAACATACAATGGTTAATATCCCACTAATGTTACACATTATTTATGAAAGATTTTTGGTGTTTTTTTTTTGGAAAATAAAATAAAATTGACAACTTCGCCATTCAACTTCCCGCCAAAAAGTCCCTTGATAGGTTGTACACAAATGTTAGTTGACATTTAAAATATGGGAATTAATTAAAAAACAGATTTTAACATATATGCTTTAATTCAATGTTATGCTGATTACACAATGAGTTTTATGTAAGTACGTAATATCAAAGTCACATTTTTTTTTCATGGAATTATAAGACAATTTACAACCTTAAGATTTAACCGACAGGGTATATTATACAATGATCGTTCGAGATGAAATTTATGATCCGCAACGCGATCCCAACAACTCGTCTTCAAATAGGTAAGTATCTATAATAAAAAAAGAACAAAAATATAAATAAAAAAAAATCCAAAAACATTCATAAATAAAATATTTACAAAAAAATAAAATACTACTTGTTAATGAGTATTTAATCATGTATTTTAAAATCTCGTAAAAGTAAGTGAGTACTCAACAATGATCAAATAACAATCTTACCAAAGTTCGGGGATTAAAAAAAAATATACGTACGATTTTCTTATAATAACACCCCACGTGGCTCGTTAGTTTTAAACCTGACAATTATTATCAAAGATTAACATTGACTTTTTTAATTAGTATTTTTAATTATCTTAATCATATTGACAGTATGTTTTGAACATTCGATTAGCTCTTACGACTAAATGACAAGCTCATTTTTTAATAAAAATAAATATTAAAAAAAAAAAATTTTTTTTGCTAAATATTGTAAGGAAAACGGATCAAATTTCTTAAGAGTATAAACGAGGCTTTATTAATGTATATTTATATTAAGAAAATTATGTAAAAAACGTCGTAATAAGTGTAAAATATAAAAGTTAAAAAATCTGATCGCTAAGCTTGGATTTCTTTTTTACTATAATATGCTACAAACGCAAAGCATCAATATTTTAAACTTTATTACGCATGATAATACGGAAAAAACATGATCTTAAACCTAGAAAAGTTCGTTTTGATAATTATATTTCTAATTTTGGCAATATTTATAATGATAATTTACTTTCAAAATGGCGTAAAAGTATAAGGCACGGTTTTAACACTCCACTAATATTACTTAAATATAGAAGGACGTTCAACACAGCTAATTATTATCTGACTGGTTATTATGATACGAAAACAATACGGATTTTGGCACCATTTCATCAGTTCGGAAATTAGTTTTATTTTGTGAAATTTAACTTTTAAATAAGCAAACAAAAAATATTTTGTAGCGTTTAATTAATTGATATGTTTTAATAATTGGATGTTGGATTCGATAAATTAAAAATAAAGGAAATGAAGGCGTCAAAATAAAACAAAATAAAATATCATTAGACTTTTTTTATTTTAATTCGAAATGTAACAATAGATTTTTTTTTGTAAATATAAAATCGTATTTCGTCAATGGAGGGATTCTCAAATTTCGAAAATCATTTATTTTTTTAATAACACCAAGTGTTTAAGATCAGCCAGCGTATCAATGAAATCAATATTTTTGTTACAATTTCGATGTAAAGAAATATATCATAGGAAATAATTAAGAATCTTAACATAATATATAATTAATAAAACTTTGGCATATGTATTAAGACCGATTAAATTTTGGAGCTGAAATATTAATGTAATAAAAAATACAATTATATTTAAGTGTTATATACACTGAATCAATGAAGGGCATAATTAAAATTAATTGAACTTATTTTTATTGTCAGTTCGCGATTTGAGTATTATTATTTTTTTATTTACATTGTAAAAAATGTAGACAAAGTAACTTACAAGTAAAAAGTTTACATAATAATAATGTTGTAAAAAATACAATTTACAGCTTTCATACGATCGCATTTGACACTTTTTTCAATGGGGTCTTTTTATTACAGTGATTTTATAATTAATTAAGTAAATTAAAGTAAATATTTTAGACATGCTCGAATTTAAAGTATAAAAACTAATGTAAAAATACATTTTCAAAATACACCAAGGAATTTAGAAAACAAAATCATGCCCCACAGTAACTACATCGTAATTTTGAAATAAATTTGAAGTAACACCGTCAGGAACAACTTTTCAAGTTCAAAAACGCATTTTAATAACAATAAATCTAACATTTTTCTAGACAATAATAAAGACGGCAGGGCGTAATTTAAAATTTGCCCCGATCCATAATTTTATTACATTAAAAAATCGTAATTTTTATTTAACAATCATAATTCTATTAAAACTTAATTAAAGGAGATCCATTAGGGAATCATCAAACATCCGAAAATTTGCAAGTCGCGAAAGCATGTTCATAAAAACTGAGTGGTCTCTCTTAGTGATCTATTTTGGCACACTGTTGCTATTTAGAAAATATATTACAGTGTTTTGAGCACAATACAATGAAACAATTTAGCTCCCGTCTTAAAATTACAACATATATGATAACAGTAAGGTACAAAATGTCGTTCAAACTGTCTTTGAAGATCCAGCCTTAAAAATAAATTAAAAATGAATTATATAATCTTTCATTTATCTTAATATGTAATATCTAAAATGATTTGACAATTGGACATTAGTATTATGAAAGAAAACGTCATATCGCTTTGTGTCAATTTGGACGTAACTTCGTCTAAACTCGGGACATTGCATGACATATTACACGCATGTTAAATTCTGTAAACATTTACACTTAAGTGTGAACACAACAATGTCAAACTCTATTGTTGTGACACTTGCACTTGTTTGTCACAGTGACAGTAATTTTATACTTAATAAACGTGTAATATGTCAAAGCGGTCATGATTCAATGTCCCGACTATAATTATAATACAATATTGATAAGTCAGTCGTACGATTCATTATTACAACCAGACACTGCCCTTATACGAGTAGATTAGTACTCGGGCGAGTAACTTGTCACTATCTACTTTCCCATGGACACTAAGTTCGTTCGTGTATCACATTCAATTATTTTTAATCTATCTACAATTTTAACTAGTTCACTTTATTTACACTCCACTTCAGTTTACACTTCAGTAAGTTTACACTTGAGTAAGTTTACACTTTAATGTCAATAACACTTTTATGACGTCACATTTTAATGTTTTTACACGACGTGCGTTTCGCTTCTTTTGTTGAACGACTCGTCTATTGTGACGTTTTGTTTTTTGTTCTCTTTCTTGATTGTCCCGTACTGAGGGACGTCCGACGTGAGGTTTTGGACTGTCAGAATTTGACTGGAGTTGTGTGGAGTGCTGGTCGATATTGGGCTACCATATTGGTTGGCGTACTTGTGCCTGGATGGGTCTTTGAGTATCGACTGCGGTTGCTTCGTTGCTGACGTTTGAGTTAGTTGATGCTGTAAAAGAACAAAAAAAAATTAAATTCTGAAGGAACGAGTGATTTTTTGGAACCAAGATATTACTTAAAACATAATATAATTCAATTTATTATTGTTGACATACTGTTTTTTTTAATCCAGTTCAAAAAATATGATAAATAATAAATGTCAGTTCTTTTTTTATTTTAATTACAAGATGTCATTGATGCTGTGATCATACCTGTGTGCAATTACCCGGGTGTAGCACTGTGACGTCAGGTGGCGGTACGGGGGCCATCTTGTCCATTCTCTGTCTCCTCAAAGTACCACCGGATGACTGTCGATCTAAATGAAAAAAAAAACCATTAATAATAAGTAAAGTCCGCAGGACTCTCAGCCCTGTCTTGCCTTAGTTGGCTGTCCAGAGAGGAGTCGCTAAAGCTATATGCTCTAGAGGTGGAAGTTTTTAAGGGCATAACGCCACGAGCAACCACGGTAGAAAACGCAGCACACCTCTCTACATCCCTGAGCTCACGCCAGTGTTGCCCCTTATCGTTTTATATGACGGCCTTTTTACGGCCTTTTTACGACGAATCGCCAACTGCCAATAATAATTAGATAAAAGCTGATTATGGCAGGTTTCCGCAACCCTTCCAATATTCCCATCCCATATCCATCCAAACCTCAATCCATAGTCCCAATTATCTTTCCACATTTCTGCAATAGGTCTCCGCCTGTTGAGATCAATTTACTGTTTATGCTATCATTTTCAGTAGTTGACCTCAGCAGGTGGCTAACATAACATTGAAATTCTTAAAAAGGGTCTCTACGTGTTGGACACATGTCCCCACGCAGGCCTTCCAAGGATCCGGGTATAGCCCGTGTGGAGGGAGTAATAATGTTATAGCTAGACGAACACACAGACGGTACGGTCCCAAACTAAGCAACACTTATATAAAATAGTCTGCGACAAACCTAGTAAATAATAACTTATATAGATATTCTAGATAGAAGTGTCCATGACTCGGGTACAAACATTTGTGCTGAACACCCGAAGTTTTGCCCTACAGTAATTCGAACCCAGAACCTTCGGTACAGAAAGCAGGATCGCTACCAATTTTGCCAATTGGATGGTCATTACGATGATGCTTATAATTGCATAATTTCATCATAAAATGGATTACTCATAGTGTAGCAAAAATGAAACTCTATTATAAACCTTTTAAATTGATAGCGAAAGTTTACTTGCCAAAATTTCAATATTGATTCTATAATGTAAACCGATCAATCTTATCTAGACTAATTTAGCTTAACTCTATGTAATCTTGCTATTGTAAATCTCTTAGGATTACAATGAGAACGCTGATTTGAAAAAGCAATTGTGTGGATTGAGATAGGGTATATAAAGAGGTTCGAATGGAAATTGGATGCTGAGATTTGTATGTATTGCGAATCGAAAAATAAATATACTTGGTACAGTGTATTTTTTAAAGGCCCTCATTTGAACCATGAATAAGTTGTGAAAGTACTATAAGGATAAATTATATTACTTAGTTAAATAAATTATATTCCAGTTTAGACATTTGACATGTTAGGTAAAGTTGCGGTTCCAAACTAAGCGGAAGCCTGTATCTTGGAAACCTGATTAGTTTGCTGTATAGTTAAGCACATTATTATATTCTTATTTGAAGAAAAAAGCATATGTAATATTAAGAAACAATACAGGAATGAAATTAAAATAAATAAGTACTACTAGTTAAAAATAAAAAAGGAACCGTAAAACATAGTTAGTTCTGAATTAAATTAAATTAAGATTAACCCCCAAATTTAAAGACGTTCTATAACATTATCAAATGTCATATAGTACTCGTACTGCGGACAAGAGTTTTTTTTTTGCGCAGTACTATATGACATTTGATAAGATATCAAACGTATATAAATTCGGGGTTTAAAGTTTAATGCTTAGTTACTTATTTATAAGTTAAGTAGATATAAGTATGTAAAAAATATGTACATATAACGTGAGTTTGAAAGCATATATTATCCATTAAACTAATAAACCTAAGCTTCTTTAGTACTCATTATGTGATGTCTTAATTTTGAAGAATCACCTTTGTCATTTTGTGGGAAACACACTGACGTGATTATTCCCATAACGCTCAAGAAGCACAGGATCAAAAGTTAATATACACTTTCAAAGTAATTCTGTATAATAATATGTATAATTAAATCCAAATCCAAGCCTTAGTATTATGTGAAGATATTTATAACCCAATCTCTGGAGGCCCTTCTCAATAAAATATTATGAGATGATGATGACCTTACCGTCAAGCCCATAACTATGCGGTGGGCTCGCCATATGCGACGGAGACCCGCCCGGCAGCCCACCGTTCATCAGGTGAGGCTTCGGCACCTGGTTACCGTACTGCTGGGGGGGCGTGGGCGTGCGACCTTGTTGCTGTACAGATAATGAGGTATGGCTGATGAGATTGTACAAAAATGAGGCATGAGTGATAAATATACAGAAATATGAAGATATCGCACCTTCAGAACGATAGGGGCTCAACTCAAAATGATGCTTCAAAATGATGGTTTTAATGTATGTTATATGCGATGAATACTAAAACAAAGGCGTTTTTATGATAGATAAAGCTTATTATATTTCCGTCTCCTTGACACCTTTTTTTTTTTTATTACATTATAGGCATGTATTTGATCTCGGTCTCACCTGATGGTAAGTGACGATGAGATCTACGATGGAGCATACTTGCCTAGGTAGGAAGGCGGCAGTAGATCGAGACGCTACATTCACTAGGCACATGTAGCGCAGCCGATCTGACCCGCCATCCATGAATGGCAACACCGAACATCATGCCGGAACACGGCTAGGCCGCTTGGCGACATGGCTTTGTTCAGTGGGTGGTGACTAACCACGGCCGAAGCCTACCACCAGTAAAAAACACCGGTACTTTTCGTCCTCTCCGTTCAGTTGGAAAGATCTTTGATTAAGATTTCCCGAAAAAAATGATTTTTTAGTTGAGTTTGTATCCATCTGAGGGTGCGATATGGTGGATGAGATTGTACAAAATGTGGTGTGTCTTCAGAATATACAAAAATATGTACGGGTGATAAATAATTCCAAAACGAAGTAATTGATCATAGAAATTTACAATAAATCCAGTGGTGCGTTATCGTAAACATTTGACATTTATATTAGTTTAAAAAATAATTTAAATTACCTGCTGTAAATATTCTCCAATCAATGGGGGGTATGACAGGTATCTGTCAGAGGCCATGTTGTAATAAGAGCCATCTAGCGGGGGCATCGGACTTGGTGCGGGCACGTAGTTTTGTTTACCTGTTGCAAAAATAAAATTATGTATACCTAAGAGTGTCAGAAGCGGTGCACTAACACCATTATGTGGAGTCAAATAAAAAATGTATCCCAACAGATTGACAATGGTATTTTATTGACTTGTCAAAATTGTAACCACAGAATGATTATGAATACTCTAATGAAGCGCAGGCTCAAGGCTTCTACTTGGTTTGGTTATACAGAATAATTCAGAAAGGATATACCCTTTCTGAATCACGCTGCAACCAAAAGGTATCTGCTGAAGATTGCGTTGTGGAGAGCCCCCGTAGTAGTGGTAAGACTCTAGAGGTCTAAATATTTTTTTATATATACACTTTTATAACATTAATGCAGATATAAATCAAAGCGATGACCTTACAACACTTCGCCAATAACGTGAATGATGGGAAGCAGCATCTAACAAGTTTTTTTTAAAATTTTGGGTCTAAAGATTTATTAATTGAGGTTAATTTTTTTAATATTTCTTTTTTAGCGTAGTCGATTTGAAATTTTGTAAACCTTGTTTGTATAATATATTGGTCATAAAATGATAGTTATCAACCAATAATGTAGTGAGTGAGTCCAATATCTAGTCTTTTAAATCCCAGTTCATCGTAAGCTACTCTATCGCAAGAGACGGTTCTTACCAGCGCTTCTTCCCAAGGTACTATGCCCACTAATATCCTTCTGTCTGTGTGGGTGCGGCAGTGTTCGCGCGTGATCTCCGTCGTACATCGCGTAGTTCGGTGGAGGGTAGTCCAGGGGTGGAGGGATGACCATCCCTTGTTCGTCCATAAGGAACGCGTCTGTAGTCTGTTAAAAAAAAATGCTGCTGGATATTTTTTTGTAATAAAATGACATTTAAAAACATTATTTCTAATAGTTTTTAAGTGTCAACTCATTATGTAGGTACCTTCAAATGTTGTCAAGCGTCATTTACAAACGCAATACCAAGCATTTATAAAGGAAAAGGTTGTCAAGTGTAAAATTAAGTTAACACTTACTTCAGTTCATACTGAATTTTACACTTTACCAATGTAATATTTTACACTTCTTTAATTGATGTTTTACTATCTCAAAGTGTATATTCAGAATCGTGCCCCGAAAAATATAGGTAATTGTTTTAAGTTTTTTTTATTGATTGGCATAGTCCACGAGTTCCCAAGCTTATTTCGTCTACTGCCCACTTTGAGAATGAATTATTTATAACTTCAAATTAAATTAATTATTGTAAGCCTCTACACAACACCCCCTTTTTTCTGGGTCTCTTACCGCCTTTAGGCCTGCAGCGCCCACAAGGAGGGCATTATCGCCCACTTTGGGAAAGGCTGGCATAGTCAAATTGATCTTACCTGACTCAGCATATGTCTGGTCGGCATTGAGGGTACTTCGGGTATAGGAGGAGGCTGTCTATCATCAGCTCCATCATCTTGAGAATACGTCTCCGACTTTTCTGAGACTGAACTGAGCGTTTCTCCAGTCATGGTGTCATTATATGATGAGGGCGCGTACATTTCTATGGTGGCCGATTTGGAAGCTTGGCCGGCTTGCTCTGAAAAAGATAGCAGATAGGTAAGCCGGTTTGTTAGAATGAGATGGAGGGCTGAGGAGAACTAGGTTAGTTTATGTATACATTTTTTTTCGCGTTTTATTTATTCTTACTTCGTACTGTCCAAAATAGTAGGTAGGCCTGACACACTAACTTGGCCCGAAGTCTGCTAACACAATCGATTCATAATCGAACAGCAACCGCATAGTAACTGTCACTTTTGACAAATATCCCATTCAATATCTGTCAAAAGTGACCGTGACTATGCGGTTCCTATTCGATTATGAATCGATTGTGTTAGCAGACTTGGGGCCTGTATGGTTCCAAACTAAGCAACCGGGTACCGTACAATGAGCTGGGGGCGATCCCAGTATATAACTCACGGGTATAAAAATTCGTGCTTATCACACTTGCTCTTCCCGAGATTTGAACCCTGATACATAAACCCAGGTTAGTTACCAATATTGTCAATAGAGTCCTCAAAGACTCGAGAATAATGCTAGCATTTTAAAATGAATAACTAAACGAATGTAAAACACTTTAAAAATTAATCGTTTAAAAAAAAAATTAAAACATTTTTTTAAACTGAAATTAAACTTATTTTAAAGGAGTCTATAGCGTTTATAGTTCGTTTTTACGTTCCCGAAGTTTCGGATCCAGTAATTTATATAATTAAATCCAAAACCAAGAGCACCATTACAAGACTTAAAGACACTGAGCACTGCGTAGATCAGACCGCAAAGAACAACTGAATATGAGGGTACCACAGTTCAAGCTTTGACACTAGGACGTCAAACACCTCAGTCCTTCCGCGACCATGGTTGCTGTAAAGCAGCCGAAACGTCGGGAACGTAAAATCGCGATAAAATCCTTAAAATTAGTTTCAATTTCATTTCAATATTTGCAGCATTTTTTTTATATTCCAACAGAACATAATATTGCTATGAGAAACATAAATACGTATCCACTCAATGAAAATCAACATGAAATTGAAATACAGATGCCTCGTTTATTTCGTTCTCAATCAAGCTATCGGCAAATGGGATAGTCATATAAGGGCGAGGCCATAGAACCAACTAAGCGAGCTTTAATAAGCGAGCTGTACGATTATTAACTAGCAATATTTTCAAACTGCACACAAGCTATTTATTTAGATACAAAATTGTTGTAGAAAATCGAATCCTTTTTCACGAAACGAAATCTGGCCATTACGACTCGAACAGCACAGTTGGTAGTGCTCCTGCTTTCTGTACCAAGAGTCCTGCATACCAATCCCGAGGCAAACTTTGTGTGATGAGCATGAATGTTTGTAATCGAATTCTGGATGTTTAATATCAATATAGCTAATTATATATACTGGTTTCGCCCCTAGTCTGTTGTACGGTACCCATAATATAAGCAATGCTTAGTTTGGGACCGAACAGTCGAATACAGTGTGTACCTCGTACCAATTGTCTTGATAACCATTACATACCTCGATAGACATATGGTATCTACCTCTTTTATGCATGTAGCTTTGTCCCTTTCTGTTGGTTAGTTGGCTACGACCAAGTATGTTTGTTATTAGTTGAATACAAAATTCGTCCTATACTAGCATATAGCGAAGCGACACAGCACAGCTCATCAATGTCAATAACCTTTATGCCTACCCAAAGGTTTCATAATTGCGTTTTTGAATACGTCCTAACAAATTGGTGTGTTTATTACGATCCCGAGAAGATTAAAAGGTTCATCTATTTTGAACCGAATATTATATTAATTATTTAAAATTGTTCCTTTCATTTAAATGTTGTATTAACCCAGTTCTCCTCATTGTAATTTGAAATACATCTATACTAATATTATAATCTATACTAATATTATACTTTATACTAATATTATAAATGTGAAAGTTTGGATGGATGGATGGATGGATGGATGGATGTTTGTTCCTCTTTCACGCCCGAACGGCTGAACGGATCTGGATGAAATTTGGCACAGAGATAGATTACAGTCTGGAATAACACATAGGCTACTATTTATCCCGGTAAAATGTATGGTTCCCGTGGGATAGATGTTTTAATTTTTCATACTTTTTATCGCGGGTAACACCGCCGGGCGCATCTAGTATAGAATAAGTGGGTGAATGAAATGTTCTTTTGTTTGAAAAAAATAATTTAATTTTGCGCGATTCACTGCTTGGAATTTTCATATTTTGATAAATTGTATAACAATTATGATGGTTGAGCAGTTTTGTTATAATGTGAACGATTTATACTATATTATAAGATATTGACTGCACCACAAGCTTAACTAAATAGTCGACTATATGACTATATTTAAATGTTAAGATCATAAAGAGATTATACAAGTCTCTTGAAAGCACAGTAATCTATACTAAATTCAATCATGCATATCTTTAAAAAGTAAATTTAAAAACAATAAACTTATATGTAATAATAAGCCAGTTCTAAATGTAAAAAAAAACTCACCTTTCAGTCTCCTGGACCGCCGTTTTAAGACGAAACATGCGACCAAAACGGCATTTATCAAAACTAATATAACACCGGTTATCGAAACGTAAATAACTACGGTTTTCGACACGTCAGCTGTCTCCATTTCGACGTACTCTGTAGACACTACGTTTAGCTCGCCTACTTCGGATGTAGCTTTATAAAAAAAAGAGAGAAAAAAAAACAAAATAAAAAAACTGCAAATTAAATTTGAAAAACATCGATGCTTAATTATTGTGTGAAGAAGTTTGAGGATTTTGTTAATAGATGGCGTTTGTTAAAGATTGAAACACGCTTGTGACTTATTCATTCAAGCGTTGATTCAAAACGACGCAAGTTTCAGCAATAAAATCCAATATATACAACTAGTAATAAAATATAGTACTGCAACATTTATAGAGGCAAAAAATTCAATTTTATATTTTTCAGAAACCGGAATTGAGTTACACAGAAATTTCACGTTCCATGACACCCTTCCACTGAAATATAATTTCATGAACCCTTTGACTGAGGCAGCTTTCATCTGAGTGTACTCGTGGATACCATTTAATGTAATACTATTGAGAAATTCTATCTTACGACAAGTACAAAGAATTTTCTACACGGTACACTTTGGAATGCCTTCGGGCTTACTGCGGACTTATATTTACATGTTTTGTGTAAATGTCAGGGTTTGTGGAAAGCCTGATAGCTATTTCGTAGGAGAACATGTTCTGGAACGAACTTTGAATCCAAATTCATTGTAGACATTAACACCCTCTGTGCTATACACCCGTCGGGGTCACAGCTGTCTAATTGTCGAAATAACTTAAATTTCTCTCATAGCTATACAGGCAGATTCAGAAAGGATATAAGTAACCCTCAAACCTGCGCTTCTTTAAGCGCATTCGTTATCATTGTGTCAAAATCAGAACTCTGTTCCCTACAAAATGATACTAGTTATTTTGTTGAAAATGTTATTTTAAGTTAAACGATTACAAATGAGCTAAATGCGTTCAATGGTTAGTATAACTTTTCTTAATAACCCTGTATATGAAATCAATTCATTAATAGCCCCTATACCGCTGATCATAATAAATCAATCTTAGCTCTGAAACAAACTTGTAATGCCATGAAATGGAAAACTAGTACACAAATTTGTTTCAGGATGACACCTCAGTTTATTTCTGAATCCTATGTGATAAATACACGTCTTTACTCAATCTCGCCTCTTATAGTTAAACACCGCAAACTCATCAACTCAACGATCATCAAACTTCTTTACAAAGCCTTAAAGTTTAAAATCTATTAATTCAAACCTCTTATCCTCTTATTCGTCCGTCTATGCAGACAAAACCCGATCAGCAATACATTCAGAAGTATCAATGCTGTACCAACAATGGTGCCAGTTATAATAAACACCCCTGGTACATTGTAATTATATTCCTCTGATGATGATTGCACTGATGATGGGATTGTGTCTGATGCAGCGTGAAAAGGTTTAGGTGATGATTAGAGTTTGGCTAATATTCAATTTGGGACAAACAATTTGCTACCTCGTTTTAAACTTAATTACAGCTTGGTAGAGATCACTTATTGGTGCGAGGAAGATTTAGGTCCTTCATACTGGCCCAGTGCAGGGTTAAGACTCTACGAGCGGCACAAGTTGCTACTCAATCTGTAAGGCTGATAAGAACTCCCTACTGATTGGTAAGTAAATATCTAGTCAACTTGCCTCTTGATATAATTTTTTTTAGGGACCCTGAAAATCGGTCCAACAGATTGGGAGCCAAGTTGGGACCTTCGTAGAGGCCTTTAGCGGATGTGACACACTTTTTACTGAAACTTTAACTAAAACTGGATAGGTATCCTCCATATAGTTTAGCTGACAACGTTAACAACTGTAAAATTTACTTAAGTCTAATAAATTCAAAATGAATTTAAGTTGGTAGATTGAATTACTAATTATATTTAAGGTTCACAGCTGAACCAAAATTTGTACTTATAAAATTTCTTAATTGTTTAAGTTAATTAAATGTAAATTTTGGACCTAAATTCACACTTTGGCTATTAAAATAAGACACTATTTAGTTTGCACGATATTACATACCCGAATTTGGCCCAAAATCTTATTGAACAAAGATCATATTATTTATCGAAATATATTGTGTTAAATTTATATCGTTATCTTTAACGTTAGTTACAAAGTTTCATGTTTGACGTCTCAATAAATTAAAATGAAAGGTGTAGATCTGTCTAAGAGATCTAAGAGATGATGTAAGATGTCGAAGAGAATGTTATTAGTTTTCAAAAGGTATATCACATACAGCAGACGCATAAGGCCAGCATAAAAAACAATAGCTTCATACATTATACATACACCACCTTCATAGGAATGACTGGCCCTTTTATTACAAGGAAACCTATTAAATTAAAAAAATACCAAGAAAATCAGGGGAGCGTCTCTGACGAGAATGACCCACTAAAACTGTTACGTCAAATAAAATTTTCCTTTGTTTAAAATTAAATTGTGTGTCCTTAGCGTGGAAATTAGAGAATCCTAATCACCTTAGATTGTAATACATATTAATTGTAACAACCATTATTAATAAAATACTTACTAAGTGTCGTAGCTTTCGTATCATCAGGTCGGTATTTGCTCTGCCCAATCTTGTTGATAGCCATGACTGAGAAGACATAATCAGTGTTTCTCTCCAGCCCACCTATAGTGAACATTGTTGCATTTCTTGGCACCACATCTTCATATTTATACGATTCATCATAGATTTTCCTGTAACGAAGTTTTTCATTAATTTTAATTCCATCTGTATCCCAATATAATGCTTATGTGTTCATTTTAAAGCAATCCTCATTTTTAAATTTATTTTCATTTATGTATATATGTATGAAGGTAGAGACATATTGTTATTTCACACATACCTATATCGTATCCTAAACCAAGATGCGAGTCCACCATCGAACCCTGGAATCCATTCTAACGACACCGTGTTGTGAGTTACATTTGTCACTATTAGTGATATCACTTGATCTGTAACAAAATAAATTTCTTAAGGTCTCGGATCCAAATATAGCGATGCGATTAAACTATCCTTATCATAGAGAAAGACACGCTGGAAATAGCTTCCAGTACTAAGCTTGAGGCAGACCCCAATGATCGTTCTAGATTGGTGATCACGAGCCGGATGACGGCCCAAGCTGGACCTGTGACATCACATACTTCGCAGGCAGCCTCCCGGAATTTTTCCAACTGTGGACATGTCCATCTGATGATTGAACTCACCTGGGGCACTAGTAATATCCAATTTAACAGATGTAGTAGAAAATCCTAAGTCATTTCTAGCTCCACACTCGTAGGACCCGTAGTCCGATGATTTGACATCATTTATAAGCAAAATAGATGTATACGTAATAGGGTCTAGCTTATGGTACTCTGCGAAGTACTTGGTTGATGTGTTCACAGGGAGCTTTGCACCGTTTTTGGACCATGTGAAATTTGGAGCCGGTGCTGATTTGCATCTAGAATGAAAGGACGTATTAACTATATATAGTAAATTATATTGCTATAGTTGGTATAGTAGGAGTAGTAATTAACAAACTAAAGTAAACGAAATAGGAATTATAGTAAAGTTAGTGGACAAAGATTGTTTCTCAAACATTATGCTAATGATAAGTACAAGAATTAAATAAGAATCAAAAAGCATTTATTCAGCTATAGACACTACAACACACGATTTTGTTTACTAATGGTTAGAGCATACTACACATTGATAAGATTGCAAATGTAAATCGTTATCAAACGTACTTTATTCTTATGTCTAAGATTATCAAAATCAATATAAACATTGTTTGTAGCTCAACTTACTTGCACATCAATCTGCCAACTTGACCATCATTAGAAGCTGACTTCATCAAGCTCGGTGAGCTATCCAATTCAGGCTTGAATTTCACAACCAGCATTACATCCTGTCTGGACTCCCTGCCAATACCATTGTTTACAATGCATTGAATGTTTCCTACATCTTCTCTCGTCGCTTGTTTAATTTCTAAAAAGCTTGTACGATTCTTAGCATCAAAAGTTACGGAGCTTGGCTTTATTTTATATCCCTTACGCTCCCAACGTACGTTGTCTGCTGTCAGTGGATTACCTGCGAAAAAAAAAGATTTAGGTTGACACCTTGGTATTATAGATACAACTTTCTATGTGGATACTATAAATTAATCTTCGAGTCAATTATATGTAGGTATGAAAAATCTTGTCGGGGAAACGTTTTTAAAAAGGCTAAAATCCGATCAGTTTGAAGTGCTTTAGTTCCCCGCAAGCAATAGTTTATACATGTTATCCCAAGGGCTGAAATAAAAAAAATTGGGCTGTCTGCAAAATAATATGCCCAGTAGCAAACGAAAGACTATTTCATACAAAAAAAAATAACAGTAGTTTAGAAAACCCAGGTCCTACATGCCCCATGCTTTTGAATATTTTAACGTACCTAGCAACGTCTAGTAGAATAACTTTTTAAGGGATTATAACAAATATAATGTTCACCAACGGAACGTAAAGTTCAACTTAATAAACAAAATAAGAAATATTTTACCTGTAGCCGTGCATGATAATGAGGCGTCCTCTTTAGGATTGGTGATTTCAGCCTGTGATACTGATTTTATACCTGCTGCATCTGGATTAAAAATAATTATGTAGTTAACTGTTAGAGCGAGAGACACGAGATAGAGTTACAAAATTACAATTGAATACTTACAATGGACAGACACGGATATGTTGGCTACAGCAGCTCCTTGAGAATTGACTGCTTCACATGTGTAAACTCCCGCGTCGTGACGCGTAAGCTTTGTCATATTCAGCATACTGCCTTCCGAGATAATCCTGTCATCTAGGTAAACAAAAGAAGAAATACTTGTGATATTTTTCAGCTTTAATTATTAAAAAGCAGTTTGGGGTATCTATGAAACCAAAAATATGTTGTTTCTTATTTCAATTATAGAGGTTTGCATAATAATTATAGCATTTTCGTTTATTGTTTTCACAATTGCAATATGATAAAAACCTATGTACAGACTATAATTACTATGTTTTATAATTTATTATTTATTACCGTAATACTTGAACTCTTTTTTGTCGTCTTTTGTTAGTTCGGGGCTATAATTAAATAGTTCCTAACTCAAAAACCTATACACGTTATTAAACAAAGATTATTTGAAAGTCAACTTTGTGTTCGATACACATTTTATGAAATGAATTTAGGTTTAATAGTTATATTAGTGAAATCGTGCAGAGGTTTGTCGTCTAAAGATAATTCACGTAATTCAAATACAGTCTAGATAATCCAATGAGCCCGCATGAATGTCACTTAATGTTTGCCATTTACAAATATTTGTTCGCTTACAAACGAATTAGTTGTTTATCTGATGTTTGAATTTAAAATACTATTTGAATCTGCATTTGTGGAGTCCGTTTTCTTGTGTATTTGTGTAACAATATTAAAATATTGTGCTGCAAAAATCACATTATGAAAAATAGCTATATAATTTAATCTAATTACTAAGCCGTTAAAGGCAGACTGAAAGAGATCATAGCTTACAAACCTCAATATCAGGGTTCTGAAACATATAATCAAGGCATTTAGCTAAATCAGGATAAACAAGAATCCAATCGAATATTTATCTAACTTACTTGCAGTACTATAAGAAGACTGTGTGATCGGAAGGCCATCTTTAGTCCAAGTGTACGTGATACTTCCAGGGTTTCCATCAGCTCGTAGTACGATAATGAGAGGTTCGTTTTCTACCCCCACTGTCGTATAAGGGGTAGTCTCGTCAAATATTGGCGCATCTGATGAAGAAATAGAATCGTGATCATTCAATTAATTCAACTGATATTTATAGAGAGATTTTTCACGTATTTGAAAATACTTACACAAAACCTTTAAAGCCAGTGCATCATGGACACTCCTCTGCAGAGCGTCATTCATGGCTTGACAGGTGTACACTGCTCCATTCATGCCCTTGGTTATATTCACTTTCAATTCTATAGTTGTTACTGTACCACCATGAAGCCCTTTCTTCCGTTGCATTGGTAAACCTGAAACATAATTTGTTTCATAACATGATTGGCTCGTGGATCATACAAGCACCGTTATCAGTATAGTATGCATAATATAAATGTCCTATAAACAGCTGAAGCTATAGAGACAGCTGAATTAAGTTATCTTTACGATTCCTGTCCGAGGGAATCTAAGCAAATGGTATTTTCATAACTTGCCCCGGTTTGTGTATTACTTGAATCACCCCAAGATCAACATAGTACCTATTATGAAATCGTTACTTAGTTTATGATAAACAATTGGTGTGTATCTACCTATATTATTATTATGGGAATCTCACCTTGAACTGGAATACCGTCTCGCCACCATGACAGAGTAGCTGGTGGATTACTGGACGCGGCGTCACAGTACAGCGTCGCTTCGATACCGGGCTTCAGGTCTTCTGGCTCAGCCCTTACTTTCACAGTTTCAGGTGCGACTGTTGGAATGACGATCTTTTTAATAGCATCTATAATACTCTAAGTGCCCATTTGTACCATAACTGTATCAATGTATTCAAAAAAAGTACCCCTTGCTCTATTAATAATGTGCTGGCTGCAATTGTCAGACAACAAAAAATTGCAAGGACTAGTTGAATAAGAGACTGGTTTAACATTGATTAAATAAATCGAGTAGGTACCTATTGTAGACCCAAATAATTAATTGAAGTAGTAACAGAAGTTGGCCATGCTTCATCAATGAAGCCGATTCAATCATTCAATCACTTAGTTTATCGTGTGGTACTAAAAATATATACATTACTTTGTTAAGAATGCTAACTAGTACTTCTAATAGTATAAGTAGTTTTAATGAACTCACAGTAGACGTTCAGTGTGACAGTTTCAAACAGCGGAATCTCAGTGGCACTGTTGGTGGCTTCGCATCTGTACTGAGCTTGATTGTCGGTTACATTCGTCAGTATCGATATTTCCGCTGCTACAGACTTGTCTGTTGCCTTAGTTACTGAATGGATCTGAAACAATATTGTTTTATTATTCTCCTTTACCACCAACTTAGTCGGTAAACCTACTGGAAGAGGTATCAGTGACCTTGGGGCCTAAATAGCATTTAAAAGATTTGGTGCAGAAGGCAAGGGGAAACCATTGCACTAATTTCCCACGAAAATTATATGTAGAAAGGTCCAATAGATTGCGAGAGCATATGGAGACAAATCATATATGGTCACGAACGACGAAGAAGAAGAAGATTCTTCATTACAAATACTTACTTAAGTCAGTGTAGCCTTTCCTACATTGTTCTCATTTACTCATGTCAATATACTACCCAACAATGTATATAATACTTTTAAAAAGAGTAGCCATTGAGATTCTTGCCTCTTCTCCGTAAGAACGGCATTCCGAACGGGCGGTGGAATAGAAGTTTGAGATTTCGTTTGGCCTGGTCTCCGTATTACTTGTATCGTCTACTGTCCATTCCACGTTACGCACTTTAGTAGCGTTCCTTAGTTTGGGACCACACAATCCGTGTGTTCGTCTGGCTTTATTTATTTATAACACTTTATTACCATGATCATCGTAAACCCACATTGCACCAGGGTTTTGGATAGTCCAAATTCCCTTTTGATTAATACTAACAAACCTTTTTATCATTCTTGAACCAAGTCAGCGTGGCGAGCGGGTTACCACCAGAAGATATGCACGACAGCTTCTGAACGGTACCGGCAGAAAGAGTCGTGCCCGGAATGTATCCCGTGATCATCGGTGCCGATGGTGGGTCTGTAAAGAGAATACCAATTAAAACAATTGCTACCTCAGTTTGGGATTCTCGGGATATGGGTCCGACTCGTAAAGAACCGTTGTGAGATTTAGGTTCTCTCAACGGTTATAAATGATGTACTTTTGGTTCATTCTGTATAATTTGGAAATCCTGGTGCAGAAGATATTAATAATAAAATAATTATCTTACATCTAATTAAATGATTTTCTTAATAAACGAGTTTCCTTTGACCTCAAACAATACAAAGAAATTGCCCTGGCGCCGATGCAGCATGTAATTTTGCACCCCAAATTATATACTTAATGATCATTCATTATCAATGTAAAATGACAGGCCATAACACTAGGAGTTTCGTAGGCCGGCCGTAGACTTGCGACTGGCAAGAAATAGGACAAATTTATTGCAACAAAATTGTCGACTGGCGGTAAAATGTTTAACAAATTTAAATTGGAAGTTTTATTTATATATTATTAAAAAAGCAAGTTATAATAATGGCGGAGTGAGTTTTTTTTAAAGCGTTCTACAGTGGTATGTCGAAAATTTACGATACATTCACTATTGTGTGGGATTTGCGATCACGTAATAGAGGTTGTTACGTACGCCTTATCAACATAAGATTTAATTATGAAATTAAATTAATTATGTTTTCAATAGTAATACACATACAATTCTCAGGATTGTACCTTAAACAATAAAAAAAGTATTTGTTTGAACTTGGTGTCTACGACCGTATTCATTGTGAGGGGTTTGATATTGGGGTTGAAGGATTTATGGGTTAATGTACATAAGCAATCCACAATTGCTAATTATCTTTAAAAAATAATGTAAATATAAAGTGCGATTAAATAATAACACAAGAAAAAGTCGCATAGACAAATCGCAGCGCCGTCAACTACCCTTAAAATTATGAATTATAAGGATCCAACCCGGGTGTAGTCACGGAGTAGTGATTAAAATAATGGTGAGCGACAACCCTAGTTTAAGGGTTGGCACTAATTGGAGAACATGTACGTGTTTGAGGAACATAATAGTTAAGATGTACGGCTCTGTTGTCTGTTAGTTACAACATAACGCTGAATAAGTTATAAGGGGTAAACAGTGAAAGTCGAGTATCGAAAGTACTTCAAAAACAAAGTCGGTTTTTCATTGTTAAAAACATAATTACTTGAGAAAATCATGAACTAATACTGATCTCTGTCTGAAAATGTCGTAAGGTCGTAGTATTAAGTTTGTGTAGTTTATGTATGTGTGTGTATATATGTATCTGTGTAGTTTATTTTATTATTATTTTTTAACTTGTATATTTTTAATTCTATTTATAGTTTATTAGTTTTTAGTATTATGTATACGTAGTGCGCAGAAGTCTACTGCCTGATTTATTATCTTTCTTTTCCTTCCTGCCAAAGGTTGCCTGGAAGAGATTGCTTTATAGCGATAAGGCCGCCTTTGTGCACACTTTGAATGTTTTAATATTTTTTTTTTTGTTTGTATATTGTATTTCTAATGTGTGTGTGCAATAAAGAATATCTTATCTTATCTTATCTAAGGTCAATTGCGAGATTATTTGTAAGCTAACCGTAAACATTATAGTCTACCGTATTTAGACATTTTGTATGGGGAATTGAAAGTTTTAAATACCATCCGCAAGGGGCGCTTTTCAATCCTCCATACAAAATGTCTAAATACGGTGGACTATAAAGTATACAGTTAGCTCGCACTTGACGTGCTGTGCAATGACGTAACAGACTCTTTAAAGTTATAGACTGAAGCCGAGCGAAGGAATAATATAATTTCTTAATTCATATTTCATCTATCAATTACTAGTTCGTTATTCTAGTGGTCGCAAGCATAGCAAGCACGGCTCTGAGTTCCTTTTTCGGGTCGTGAAAAAAATTTTTTTTATATATATTCTGGTATTAAATTTAATGTCACAGCCAAATGTTTAGAACTGCGTCCAAACAAAAATGTTAATGTAATTGTATGGTCTACCTACTCATCTAATCATTATTGTGTAATTACTTAGGTACCTAAGTGTACTTATCAGACATGATATTTTAAATTTATTTAATGCTACTAATGTATTATAAAGCACCCTGCAGGCATGTCCTTTCATAAAATATAAACAGATGTTTAGAATAGTACCAATTTAAAAAAAAACATGTGAAAACATGTTGCAGTCATTTGTATAGATTCATAGATATTCGTGACTGTCTAGCTACAAAGATTGTAGCAGTGAAATATTTAAAAGGCTTTGCACGTAGTATTCTTCAATCTGTCCAGACATTTAATAATTCAGTCCATAAAGGCCTGATAAAACTATGGCACAGTTCAGACATTTAATAGTTCAGTCCATAAAGGCCTGATAAAACTAAGGCACAGTTCAGACATTTAATGATTCAGTCCAAAAGGCCTTATAAAACTAAGGCCACGCGAAGGGTAAAATATGAATATGTCACCTGTCAACGTTCTTATGACTTTGGCACGTTAGATAAACAAGAATCATAAAGCTTATTACGCGCCGTGCAAATTAGATACATGTGTTTTTATGCAGTGAAAACATAAGGGTGATTGAAGTGTAAGCGATACCGTGGCGAGCATATAGTGATCGAATCTTCTTGTGTGTGGAGAAATATCTATTCTCAAATAATATTATAATAGCAGAGATAGCCAAGTTGGTGGAACGCTTGCCTCGGTAATGAGGATGGCAGGTTCAAACCACGGCTCGCACCTCCGGGATTTCTGGATTTAATGTGCGAATCTTATTTTCAACCACGATTATTACTTGCTAAACGGTGAAGGAAAACATCGTAAGGAAACCTGCATCTCTGAGAGAACCCCTCGAAAGATGTGTGAAGTCCGCCAACCGCACTGGGCCAGCGTGGTGGACTATGGCATAATCCCCCTCGCATTGAGGGGAGGCCCGTGCCCAGCAGTGGGACATTAGAAAGGGCTGGTATTATTATATTTACAAATTCATGAATACATGGTTCCCAGATTAACAAATTACTTTTGTAAGCACCTGCTGTCTGTCACAACCATTTATGTCAGAAACTATTCGTCTTCCAACTTTGAAATTTACAACGTCGCAAATTTTATTGACGCTAATTTTATTTATGCACTAGCTGTTACCCGCGACTTCGTCCGCGTGGTATTTAACAAAGACACAACCGTTGGGAACAGCCTACTCGCGCGTTCTGAGCCCGCGGGACGCATTGCAGATTGTTGCTATCAAACTTAATCAGGCGCAGCGCTGCAACATTGGTTTTAATTTTTTTTCGTGATTTCCTATTATTTTTTCTAAAATAAAAGTAGCCTAAGGTACTCCTTGTAACACCAGCTATCTGCCAGTGAAAGTCCCGTCAAAATCGGTCCAGCCATTTCAGAGATTACCCGGAACAAACAGACAGACAGACAAAAATTGGAAAAAATTTTGTTTTGGTATAGGTACCGAGCACAGATCACGAGAGATATGCCGTGCGGTTCAAAATGTATGGGAACTCGCTGTCTCCGTTTTGTTGCCAACCAATCGCTAAAACCAACCAATACGAAGTCTCCTCGGTGCGTGCTGCGTCGTCGCCGTATACAGCGGCCGTACCACGCGACGCACCAGTTTATTCAAAGTATCGTTAGACGATCTATACATTGCCTCGTACATTCACTCAGTAGCGAACATAGGTGGTACTTAAAGAGCCATGTATTTTGTACAAAAATAAAAAAGTCGTTGTGCTACATGAAACCTAAAATAACATAATAAAGGCATTAAATATTTTTTGATTTGTTGTTTTTAATGATTTTAAAGACGAATAAATAAAATACTTAATACTGGCTGGTGAAATGAGATTCCATCTTTCGCGTAGTTCACTTTGCTGCTAGTATTTTTGCACACAACCACGGAATAACACGGCATTTAAAAAAAAAGTTAGAGCTCCGATACCGACGTGCAGTTGCAGTCGACTGACGGCGAAAACTCTATGTTAGCGTAATTTTGGCTAAAGGTGAGCGCAAGCCCACCGCTTTCATAACATATCTCCTCTCATATATCTGTGGTACCGAGTATACATCCAAATGCACTTAGTAGAAAGCGGTTATTTTAATATTACAAACAGACACTCCAATTTTATTTATATGTATAGATGTAGCGTATGTCAAGTGAAATTATCTAAAAATCTACATTAGCTATCGTTCCAATTTACGTCCCGTATGTTTCCATGTATGCCGATCGCGTGAATCGTGATTGCACATCCCACGTGACGCGAATACCAACCCGACGGTTATCAGATACCGTTGGACCCTTATTTATTGGTTAAATCGGCGGTTCTAGTCGGTAATATCTCGTTTGACCGTGTGAGGACATGCTTTTTTGTATTCTACTTAAGTGACGCGTGTTTTGAATTGAAGTTCACGGATTATTACGCGATCATAGGGTTGCTAACACATTTTTTAGTTTTTTCGTTTAATGATTTTTTTTTATTTAATCTTTGATATCAGTGATGGTATGGAATATCGGACTGTAGTCAAGTAATATAACTAGCTGACCTGGCGAACTTTGTACTGCCTCACAATTAATTTAATTATATTATTTTTTTTGTGAATTTTCCCATGTTTTAATAGTTATTCTGATAATCTGGGTGAAGACAAATCATATTTTTTTTTTATTACATAATAGGCAAGTATTTGATCTCGATCTCACCTGATGGTAAGTGACGATGAGATCTACGATGGAGCATACTTGCCTAGGTAGGAAGGCGGCAGTAGATCGAGACGCTACATTCACTAGGCACATGCAGCGCAGCTGATCTGACCCGCCATCCATGAAAATCGGTCCACCGGTTCTTATGTTATAAATGGTGTAACTAACACAACTTTGTTATATATATATATAGATTATATTCCAGGAAATTTATATAATGCCGAGCTATTTGAGGATATGTTTAAAATAACTTGTTAATGGTTCTTTAATAAGTATAAACATATATATGTTATTTCGATAAATTCAATATTTTCCAGTAAAACCTACGATTTACAAAGTCTCAAAAGTTGAACCGAGCCTTGCATTTACCAGGTCATATTGTTAAATCCTAAGATTGATTAACATTTGGGCTCATTGTTGGGCACGGGCCTCCTCTCAATGCGAGTGGGAATTAGTCCATAGTCCAACACGCTGGGCCAGTGCAGGTAGGCGGACTTCACACGTCTTTCGAGGGGTTCTCTGAGACATGCAGGTTTCCTCCATGTTAGGCTAAATAACATTTATTTCGTAAACATCTCACTGATATTTACAATAATTGATTCACACTCCACAGAATCACAGAATTCAATGCATAAATCAGTAATCCTAATTGACAGCACGATAAGTTAGATATTTCCTTAACGAGTGGTTAAACTTTTCGTAACTGCATTCCTAAAGATGTTTATCTATCATTATTATTGAGCAAATAAGGTTGCGAATAGACTCGCAAATTTACAGTGGCTGAATGTTTGAAGCAAGATTCAGTACAAATCAAGACTCTAATTTTGTATCGATTGATCTCAAGTAATTCAAACGACATTGGACCATATCTCCACACGCGCACGTATCACATTACCGGGAATAATGTACATATAAGTTCCTACTTAATTATTAGTCTTTAAAAGTAACAATGATAGTGTAAAATATTTTTACACTGTCAACAGTAGGTTATAAACATGACATTCCCAAATAAATAAATCAAATTTATTAGACACTAGCTGTTGCCCGCGACTTCGTCCGCGTGGTATTTAACAAAGACAACCGTTGACAACAGCCTGCTCGCCCATTCTGAGCCCGCGGGACGCATTGCATGTTGTTGCTATCAAACTTAATCAGGCGCTGCGCTGCAACATTGGTATTAATTTTTTTTCGTGAGATCCTATTTTTTTTCTAAAATAAAAGTAGCCTAAGTTACTCCTTGTTACATCAGCTATCTGCCAGTGAAAGTCCCGTCAAAATCGGTCCAGCCATTTCAGAGATTAGCCGGAACAAACAGACAGACAGACAGACAAAAATTGTAAAAAATGTTGTTTCGGTATAGGTAACGTGTACACATCCAAATTCACTTAGTAAAAAGCGGTTATTTTAATATTACAAACAGACACTCCAATTTTATTTATTTGTATAGATTTAAAAAATGACACCCGCTCTGAGCGCACCGCCAACCCTATTGATTTATGTGTTAACATATTTTACCCGATTTTCGGTACACCTTATATATGGAATATTTGGTATAAGACAATATTTTCAATACAGAAGCAGAATCCATCATTCTTTTATTTTTTGTCTAGCCGTTCGCAAATTACGGGAGAACGACTGATCGAATTTTGATAAAACTTGGGATGGCAATTGTTTATAACCTGGGTCGATTTATATAAAATGACAGGGATCCCCGGAATAACCAAAAACACCGAATACCAAAATGTACTGAGCTGCTTTTATTGTAACTTGACATGGAAATAGCTTATAAAATAAAATACAACCGAATTGAGAACCTCCTCCTTTTTGAAGTCGGTTAAAAAGACCAATATCTAGTAAAAAAAAATCCCCAACGGTAGCCAAATGACTGAAGAACAAATGTAGAGAATCATAGGGACTGCTAGAACTAATATACACGCCATCTGTCGTCCTATCCATGCAGTTACGGCAACAAAAAGCATCAATCAACTCAAGTGATGCTACCACCATTATAGCGGACATGAGGACAATAATGGAACATGCTGTTATACCATTTAAATGGCATGTTTACATTGCTGCATTTATGTAGGGGTACGCAAAAATACCCGTTAGTGAATTGAGAGTTTTTAGTTCGATACAATGTAAATAACTGCAGTTTGCTTTACGAAATACGCTGCATAAATAAATAAAGATATTTTAAAATCTCAACCACGTAAAAAAATACTTGCAAATAAAAAATAGGTCCAGTAACGAGGTTTAACAGTGGGGACCCCTAATTTGAAAGATTTGAGCCGATCTAGATTTTTAATAGGTCCCAACTATTAAAGACAAATTCAATTGACATACGAATCATCAAAATCGGCGCACGCGTTTGGTCACTCGAGGAACTAACATACAAACATTAGCTGCTAAACACACTACCCTCCTTTGAATCGTGCAGTCGGTTAATAAAAACCGTTGGGTAGTAGTCATATCGAGTCTTCAGTTCGATTATTTATAAAAGCTTTGAAAGTAATTTGAATCAGTCGCAGCTCTGAATCGACTCGCAAAAATGTAATTACAACTTAAATTCCTTAACACGTGAGCTTATATTCCCATAATCCCGATCTGCACAGCTACGCCCAATCAGTTATCAATCATCCCTGATAAGGGCTACACATAAGGGTAAGCAGAATGATAGATTATTAACAATAGCTTGTTAATTTTGATAGATCACTTCGAAATCTACTAATGCTAGTGTTCGGATTGGCTTAATGAGTAATAATTAATGTATCTATAAATCCCTAGTAGGTCGATCGGGGCCTCGAGGGAATTCATAGATCAGCTGAAGATGACCTATCGGAGATAGGCCTCTCTTAATGTCTCCCACGCATCATGATCGAAGGCTTCATCAAGAATACTGATTCTTGGTGAAACCAGCCAAGTATAGTGATACTTGACTTCATCCATCCATCCATTAGCTGAAAGACGTCCACTGCTGGGCATAAGCCTCTCCCAATGATACACATCACGTTCCTCCGCGGTTTCCGGCGAGTCCTGCGACGCGTGTGATATCATCGGCCCCCCTTTGGGGGGGTCGTTTTACACTACATCTTCAGGTTCGTAGTCGCCATCCTAGAATAATTTTACGCCATTCTAGATTAATTTTACGGATTTTGAATGACGGAACCGGACCGCAAACAACAACTAAATATGAGGGTACCCCGGTATAAACTATGACACTAGGACGTCAAACACCTCAGCCATCCCGTGACCATGGTTGTTGCAAAGCAGACGAAAGAATTAAAAAAAATAAACGCGAAAAACTCCGTAAAATTAGTTTTATTTCAAAGCTACACCAATATTATAGAATGTCCCGAACAAAACACTCGTACCTAAGCAAAGTACATTAAAAAGTAAAATATTCAAGGGTTGGGGTTGCTACATGCGCGGCCGTGGACTTGTACCGCAGGCCAACAGTTGAGCAATTAATTCGCGCGCCGTCCACACACTCATTTAAGTAATGAGGGGAGCGTGCCGCGCGGTGACAGCCCTGGCGGAACGCTCAGCGCATAATGTTGATTTAATTTTGTAATGTTAGTACATTTTTTTGTTTGCATCCTTATTTTGTTTATAAAGCAAGCTGTGTTACGCAATACAATGTAAATTGTTACAAACGTGAAAGTATTCAATTTCAAAATTATTTTAAAAAATGTCAGCGGATCGAGCAGCACTTTCTCTAGAAATATGATGCGTGGAGAGATTCCTTTAACAAATCTTTTGTATTCCGTCTAAGACCAATATTGATGGTGCCTTGATGGGTAAAATAATAATAATAATTCTATTGCTTTTTATTGTCCCACAAATTACTACAATTATACAAACGCCCAAAATCATAAACATCCTTTGTATATTGCACTAGCTTCTGCTCGCAGCTCCACCCACGGTACATCGATAAAACAAAGCCTATAGCACTCAGGAATAGCGTAACTTCCTAATAGTGTCAGAAGTTTCGAAATCTGATCAGTGTTTCCGGATATTAGCCCCTACATTCAACCTAACAAACTTTACCTCTTTTAAATATTAGTGTAGATCGGACGTATGATGTAAAACAAGGTAAGTATAGTTACATAGTCCTTGGTAAATGCTCATGGTAAATATCTCTTTGAAGTCTACCCATGACCCGTTGACACAAACTATGCCACGAATGTCCTTTAACCCAACCGGTTCTCTCAATTCAACAAGCACGCTTGAATATACGCGAACTAAGACAATTAAAAGCAGTCATAGTCAAGTTGGTAGAACGCTTGCCTCGGTAACGAGGATTGCAGGTTCAAACCCCGGCTCGCACCTCTGGGATTTTTCATGTGCGAATCTCATTTTCAACCATGATTATTACTTGCTAAACGGTGAAGGAAAACATCGTGAGGAAACCTGCATGTCTGAGAGAACCCCTCGAAAGATGTGTGAAGTCCGCCAATTCGCACTGGGCCAGCGTGGTGGACTATGGCCTAATCCCCCTCGCAACATTGGCCCGTGCCCAACATTGGGACATTAAAGGGCTGGAATTATAAGACAATTATACTCCTTGGGGCATCTGTGCTATATCCCCGGATCTTTGCGCGTGACGTCACACCCAGATGGACCACACAGACCAATCTGCGGTACAGATGCCTTTCTAATCTTAGTATAGAGCCTGATTTATAGAAGTCGCGGGTGGCAACCAAATGCCTTATCTTTTATGAAGAGTAACTATTGCTGGGCATTTGTTTTTACGGAAAGATTCAGTGTGATGGATGTGGGATATTAACCATTGTATGGGTACATGTTTATTTTTTATTTACATATTAGCGGAAAAGAGAAGATTTTCCAGCCAGGCATGGCTGGCGGGGCGGCCGCTATGCCCCAACGTTTATTGTCGGGATCTTGTATATATGTTACGTGCTCCGAAAACTCTCATAGCGCGTGGCAGGCTTGTATGGAGAATTGTCAATTGTTCTGAATGTCGTCTGCAGCGCCATCTGTGTAGTTTGTGGCGCGGTTGAGGTGGCTACAACATATTCTGTTTAATAAATGGTAAGGACCAATTCAAAAAATCGCTCTTCTCTTATTCTCTAAGCCGTGGCATTAGGGATGATTAATGTGCCAGATAACAAGTCTCTGGTTGTACGTCAGTAAGCATATGTTTACTTAAAGGCTTAATACACGATTATGTATTATACGCTTCTAATGGTGATGAAGAAATTGAAGGAGGTCGAAGTAGCGGAAATCGCGGCTCGGATATTTTCGGTTAACTTCGTGAATCCGATTCTGTTTTAAAAAATTACGGCTGAAGTTAACGTGTACTCTAGATATATTGATTTCGGTATAACTTGATACGGCATTCCACCTGGGGTCCATAGTTCGTGCTTTAAAAAACATAGACAAAAAAAACTTTTAAGAGTGTATTTAAAAAAGGCGTCGGAAATAAAACTTAACATTTAAAAAAAAAATTGTTCGTGTCGGTGGCTTTTTTACTTCATACATTTTAAACGGTATTGTATACGTATATAATATTTAAGAGTTACGATGAAAAATTAACCAAAACTTTAAACTAATAATACCTCTCGTTTAGCGTCGGGAGAAAAAAAGACAGAAAACTCCCACTTAAATTTCCCGTCTCAAATGCAAATACATACCTAGGATGAAAGCAGAATCGGAAAATGTTTCCATTACAACAACTCGTAGTGTCACTGGTATTTAATTTAAATTACAATGACCCCCGGCTTAAATAAAGACCACAACAACAACTTGCCGACAAGAGAACTAATATTTACAAGTTTTACGGTACAAGTTCAGTGAGGGAGTGGGGGACCGAATCGGAACATGAGCTGAGCGGAAAAATAAACTAAATAAATAATATCGCCAGACGAGCGTACGTAGAGGAGTTCGGTGTTGCTGGCTTCATTAAGGTGGAAGCTCAGGGTCAGGGCGCGAAATTCAAAATGTCAATGGTTTTTGTTTTTTTATGGTGTTGTATAGCTTTAGGTACTTTTTTAAGCAAACTTAATACATCGAGACATCCAATGTAAAATGCTAATATCGCAAAATACTAAATTACATCGTAAAGATGTCCAAATTTTCCGAAAAAAAATAAAAACCATTGACATTTTGAATTTCGAGCCCTGACCCTGAGCTTCCACCTTAACTATCGATCAACTTGTTTTGTTTATAATTGGAAAAGTTGACA
This sequence comes from Pheosia tremula, assembly GCA_905333125.1. Classification (NCBI taxonomy): domain Eukaryota; kingdom Metazoa; phylum Arthropoda; class Insecta; order Lepidoptera; family Notodontidae; genus Pheosia; species Pheosia tremula. The sequence goes on from HG995423.1 coordinate 653,875, forward strand.
CTCCGAGGGTCAGCGATGGGTTCCTCTTCCCCGATTTGTTGAACAATGGATATTCGCAATGTAATAGTTCTATCAATTACATTTAACGTCTGGTAGAGATATATGGAAAGTTCACAGAAATACCGCATATCAAGTCCAAGTCTATACTTTCCTTGCTTCCCGTCGGTACTAAGTCCTGGCCCGAGAAATAACAAGTTTCAGGAATGAAATATTCATCACTGGCCCAAACTACACGGTCCAGTGTGATGGTAATGAGCAAGCCGGGCTAGTTAGGGCAACAGACAACTAAGATATAATTAATTATAGTAGGTCCCGGACGTGCCTGACCTTCCTTAAATATACATGGTATAGACCAGGTAGAGTGTACAGGTTGATACAGAAATGGTATACTAACTTTAATGAATTCAGAATTTCGATGTTTAATTTTATTTATATTTGAAAAAATACTCGCATCTGAATTTAAATATTTAATGTGAGCTTGATGTTCTAGGTCATAGAGAAACAAGAAATGCGTTCGATGACATTCAAATCAACACGGCATTAATAATGTTCTCTTTTTCTTTAAAAAAAATAGTACCACCATCCGCAGTATTTTGCCAGTAATTTAAAAGCACTGACATGGCATATCGTTTCTTTTTTAACCGACTTCAAAAAGGAGGAAGTTCTCAATTCGGTTGTATTTTTTTTATGTTTGTTACTTCAGATCTCCGTCAGTTATGAACCGATTTGGAAAATGATTTTTTTATATGAAAGGATATGCTTACGGTTAGAAATGGAGTATTGCTTTTTTGTCGAAGTATCAAAAGGTATTACAGAATGGGATGATACTAGCCCTTGATAGTCAGCCATTTTAACTGTATCAGTATTAAATTATCAATAGGCCAGGGGTCGGCAACCTTTTGATTGGAAGAGTCTAAATTGCAATTTGCAAAATTAAAAAAGTTTTTATAGAGCCACATTTTTTTTTTCTTGCGAACAATAAATCGTACTTGCCTAAATAAAGTTTTCGATTTAAAAACTAATTTATTAATATATATGTAGTGCTTTTGACAACAAATTAGAATATATATTAAATTAGATAATATACAGGCTGTGTCCAAAATTCAGATTCAGAACGATTTTTCAATGTTTTTTTTTATAAAATGAATAATATTTGCGTATGGAACTAAAGAGCCGCAGCTTCACATCCCAAGAGACTCGCGAGCCGCAGGTTGCCGACCCCTGCAATAGGCCGACAAGATAAACTCAAGATGGCTTCACGATACAATATATTTTTACAATCAAATCACTCCCGAAAAACACTGACTCGTCAACATGAATATAAGCCCAAAAGCAAACAAAATCCTTCAAGTCCACGGCCGAGTGAGATGGAAGATACGGCACAAAAAGCGGGAGCGAGACAAAAAAACACGAGAACGTAGTTAAAAAGCTGTTTAATCCTGGCTAGGGTTTATCGCGTTAGGCTGACGCAAAAAATACGGCGAGCTTTTAATGTTTTTTTTATTTTTATGGTTCCGTAGTAACATATTTTTTGCGTGAATTTTTTAAAACGTTATTTATAATGAATAGGAGCTTTTATGGCATATACTAGGGACTCTTTGAACCAACGCTTCATAAGTCATAATCATTATGTACAGTAAAAAAATCGATAAGTATTTTTTTTCTTGTATTAAAAATTCGCTTACAAATTATCATTTTTTTTGTTATTTACTTAGGACCAAAAACATAAAATTGACATATCGAAATTGTGTCTATACAACTAGTAACTATAGCTTTTTTTTGGTTTTGAGTAAAGTTTAATTTCACATTCACCACTGAACCCCAAGCCCCGCCCCAAGCTCCCGCGCCACGCCATGTGACGTCACAGCGTGTTTCCGGTTCCGCAAATATTATGATAATTCGCGCGCGGACCGGATGCGACGCGAACCCTCCCTGCTTACATTCTAACCACTACTTTTATCATTCTCTATATATACAGAGTGATTCAGAAAAGGTATATACTAAGCCGTGAAACTAAGCGTCTTTAGCGCATTTGTAATCATCTATACATATATATACATACAAAATAAATAAAATTGGAGTGTCTGTTTGTTATATTAAAATAATCGCTTTTTACTAACTGCATTTGGATGTATAAACGGAACATATACCAAAACAACATTTTTTACAATTTTTGTCTGTTTGTCTGTCTGTTTGTTCCGGCTAATCTCTGAAATGGCTGGACCGATTTTGACGGGACTTTCACTGGCAGATAGCTGATATAACAAGGAGTAACTAAGGCTACTTTTATTTTAGAACCCCCCCCCCCCCCACGACTTACCACGCGGACAAAGTCGCGGGTAACAACTAGTCAATCCATAATATTGTTAAGTTGATTAACATAAATAAATTTGGTCATATATAATGTTCTAATATTATAAACAGATAAAGTTTCTTTCGTTAAAAGCTTTGGATGTATGGGCGATCTTTAGTAATATGGATCTATCTAAAAAAAATATTAGTATAAATATAAAAAAAAAGTATTAATATACTAGCTTGTTTTAATGTTCCCACTGCTGGGCACAGTCCTCCCATCAATGCAAGGGCGATAAGGCCATAGTTCACCACGCTGGCCTTGTGTACGTTGGCGGATTTCACACGCCTATCAAGGAGTTTTCTCAGTCATGCAGGTTTCCCCACGATGTTGTCCTTCTCCGTTTATCAAGTGATAAACACGGTTGAAAATAAGGTTCGGACATGAAATGCAGAAACTTGAACTTTTAACCTGCGATCCTCATTACCGAGGCAAGCGTCCTACCAACATGGCTACTTTTGAAGAAAAATATTAGATATTATAAATGAATTTATACAGCAGTTTTAGTATTCTTTCGCAAACATTTCTAATTTTGTAAAGTGCTCGACTGGATGCCCCATCATCATAGTACGACTTAGCACCTACTAAACAATTACCGAACTATAACCATTTGGGTTCGATCTGTAAAACCAAATCAATAATTACGCGTGTGGGATTACAGGAAAAAATAAGTTGGTAAATAGAAAATATAAATGGAAACCGCCGAATGGAATTCCTGAAAATAACGTCCAACATAAACTTTGTAAGGAATTTAATATCAAATGTGGGTAGTGTGTTTATTTCGAAAAATACTCATACCTTCAGTAACATACCCTGTTCGGTCGGTAGTGCTTTTTCCAATTACGCAGCTGACGCCCTTCAGTTACAGCGATGCCGTTCAGGAGAGTTTTTCAGGCATGCAGGTACATAATGTACTATAAACTCAAGCATATATCCCATGGGGGTAGGCAGAGATATCGGATATATAGAAGCCAAAACGGACATATTCGAAATTGACATCTGGCTGTTTGTCTGTTTGAAAGCGCATCACTGAGAACAATACTGATAAATCTTGACATGGTAATAGTTCATCACTCGGTTCAATATTTAAGATGGTTCTATGCCGGGCAATGGCTGGGCTTCCGCGATAACCTAAACCTGTATCCTAATATTAACTTGTAGCAACCTCTTTAACCTCGCCACAAGCTACACAGATGGCGCTGCAGACGCGTTCATAACAATTATTGACAATTCTCCAAACAATCCTGAAACGCGCTATGAGAGTTTTCGGAGCACGTAACATATATATACAAGATCCCGACAATAACCGTCGGGGCATAGCGGCCGCCCCGCCAGACATACCTGCCAGGCTGGAAAATCTTCCATTTTCCGCTAAAAACTGATCGGATATTAATGACACTTATACCAAGATCAATAATTTGGATAATGTTTGTCGAGGCTAGGTATAGCCAAAAATCTATTATCTTAATATTCTTTTGGTAGATCACATACCGGGTCAATAGTGTACGACATTTTTATAATTCCGGGTAAATAAATAAATAAATATCGCCAGACGAACACCAACTATACGGTCCCACACTAAGCAACGTTTGTATCAGGGTACCGTACAATGGACTGAGAGCGAACTAAGTATATAATACTTATATAGATGTTAAGCATCCATGCCTCGGGTACAAACATTCGTGCTCATCACACAATAGTTCCCTACCAGGATTCGAATCCAGGACCCTCGGAACAGAAAGCAGGGTCACTACCAAATGCGCTAATCATGTCGGCAAATAACGATTGCATATTAAAATAAACTAAATCCAACGCGTACGAATTAACAGACCCAAGTTCGTCAATAATAAATTAAATCTCAAGTTATAACCCGACAAAAGTTGAGAGCACCCATACGCTAGTAAATTTATATACACAAGCCAAAACTTCATCGGCTCACTCTATTTGACTCTGTAATATCTTCGGTAGTCATGTAGAGCCACGGCGCTACGTGACTGGAAAACATAGTACTATTCAGAGCATGTTTAGTATGTAGGTACTGCGCAATCGGTGGTACTAGTTGTAGCATGCGACGTCGCTTGCTCTGAACATGTATTATTTATAGTATTATCGTGGTGTGATGCTCTGAAGTCATCCCAGAGATAACATGAATAAGATCATTTTACTGAATAATACACCATGATATTATTTTCTTACGAGGAGCACAAGTATATGACATTACTGTCGAGAGGTTAGCGACATTCTAAAAATGACTCTAAGTAGGCTTCCACAGACTTTACAATCGAATGAAAAACTCATAATTAGCTATATAGTGGCAGTTTAGTTTAGTGTCAGTTTAGTTCACACTAACTGTACGGTCCCAAGCAAAGCAACGCTTGTTTACCGTACAAATGACTGGAAGCGATCCCAGTATATTTAAACAGATATTAAACATCCATGACTCGGGCACAAACTTTTGTGGTCATCACTAAATTTGCCCCTACCAGGATTCCACCCCGGGTCCCTCGGTACAGAAAGCAGAATCAGTGTGAATAGTACCGCTTGCGTCGTCTTAAAAATAAAGTGTATTAACAACACTTCCAGGAGCATACAATCTGTGATAAATTTTCAAATTTATCTCCGCACGATATAAAATATTCGAGATCCGTTATCGACATACGGCGATCCGTTCAAAAGATCCGGAGGCTGCCGCCGACAGGTCTCTAATCAAATAGGTTTTTGAGGGAAAACTCGCGCTGTTTACCTATATCTAAGATTATCATACGATTTTGTCGCGATTTTTTTTTGGATTATCGACTCTGTGTGAGATTGAAGCACGTATACATATATACAGATTATAAGTAAAACTTTATACATAGGCTATTGCTGTATTGATCAGCTGTGGAGACTTGTAAATGACATAGAAGGTTATAGTTACCTTAAGTAATTTGTAAATGTAGGAACCATGTAGCCATTAACTTGTAATTATATACTTGGAGTTAGCACTTTTTTTGACCAGCTGCTAAAGTCTGCCTAGCCGTTCCTACATGGTTCTCACATACCTATAACATTGTACTGCTCAAAAATGTTAAAGATCTTTTTAAAAAGAGCAACTGTGGAGTTTCTTGCCCATTCTTCACCATAGGAACGGCATTCCGAACGGGTGGATTAAAAAATATTCTTATTCTGATTATGATTCTTCGGTTGTTTAGTGCAAAGCAAGGCAAATGCGTTAAATATGTATCTCGCCGTTCGCGTATTGAAAGTTCAAAGATTTAAAACGGTATTTCCCAATAAGATTACCAAGACATTTTTAATGCTAACGAAATAATAAAGCATACTTTACAAAAACATAAATCAAAAGATACACTAACCAAAACAAAACAAGCTGAGAATACAATTTGAAATAAGCAAGGAAAACATTGAACCGCTTTGGCAACACACCAAGAAGGAAGCAACGGAAACACTGAAGCTTTCAAATACGAAACTGTATAAGTACAAAAGATATTAATGATAAACCTTTAAAACTGTTTCGTGGTTAAATTAATGTTTATGAAGCATATACTTGAGTATAAGTATTGTAGTCTATAAAATCTTAAGCCACAACTGAGCTTATTAAAGTTCTGTACGCGGCGTCGTATGATATTGCAATGGATGATCAGCATAGTTTAGTATCAACTTCATCTAGTTTAAAGACTTTAATAATATCTTATAATTCGTAGAAAAATCCCTGAGTAAGTCAAATACGATCGAAACCTAACATTTCCTTTCTTCTCACCTTCATATACGAAAGTAATTTCAAATGCGGGAACCATGTAGCAATTAACTTGTGATTATATACTTAGCGTTAATACTTTTTAACCAGCTACTTAAGCCTGCTTAGTCGTTCCTACACTGTTCTCCCATACTCATAACAATTTACTACTCAAAAATATATTAGATCTTTTTTAAAAAGCAACCATGTTTCTTGTCCGCTTTTCTCCATAGGAACGGTATTCCGAACGGGTGGTCAAGTTGTAGCATATCACTTTGCATCATTTTTGAGGATTCATAAGTACTGTAATGATTTACATGAATAAAAAATATTCCCGATCTTGTCATATCCATTATTTTATTAATAATGTGTATTTATTGAATCTTTTATTGCTATTAATTACTTGAAAAATACCCGCTAAGTCGTGGGCGAGGCTATTTTCGTATCCATTTTATTTCATCGCATTTCATTGTGTAAAGAAAGAAGAACAACAAAAAATATTCTCATTCTAATTACTGCACATAATTATGGCAGCACATAAGGATGACACAGTTGAAGTAGACCTATATTGTATAAAGGGTATTAACCTTAAAATTAGGTACTTACATAAAACGTTGATGGTGTGAGTAGCGGCGACGTTCTCAGTGAGTTGCCCGTTGATCCCATGGCAGACGACGACGATGGACCTCCTGTTGGGCTCAACCACCACTGTGATGTTGGAAGTAGTGATCCAGCCACCTGGTGACAAGAATTAATAGTTATCACTAATGATAATGTAGATGATTTCATATCACAATGCTTAGAATATGATAGTCTAGTCTAGTAGTCTCTCGGATTTTCGATTCGCATGTGCAAATCTCATTTTCAATTACAATAGTCACTTGCTGAACGGTGAAAGAAAAGATTGTAAAGAAACCTAATGATCTGTAGCAATCAACACAGTTCTCGAGAGACGTACAGATTCCGCCATCTCGCATTATGCCAGAGAGGTGGATTAAATCTTGATAATATAATTTATAGCCTTACCTTCAGGAGAAATTACTGTTCTGTTGCTCGCTTCCTTATGATGCTTCCCTAGTACTAGCCATTTGATATCTGCAGCTGGGTTCGACGGAGCTGTACCACAGGTCAGGGGCACTGGATCTCCAACCCTGGCTTCTGATGGACCAGAGATCGTTACGTGCGATGGGGCAACTGGAAAAGAATAATTATATAAATACCCTTACATCATTTATAAACTGGCGATTGGAGTTGGCAAGCTATTGTTTCTTTACAGAATTCTTGTGACACTTGACTTAAATATTATTTCTGTTGAGTCATACTACTAGGTAATACTAACACACACAAACACACACACACACACACTAGTTTATAGAACGGTAGTAATCACAAACAGTGAGGAGAGAAGAGAATATAATGTAATTTTGATGAAAAGTAGTTTTTCAAATCTTATATAAGTGTTTGTCTTAAGATAGTTTTTATTCTGATAAATGAGAGATACGATAACACAATAAAACACTAAAGTCCATGAGAATTAGCAGACACTGCTAGGTTTTCACGTAAATTTAAGAGAGATTTAGTTGGATTAAAAAATAAAGGTCTGAAAAATGTTACTACTTATACAAAATCTACTCTAAACCTTGTACAAGAGATAACGCCACGAAAAATCCTAATTTCATTGTATAAATTAAGATCCAAAGTATGTAATTTAATCAGTATTACTACAAGAATGAATGTATGAAACGAATATAATAATGTATAGTTGATATAGATAAGGTTGTCTGAAGGGCGTTGGGACATCTGACTGCGGCCCTTGAATTAGTTATTACAGATTATACAGATGTATATATAGCAATTATGTATCTCCATTTTATACCCTTTTCAACTATTTCAGATGGATTTTAAACGTATGGAGATTAAAATTTCAACTTGCTACTTGATTTAATGATAGATATTTGAACAATTATATTTATGAACGATTAAAGTTTTTCTTTATTCATAAAGTCATTGACTCTAAAACGTGTTTGGATGAGATATCATATCTTGTTTTTTTTTTATCAAATGAAAGCTAGACCCAATTAATGATAGACTAGGGCCGACAAATATTAAAGTTTATGTTAAGGTGGAGATTTTCGCGATATATTTGGATTTTATCTTTAATAAATACACTGGATAAGTTAAATCGAAGACAAGAGCAAATAAGATATAATTTTTGTAGTTAAATGCCTTTGAAAGTAATAGCATTTTAAGTTCAATAGAGCACTTAAAATCGTATAAATTTTACAAACAAATTCACTTTAGTGTACATTTCGAAAGGTAGGGGAAACCTGAAGGAGCGATAGGAGTACGAATTCAACGTAAAAATACGTTTGGCGAAGTTTCTAGGGCGTGAATGGAGTCGGAACAAATTAAAACTTTGCCCTCTCCGTATAAATGTCAAATAAATTTGAATGTCGGTACGGAATTCCGAGATTTATGTTCGTATCATTGCGCTATATCTTTATGGGGGGTGGGTAGATCGGACGTGAGTTGGTTGCGATCGGCTCGAGTTGCCCGCAGATAAACGCTTGGCGAGATAAAGTGGGTATTGATTAATATTCTTTGTTTTAGTTCAAAAAGATTTAAACTTGATTTGGGATTGGCTCAGTAAGTTGACCTCGAATTTAACCATAGTACATGACTATATTGTCATTGGCAGGAAGATCAGAAATCTCCCGCTTATAATGGATTGTATATACGAGTATTTTATATAGGATCGTGTCTATTACGAATAGACGATCCCACTAATTAAGGAATTAAAAATACCAAACCAATCTATAAAATAATAAATATTGCCAAACAAATTTACTAAACAACCCTTATAAGATACATATGGTACAATTTACTGGGGACGATAAGTAATAGCCTGACCATGACAAATTACGAATTTTCATAAATTTCCCTAAACGGTAATCGAACCGGGGCCACATATTGTAGTGGGCTGAGCGGCTTACACTCAAGAGTCTAGAAAGGCGATCATCAACACGAAAAATTACTTTGAAAAAGCAAGTCATTAAAATCGCCACAAAGCAGATAATTAATAAATATTTTCACATATTTCCCGGAACAGAGTATCCATGATCCAACGCCAAAAGTCAATTAACTATATATCACGCTTTCATCCCTTAGGAGGTAAGCGAAAGCCAATTAACACTAATTAATTTGGGATTTAAACAGAGTAATCTCCGAATCAGGGTGGATCTGTGCAAGACCTTTTATCAAATACCTTGCGTGTGTTGGTTGTATAATAATGTACTAAAATATAGTAAGAAGGTATGGTGGTAAAATGTTTTCTAATGGTATTGGTCTCAACGATTATTTTACTTTTTTAAATATAGTTTTCATTGATAATGTTACTTGCTCTGAAGTGGAACAATATTTTTTACTGTATGTTGATGATATTGTTATACTTTTCCAATATTCTCTCGCATATTTCTGCATAGTTGTATTGGGTTCGTTTTATAGAGTAAAAGTTTGATTGGACCTGCTGGGCTGGTAATGTTTCAGTTAGTATGTAATTATTTTATGAAGCTTTCTAGATCTGTCTTATAGAATCTTAAATAATGTCAACGTTGAGATCAAACATTATAATCATAATATGGCTGTAAGATCAACTATTCTTGACTATTAGAGATGAGGGTACCAAATAATTTACTAAAGACCAGTTATATTCAGACTAAAGAAAGCTTTAAAATAATTGCTTTTAGAAAATTATGTCCAGCGTGGTAGAAGCTGTTCATAAATCTTCTAAGGCGTAAATATCTTACAATTATACTACCTAATAAATTGCTTATTCTGATATTTTAATATCAACCCTAATGAAAATGTAATGAGAAAATAAAAATTTTGTTCCTTTGACAAATGAAATGCTGTAGTAATAAATTAATATCAGAACGACATCACTTGGATACGGTATTCATTAGAAAGTGAATAATTAAGTAACATTATTTGCATAATTATTATTTTACTTGCGCTATAATTTACATATGATACTAATTACATTAATCAATGCAACTTAATTTAATGTTTTTGTTTTTTATTCTTAGAAAATACAAATTTGAACTGCTCTTTGAAGGATATATTTTTTATTAGCTAAGTGAGAGCGGGAAATAGGCAATAGTCCACTACCCTAGCCTAGTGAGGGTTAATGGAAGAGAGACATCTGTCCTAGGAAGTCAGATAAAATTAGGCCACTCATCCAAGTTCTAGCCAGGCTATTAAATCGTATCCATCCGCCAGCTATAAACCAACATAAACAAAATTTAAAAAGGTCGTCAAGAACAAAATTTAAAAAGCTATCTCAAATAATTTAGACGCTTAAGCTATTCGAAGTACCCTCAATACCAAAAAGGACGTTTTTACCATCAATGCAAGATCTATCGATGTTACTCAAAAAGTCTTTGACAACCCAAGCAGATGTGTTTTCCGTTGGTAAAAATCGTGTGCGCCGCCACGGTTCGTCGGTTCAACCTTAGTTGTTACCTGTTCTTTGTAAATAAACAATGAGAGGGGATTTGGGGACACTTGTTTTGGATTATGGTTTAAGGTAGATGAAACGGCGGGAGGATCAAAAAAGGAATTTTAGTATCATATCGTATAGTAGTCTGATAAGCCCGGTTGGTAGTGACACTGCTTTCTGTGTCGAGGGTCCGGGCTTCGAATCCTGATAGGGACCAATCTTTGTGTAATGACCATGAATGTTTATACCCGAGTCATGGTTGTTTAATATCTGTACAATTATTAAAATATAACAAGTTTGCCCTCAGTCCATTGCACGTTACCCATAATACAAGCATTGCTTAGTGTGGGTCCGCATAGTTGGTGTGTTCGTCTGGCGATATTATTATTATATTCTAGAGTTCCAATGTTGCTGTAGATATTTTCAAAGGATATTCTATTTAACCTTCTATACACATCTGTAAGTTATTTAGATCGGCTCATGAGGTAGTTGCGTGATGCAAGCGTCGTGTGACTATCTGTCCATAATGAAAATCCTGGATCAAATTGGCTCTGATTAGAAAAGAGTGGCATCCACTGGAGTAGATCTAAACTAAAAAGGAGTCGAAGAATTTGTCTAATTTTTATTGCGTACTGTGTTTTTTGTTGTATCAAATATTTTTCAGTAATAACAGGCTCTTTTTTAATACATTTAGAGTATTTAATTAATAAGGCTTTTTTTGTAACGCAGTTGTTTTTCATAAAAGCAAACTGGCGATTCTCCTACACCTTATACCACAGTAGATCGGAATTACTGTGCTTTTTGACAAGCGAGGGAGAGCTCTGTTGATGGGGTACCGTTATCAAAGGATCTCATAGAAGTTGGTTGCGCACTGAATGATATTAGTTTTGATATTGGACCTTATTGCGATGGGGATGCTTGCATTAGGGAAACAAGTGAAGCTGAATAAGTAAGAGCTAAATAGAAAGAGAGGTTATAGAAATGTCGAAAGTAATTAGGGCTTACGTAACAATAATCCCGGAAGATTGGTAATAGACAAACAATACATATTTGGCCATTAACGGTCCACAGACCACCAAAGATGGATATAGGTCCATCAGAACTATGTAGTTGATATTAACTTCATACGTGTGAACTTAATTCTATGGGTTGTCCCGAGAAATACTTCTACTTTCTAGGACATTAATTATCACCAATGTTGATTTTGTTATTAAGTCCGTCTAGTAGCTTTCCTGTGATGAACCAACACAGACAAACAAAAATAAAAGCAAGCATTCTTTGGTCCGACAGACAAGACGGAAAATTCTTTTAAAATAATGTCCACTGCGGATATTTTATTACTCAAATAGATTCAATCAGTCTTAGTACAATCATGTACTAGCGGTCCCGGCTAACATCGTATCGCTTTAGAATCAAATTTATGAGAAAATGAATTATCTTTGTTTATATTTTATAGGATTTTCCCATGTTTCAATAGTTATTCTGCTATTCGGGGTGGAGACAAATTTAAAAGATCAAAGATCATAAAAATCCCAGCCCACCTTTAGTTATAAATGGTGTAACTAACACGACTTTGTTTATACATAATATAAATATACATAATATATTAAGGCGTTGAGTCTTTAAGTCGTTTTGAATATCAACAGAAACACTTTGACAGCACTCAAAGTGTTTAAGGACTCATATGGTTTAGATAACAGTATCTAAACCACATGAGTCCTTAACAACATCGTCTCCATAAATCACTCCAACATCCAACTTGGTCAACTTCACAAAAGCAGTGGTAAAGTGGCAACCAAAAACTCGAGACATTTAAAACCTCATTCACCGTTTCCCTGTTTATTACTTTGTAAGATAAAATCTAATTGGTTGGAGGTTACTCGCCGTATTTCCCAAAGGGGATTGTGTTCTTTGATGCCGATTTCAAATGTCCTTATTGGTTTTCGCGGGCTTTATGAGATTTCGGTTTGTGAGGCGGGTTTAAGCTTTTGTTATAGATACAGTTGCGTTATTTGAGCGTTATACAATTTAATGTTAGAGAAACATCTTTCAAAGCGAGTGCTCATCTTTGAATGTGTTTTTCAGACGTATAACAAAATCATCCGTAGTGAGTAAGCAAATACATAGTTACTAGGGCTCAGTTTACAGATTTTTTATTTTTATTTTTTTATTACATTATAGGCAAGAATTTGATCTCGATCTCATCTGATGGTAAGTGACGATGAGATCTACGATGGAGCATACTTGCCTAGAAGGTACCTGTACACTCTCGACTTGAAAACACCCAGATTGAAGTCAACGGGGAACAAAGACGCCGGTAGTATATCAAATTGATGATATGTGTGTTGCACGAGTCGAGTAGTGTGTCAACTTGACTGACCCACTTGTCAACTGGCTCACTTGAACCGTGTAAACCGGTCTATAGGTTTTGAATAGAAAAGTTAATGGACTGAGAGATATCAAATATCTGTCTATAATATGACATTGAAGCAAGTATTTGATATGTAAAACTATTTGGACTGATGCAATCTGAAATTTGCTCTATGAAATTCTAATAAGTATATGTCCAGACTACAAAAAAAAATATTTCTTGCCGGTTAGGGGTCGAGTCACCTTCGTCCGTAGCAGAATTAAATACCCTCGAGATACCCTACACGTGACACTGGGTGGTGCCAACTAGGTGACAACTCTACTGGTGGTAGGCTTCGGCCGTGGTTAGTCACCACCCACTGAACAAAGCCATGTCGCCAAGCAGCCTAGCCGTGTTCCGGCATGATGTTCGGTGTTGCCATTCATGGATGGCGGGTCAGATCAGCTGCACTGCATGTGCCTAGTGAATGTAGCGTCTCGATCTACTGCCGCCTTCCTAACTAGGCAAGTATGCTCCATCGTAGGTCTCATCATCACTTACCATCAGGTGAGATAGAGATCAAATACTTGCCTATAATGTAATAAAAAAAAAAAACTCACACAGCACAGTAAGGTCGATTTGAGCCTTCAAGGTATGACTGATCATCACGTTCTTGGCTTCGCAGGTGTAGCGAGCCTTGTTGTCGGAGGCGTCCGCCTTGAAGGAGAGCACGTTTTCCGACATACGTCCGCTGGTCCTGAAACAATAATAATTCATGAAACACCATTTAACCAACACATTGGGTACACAAATACAATTGCTGAAAAATATCTTTTTTTTATGCCTGATGAATACGCCAACTATACGGCCCACACTAAGCGACGCATATAGCAGTGATAGCCAAGTTGGTAGAACGCTTGCCTCGGTAACGTGGATCGCAGGTTCAAACCCCGGCTCTCAACTCTGGGATTTCGGGATTTCATGTGCGAATCTCATTTTCAACCACGATTATCACTTGCTAACCGGGAAGGAAAACATCGTCAGGAAACCTTCATATGAAGCCCGCCAACTCATACCAGGCGAGCGTGGTGGACTATGGCCTTATACCTTTCCCATTGACGGGAAGACCGTGCCCAACAGTGGGACATTAAAAGAGCTGATTTTAATATTATACTTGGTTTTGAAATAAAACTTATTTTGAGGATTTTTTCGCGTTTATCTTATGTTGTTACGTTCCCGACGTTTCGGCTGCTTTACAGTAACCATGGTCACGGGAGGACTGAGGTGTTTGACGTCCTACTGGGTACCTTCATATTTGGTTATAATTTGTTTTTTAGAATCTCGAAATACTCTATTATCTATGGTCTCCATCTCACCCTCACCCCGTTTCCAATTCGGTTGAAGCGTGGGAACACCATCGAACCATGAATTACTACTATATTACTATACCCACTTCAGATTCCAACCGTGTAATGGTTTATATCACAAAATTTCTATTAAATACCTAGCTATCGCGGCGAACTTAGTACCGCCTCAGAGATAGACTTTTATTAAGATTGTATGCTAAAATCAATTTGAAAATACAGAAAAAAGCGTAATCTCATGAAAAGATTTTGTTTTATTACATTATAGGCAAGTATTTGATCTCGATCTCACCTGATGGTAAGTGATGATGAGATCTACGATGGAGCATACTTGCCTAGGTAGGAAGGCGGCAGTAGATCGAGAGGCTACATTCACTAGGCACATGCAGCGCAACTGATCAGACCCACCATCCATGAATGGCAACACCAAACATCATGCGGGAACACGGCTAGGCCGCTGGGAGACATGGCTTTGTTCAGTGGGTGGTGACTAACCACGGCCGAAGCCTACCACCAGTAGAGTTGTCACCTGGTTGGCACCACTCAGGGTCACGTGTAGGGTATCTCGAGGGTATTTAGTTCTCCTACGGACGAAGGTGACTCGACCCCATAAAGATCGACGGAAAAATTCACCTTTAGGTGGTCCAGAATCATGAGCAGAATCTACGGTACAATTTTTCGATTCAAGACCACTTACACCACGTATTATTTAATTGGCGCTAATTAGATCTTCGAAAAACACGCAACCGATAATAGATTTTAGAACGCACAAAATTATTCTCGACAACTCAATACCCTTTTAACCAAAAATATAATTAAAAATTCACAAGCCAAAACTCTTACCGAACAGAAAGCGGGGATAGCTCCCAACTTTACTTTCACAAGATTGTATTTCGAGTTTTCCTAAGTTGTGAGCTTTTACGAGTGACTACCTTCGTAATGGAGGCGTTTCTGTTAAATTGTTATTTTAAATTAACGAAATTCGAGGCTGCATTGACTTTTCAATAAGTATCCGAAAAAGGATACTTGCGAAGGATGGATGCAAGTGGCGGAGGACCGTGATGTGTGGAAGTCGTTGGGAGAGGCCTATGTCCAGCAGTGGAGGTCTATCGGCTGATAGATTAGATTAGATCCGAAAAAGGACGGATTGGCTGCTGAAAACTAAGCGTAAGTGTAGCAGGGCAATGACAGCACATCAAGTGCGAGCTAACTTTATAGTTTACCGTATTTAGACATTTTGCATGGAGAATTGAAAAGCGCCTCTAGCGGACGGTATTTAAAACTTTCAATTCTCCCTATAACATGTCTAATTACGGTAGACTATTAAGTATACGGTTAGCTTACGAATAATCTCGCACTTGACGTGCAGATATACTAAACTATATAAACATTTTAATCGGATCGATTTGGCTATTAATAAAAAAAACTGAATTGCTGTCCCATTAACTACTCGTTTCAGAGTTATAATAAAGTATTGGTTAATTATTCAATTGTATAATTATAATTAATAATTGTTTCATTGTAATTGGATAGTATTGGGTACATATAATTAATTGATTTAATCAAACGCTCGTCGATAATTTTAGTTTTAATTAACGATCTATTATCATGATAATGATATAATTAACCAGTCAATTAGGAACTACTGAAGATGGGGATTATAATCTTGCAAGATCTATATAATACTAGTTGTCCCGACGAACTTCGTACCGCCTCAGAATTAAATACATGAAAAATTTTTGTTATCTTTATAATGATAATAGCCAAGTTAGTAGAACGCTTGCCTCGGTAACGAGGATCGCAGGTTCAAACCCCGGCTTGCACCTCTGAGATTTCTGGATTTCAAGTGCGAATCTCATTTTCAACCATGATTATCACTTGCTAAACGGTGATGTAAAACATCGCGAGGAAACCTGCATGTCTGAGAGAACCCTTCGAAAGACGTGTGAAGTCCGGCAGCCTCCACTGGGCCTGCGTGGTGAACTATGGCCTAATCTCCCTCGCACTTAGGGGAGGCCCGTGACCAACAGTGAGACATTAAAAAGGGCTGGTATTATATTGTTATTATTATAATGATTAATTTCCCCATGCTCCATAGTTATACTGCTATTAGGAGCGGTTACATCATTAAAATCAGCCCACCTGTTCTTGAGTTACAAATGGTGTAACTAAACTGTGCCACGGACTTACACTGGTTGAATTTTTTTTTATTATCATATAAGTACGCACTTACTCTGGAAAAATGTCTTTACATGGATAAAATAAAATGAGTTGTTAGAAAATAATCCCATCCCACTAATATTATAAATGTGAAAGTTTGGATGAAGAAATTTGGCGCGGAGATATATTATAGTCTGGAGTAGCACATAGGCTACTTTTAATCTGGGTAAAATGGTGGGTAAATTGGTTCGCGTGGGATAGATTTTTTTTAATTTATACTAATCAATTTATTTTCTCATACATTTGATTCTGAGGCGGTACGAAGTTATTCATAATTATTTGCTCAAAGGTACAAGACAGTCATCTTTGCAATGTTAAACATCTGAAAATGAGAATAAACGAAGGCCTCACAATTTTCAGTTTTCAGTACAACACTGGCTGTAACTACAACAAAAATACATAACATTTCGCGTTAAAAATTTAAACTCTTAAATTCTCCAAGGAATTATTCACCATCTGTAACACGGAAGTTTTGTAAGACAGGCCAGAGTTTGCTGCGGTATTATTTATGGGGAATAATATAGGGGGGATGAGTTTGGGGGGGGGGGTGAGGTTCAGTGGTATTACGGAACTTCAAACTAAAAGTTCGCCACCTACCTGTCTGAAAGTTTGCCTAAGCCGAAGATTTCTTAAGATTCTCTTTTATGCGTTGGTGTTGTTTTATTTGTATATAAATACACGGCGAAACATTGTTTTTTATAATCCTGAATGTCCACTAGCCAAACGCAACAACTTTAAAAACAAAATTTGTGTATATATCAAATTTTATATATTTATGTCTTTTATATATTTTTTTATTACATTATAGGCAAGTATTTGATCTTGATCTCACCTGATGGTAAGTGATGATGAGATCTACGATGGAGCATACTTGCCTAGGTAGGAAGGCGGCAGTAGATCGAGACGCTACATTCACTAGGCACATGCGGCGTGCAATATCAACATCTATACTAATATTATAAATGTGAAAGTTTGGATGGATGGATAGATGGATGGATGTTTGTTACTCTTTCACGCCCGAACGGCTGAACGGATCTCGATGAAATTTGGCACAGAGATAGATTATAGTCTGGAATAGCACATATGCTACTTTTTATCCCGATAAAATGTATGGTTCCCGTGGGATAGATGTTTTAATTTTTCATACTTTTTTTCGCGGGTAACACCGCCGGGCGCAGCTAGTCTAGAATAATTCTTATTGAATAAAATTTGCTGAGATAGCGAAACAAATAACTTTGCAAATAACATCGCGGGTACTGCTAAGGCTTTGCAAGATAATTAAGTACCTAGATAATATGATGATGATGATGTTCGGTGTTGCCATTCATGGATGGCGGGTCAGATCAGCTGCGCTGCATGTGCCTAGTGAATGTAGCGTCTCGATCTACTGCCGCCTTCCTACCTAGGCAAGTATGCTCCATCGTAGATAGCATCGTCACTTACCATCAGGTAAGATCGAGAACAAATACTTGCCTATAATGTAATAAAAAAAAAAACCCTAGGACGTCAACCAGCTCAGTCCTCCCGTGATAATGGTTGCTGTAAAGCAGCTGAATCGTCGGGAACGTGAAAATATAAAAATAAACGCGATAAAATCCGTTAAATTAGATTACTACTAGGTAGTATTATTACTATTTCAAAGAACTTATAACTTAAGTAGTAATGTAATGGCATCGCCCACTTCATTCGGTGAGTGTACAATGTACCTGTCATGGCGTCGAACACCAAAGACCCAGTTTCCCACCCATTGATACGTGAATACAATCCCGTGGGATCTATCTAACCGCAATCTGTGTTCCAAGACATTGGAGAATCGTGTGATCGAATAATACTATAATAATAATCTTTCTATAGATACAAATATAGATTGTAAAGTCGACCATAATTTTTGGAAAAGTACAAAATTACTTATATTTTGTTGTTTCCAAATAGTTTATTTAACTTTAGTAATTACTAGCTGTTGCCCGCGACTTCGTCCGCGTGGTATTTAACAAAGACAACCGTTGACAACAGCCTGCTCGCCCATTCTGAGCCCGCGGGACGCATTGCAGATTGTTGCTATCAAACTTAATCAGGCGCTGCGCTGCAACATTGGTTTTAATTTTTATTCGTGAGATTCTATTTTTGTTTCTAAAAAAAACCTCATAAAATACCTTGCAAGAACACGAAATAAATTATTAGACTTCGACTTGCAAGTCTCACACGCTTTAAACCATATATCCCACTAATATTATAAATGTGAAAGTTTGGATGGATGGATGTTTGATACTCAATCACGCCAGAACGGCTGAACGGATCTGGATGAAATTTCGCAGGGAGATAGATTACAGTCTGGAATAGCACATAGGCATTTTTATCCCGGTAAAATGTATTGTTCCCGTGGGATAGATTTGTTTTAATTTTTCATACGTTTTAATCGCGGGTAACACCGCGGGGCGCAGCCAGTTAATACATAATTCCAGACACGTCCAAACGAGAGACACGTTCAATTTGTCACAAAACGCCTCCGAGCTGATCCTTTAATTCCTGGGTACACACAGAGCCGTCGTCTGATTGCTTCGGAGACGGTCGCTTAATTGCTCCAACCATTGCCAGCGATTGCCAACGATTATTCGTACGAATCACATGACTAATTATTATCCGATGGTGCAATGAGAGAGCGGCGGCGATTCGAAAAAAAAAATACAAAGTCAATTAATATAGTGTCTAATTATATCGAGGAAGTCCATCGGTACACATTTCCAAATTAATAAATATTATTATTATGGTAAAAAAAACACCACATAGTGCGCGGTAATACGTTATAGGTTGCTTTATTTTAAAAAAAAACAAAGTAAACAGCAAAACTGGCCAGGTAACACGTTTTTGGTACACTGTTATTTATTTGTAAATGATAGCCTACTCGTTATCCTTTCAAATATTTTACATTATTTTTGGGCATGATATTGAGGCAGAGACGCCTCTGTTGAACACCCACATTTTGTCAATGTTATTAGGTTCAAATAAGAAGTAGATCTATGTTACAAATTCGCCTCGCTTCATCTTAAAATATTAACTGAAAAAAAAATTATGAATGTCGAATCGAACCGAGGACTTCATGATTGTATTCCGAGCTTGCGACCATTACATTAACGAGACAGACATTAACGTGAGAACTAAAAAGTATGTATAAAAGTAGGTACCTACAATTACTTAATCTGGGGTAGGATTATGAACTTTAATTTGCAGGCTGTAAACTGAAAAGACAGGCCATTTTACATAATCATCTAAATAAATAATGTATCTTGAGTTACAATTGAGGCGAAACAATCTAGCGAAAACTTAGTTCCTACGTCTGTATTTACCACCAGAATAAATATGAAATAGAACACACTGGGATCAGGCCGAGAAATAAAAGTCTAGACATAAGAGCTCATAATAACAGCCCGTACACCATTCCATTATTAATAATTATAATAAATAATAATGTGGCCTAATTTGACATCTCCGCTCTTTCGTCACGTATCTCATAACATCATTTTCCTTAATATCCATTATATGTTATCTCGTATTCGACGATACAAGAAAGCCCAACGTTCATATTAATTAGCTTTTATCTTGTCGTAATTACTTTGACAAATAATTCGGGGTTCAAAAGTATACACGGTACAAGGCGAGATATTCACCCTTAACAGTAAGCTACCAAATGACAGTTGCTATAGCAATTCTTAAAAACAAAACTGATATTCAAGTGTCAATAAATATCACCAGACGACTAAACTATAAGGCCCCACTAAGCATCGATGTACTCAGGTGCCGTACGTACAATGTACTGAGGGGGGGGGGGGGGGGGGGGGGGGGTTTGCCATAGTCACCGCGTCTGGCAAGGACGAATTGCTGCCCATCCCCTGGTTTGTCCCTTAGTCGCCTCTTACGACATTCATGGGAAGAGATGGTATGGTGCTACTCTAAGCCAGCACCACACGACTTTGGGGAAGGCCTATGTCTAGCAGTGGACGTGTTTCGGCTGATAGATAGATAGATAGATAATTTACTGGGGACGAACCCAGTATATAATACTTATACAGATATTAAACATCCATGACTCGGCTACAAACATTCGCGCTCATCCCACAAAAATTTTGACCGTACCAGGATTCGAGCCCGGTACCCGCAGCGCAGAAGGCAGGGTCACTACCCTACTACGTTGCTTAGTGTGGGACCATATAGTTGGTGTGATCGTCTGACGTAAAAAAAAATAACTCGCTAAGTTTACATAGTACGTTACTTGATACAAGTTTCAGTTATGAACTGAATCGATAAATGACTCGGCGTAAGGATCTAATCAGGGGGCCGATCAGACACCTGACAGAGAGGGACAAAAAATAAGACCCCTGTCAGCAGCTATCCATTGTTTTTATGACTAGTTTGTAAGCCATTCTGACACGCGATCTCTTATCACTAGAACCACACATCTGAACCCGAGAGCCGAAAGAAAGTGCATCATTTAGCGCGATAGCGATCTTCCCACGAACCGAGAGGATCTCAAGCGTAAAGCGAGGGAACATAGATTTATATTCATATAATCAGTTTTTTTCTATACCTCTGATAGGTTTATTGTGTTTTAATTAACACAAAAACATGTATGAAATTGCTTAATAGTTATACATCATTCCGTCACGAAGCTGTAGGCTAGTTGGATGAAATGCTTGATACATCGGCGTGTTCTTAGGTCAGATCTTGGATGGGTGATCGAAGTATAACATCGAACCTCTTTCGGAAGGCGGGTGAGCTGGTCGCGGTTGTCATTGTAAAAAATGTTGCCTCAAGTATTGGAAGCCCGCTGAGTTTCTCGCCGGATTGGTTGGAGGATTGATTGGTTGATGATTGGTTGCGATTTTTGTCCTTTATCGAATTTTCTTCGAATTTTCGATCTTTTTTAGAATTTTCGAAATTCTTCGATTTTTTTAGCTTAACTCCCGAGTTAAGAAAAAAAATTAAATGACAATTTGTAAGTGCCCCCGTAAACATATGCGAAATAAATACGATTTAACTTTGACATTAGAGTTGGTATTGGTCCAAAACTTTGTGCAACACTAATTGTGAATCTTTAACAATCAGTACGAATAGTCAAAAGCCCCCAACAAAATCTACAAAAACATAATAACTTTCAAATCAAATACATAATAGATAATATGTCGATTCGCAAATCGAAATATAAATCGGGATAGGCATGCCTCGCGTGCCAAACATACAACCTTTTTTGATCGAAGGGTCGGGCCACGGTCTCGGGAAAATGTTTTGAGTCGCGGAAATAGGATATTTAACTAGCGACCCTAGAATGATGATGTTATTAAGATGAAAACTGATAAGATATTTATACGGTTAAGATAGGGTCAAACATGTTAAGAGAGTACCAGAAAGATGACCCTTGAGATTCGACGACCCGATTGGAGCAGTTGGTAGTGACCCTGATTTCTGTGCTGAGGGTCCCGGGTTCGAATCGTGGTAGGGAACAGCTTTGTGTGATGAGCATATATGGTTTACACCTGAGTCATGGATGTTTAAAATCTATATAAGTATTATATACTGAGTTTGCCGTCAATCCATTGTACGGTACCCATAATAAAAACGTTACTAAGGTTGGAACCGTAAACAGGGTTTGTTCGTCTGGTGATATTATTATCAAATTGTCTTGATCCTTGAATAGAAGCAGTGATAGCTAGGTTGGTAGAACGCTTGCCTCAGTAACAAGGATCGCAGGGTCAAACCCTAGCTCGCACTCTGGGATTTCTGGATTTCATTTGCGAAACTCATTTTCAACCATGATTATGTCTTGCTAAACGGTGAAGGAAAATATCGTGAGGAAACCTGCATGTTCGAGAGTACCCCTAGAAATACGTGGGAAGGCCGCTAGCCCGCACTGGGCGAGCGTGGTTGACAAGATCTAACCCCCTCACATTGACGGGGGGCCATGCCCAACAGTGGGGCATTAAAAATGGCGAGTATTATCATCCTTTTTATAAGATTTTTTATTAAATCGTGACAAGAAAACCTACATTGGTCGGAGTAATATCTCTCTTATGACGGAACCACATTCCGAGATTTCTGTTGCTTATTATGACTGAAATAAATCAAAAGAAAACGTGTGTAAGATGCTGCTGTTGCGATAGGGGATGGTGCAAGTCATAAGAGGTGGCGAGAGCGGGTCAACTGCTGAAAATAATAGCTTAAACAGCGAATTGACCTCAACAGGCGGAGGAATTATTGCAGGAATATGGAAAGATAATTGGGACTTTGGATTGAGGATTGGATGGACATGAGATAGGAGTATTAGAAGGGTATCGGTCACCTGCCATAATCAGCTTTTATCTATATATATAATACAAATATTAACATTTAAAATATGTACTACACATAAATAAACTGCTACCACCAGCGTATTATTCACCATTATTAACATCGCTTAAGCCCATAAATTAAGCTGCACTTTATAAATTTCTCACTAAACTCTCCCCAACGTTATTTATTACTTAATCTCCAAGCTTGGTAAATGTTTTAAGCTCTAAACTGTATCTAGAATGATGTATAAAGATGCGTTTGTAATATTTTATGCTATAAGTTTGTCTTGTATGTCTTTTTAAGTAGCTGTACCCGCAAACATTTGATTTACCAGAATACAAGAGCAAGGCCGGCAGGGCGGGTTTAGGGATTCAAGGCTTCCACACATCACGGTCCTCCGCCACTTACTTCCACCGGCTTTCTGCTACGCGTGTGATATCATCGGTCCCCCTTGTGGGGGGCCATCCTACGTACGTCGTGGTCGCTATTCTAGAACCTTTCTGCCCCAATGGCGATTGGTTCTGCAAGCCATGTGCCCTGCCCACTGCCACTTCAACTTTGAAATTCATTGAGCTATGTCGTTTACTTTAGTTCGTCTAGGGATCTCGTCATGTCTGATTCTATCGCGTAGCGACACCCCGAGCATAGCTCTCTCCATTGCGCGTTGAGCGACCGTGAGCCTTCTTATGAGGCCCATAGTAGACGACCACATCTCGGTACCATATGTCATCACATTTAGTTATTAAAGCCTCACAAATCCCGTTTTGCATTAACATACAAGCTGACAAGATTTTTATGATTTAAATCTTGAAAACTGGCGCACTTAAATCTACAGGACTACAGCCAATGGTTTAAAATACGAGCAAAAAGTAAGGATACAACCGAATTGAGAACCTCGTCCTCTTTGAAGTCGGTTAAAAATATAAAACCATTCACGTAAAACACATCGGAGCAACTCACCAATATAATCGATCAATATAAAACGCCACACAACCTGAAAACTCTCGCTGAAAAGTTAATCTCGCACCGACACACCGTTTTTCAGGAGTTGTGCGAAACTTTCAGACGTCTTGAAGCCCCAGCGGTTTCTGCGCGACGTAACCTTGTCGCGTCGCAAAAACGCTGTGAACGTCTTAAAGATAGCTTGATTAATGGATCGGCCCGCATCTTAAGAATGGAAGGTCCTTGTTATGTCATCTTTTAAATATTTTTCTTTCGTGGTTATTTGTTGTTCATGATGCTAATATATGTTCAATTTATTGTTAATGTTAAATAGGACGATAAAAAGATATACCAGACCTTGTTGATATCCCACTAGGTTCAAACCCCGGCTCGCAACACGGGGTTTTCTGGATTTCATGTGCAAGTCTCATTTTCAACCACGATTATCACTTGCTAAGCGGTGATAGAAACATCGTGAGGAAACCTCCATATCTGAGAGAAACCGTCGAAAGACGAGTGAAGTCTGCCAACCCGCACTGGGCCAGCGTGGTGGACTATGGCCTAATCCCCCTCGCATTGAGGGGAGGCCCGTGCCCAGCAGTGGGACATTACATAGGGCTGGTATTATTATATCACTCACGGTAAGGTTTCTAATCTGTTCCATGGGGTCAAGTCACCTTCGTCCGTAGGAGAATTAAGTACCCTCGAGATACCCTACACGTGACCCTGGGTGGTGCCAACTAGGTGACAACTCTACTGGTGGTAGGCTTCGGCTGTGGTTAGTCACCACCCACTGAACAAAGCCATGTCGCCAAGCGGCCTAGCCGTGTTCCGGCATGATGTTCGGTGTTGCCATTCATGGATGGCGGGTCAGATCAGTTGCGCTGCATGTGCCTAATGAATGTAGCGTCTCGATCTACTGCCGCCTTCCTACCTAGGCAAGTATGCTCCATCGTAGCTCTCATCGTCACTTACCATCAGGTGAGATCGAGATCAAATACTTGCCTATAATTGTATAAAAAAAAAATATCGACTTCCCTATGACGAGACAAGTAACCGGAGCCTCCAACACTTAGTGTGGGTTTATTATTAAAGACTGTCAAATATATGTGGGGATCCTTTGAGACGAGCAACGTGATATCAGATCGGTATTATACAGAGAGTAGTGAGACAATAGACGTCTGAGATCTGAAGTGGTCCAAGTCACGAGCGACGTAAAGATCGTGAATAAGGCGTACCTATAATGAGCGTCTATGATGCAATCAGGAGGAAACCATGGGATTAGTGACGTCACTGCTCCACTGAATGCCCTGCAGTCTCCAGTGGTTTGCATGATAGCTCTCTTTATAGAGCTAATGTCCCATCCATTTTTAAAGGTAGTGGTTGACCTTTCGGAATGATATTAAAACTATACCGAGCTCAATCTCCTTCAATGAGAGGAGGAACTGCATTTCGAACGGGTGGTAAAGTTGTAGCTTAGTATTTTGTAACTATTTTGACGATTCATAAGTACCTTAGAGGTGCCCTATCAAGGGATTTCAGGAAATTCATCTCCAAAAGAAAATCTCTCTTCTTTAAATTTACGATCAGGCATTTAAGTGGTTATTTTTAAAACGCTTATAACTTAACCCAGACAGTAACACAAAACGTGAGTGCTAGAAAAATGTTTAGCTTTGTAAGCATAGAACGTCGCTGAAATCAAGCTGAAATAATATTGAAAACGCTCACACGAGACAGTAATTGTGTCTGATTTTCATGAAAAGATTTCATGATTTGATATCATTTGGTTGTAATATTACATAATGTATATCTTACACTAGCTTTTGCACGCGACTTCGTCCGCGTACAAAAATAAAAAAAATCCATATATATTTTAAACCCTTTAGTGGTTAAGTTTTCAAAATCAGTTCTTAGTGAGCAATCAGGGTCCCAGAGGAACCCGCGTGGCAAATTTATAAGGGTACAATTTGACGACCTGATTTTCTCCGTTGGTAGTGTCTCCGCCTTCTACACTGAGGGTCTCAGGTTCGAATTCTGGTAGGAAAAACATTGTGTGATGAGCACGAATGTGTGTACCCGAGTCATGGATGTTTAATATCTATATAAGGATTATATGCTGGCATCGGCTCCGTCCATTGTACGGTACCCATAATATAAGCGTCGTTTGGTGTGGGACCGTATAGTAGGTGTGTTTGTCTGGCGACATAAAAACAATTTAGGTAAGCACAGAACCCCAAAAATATATTTCAATGTCTCGTTAAAATGTTTGCAATTGATATTTTAACTAAGATAAGTTAATTACCATAAAACATAAGTTAACCAACCGTACATTTGAATAGGCCATTCTAGAACCCTAAACAAGACGAAGATAACAATATCCTTATCACGCCCGCCTCTCAAGGGGGCTGACAGAATGATAAATAGCCTCAGATTAAGGGTGGGGTCTAGGGTCAGGGGGGGTAAGGTCATGTCTTTGTAATCTCGTAAGATACCCCTTGTTTGAAGGATGTTTTTACTCGACTACGGTAGTTCAAATATGGTTAAGAGTTTAACAACAAATTGCTTGGATATTATGGTAATTTGTCCGATCACTTGGTCCAGTGGTCTTAGCGGTCTACCCTTAGACAAGAAGACTACACGATCGTCAATGTTTACGACAGGTACCTAAACACCTACATGATTCAATAATGTTTCGCGCTTTACTAGGTCGAGTCAATATTGCTTCATGGCGTGGAAACTATTGTTATTTTGAGATTACAGACTATTTACAATGTCGTTTTATACATTGTGGTTACATTTTATTTTATAGCAGCTTATTGGCGACTACGTTTATAGAAAAAGTTGTGTATTTATAATATATATATGTAAAGAAAACCTCCATCTTGTTTATACTTGTATTTTCAGAGAAACGCAATTACGTCTTTGTTTATTCGAAACGAATAATACTATTATATATATAATTATATATATATATATATACATATATACATTTTATTTTATAGCAGCTTATTGGCGACTACGTTTATAGAAAATGTTGTGTGTTTATAATATATATATAATTTGTACAAATTGCAGCAATATTATTAGCCGCCATTTTGATTTGTTTATTTTATACTATTATCTTATAATATGCTATTCTCACAGACTAAACCTAAAAAAAAAACTAATTTTTTGTGTATTTACGCGAAAACTCGGGAACGTAAAAACATAACATAAACGCGATAAAATCTGTAACAAAAGTTTTATTTCAAAAAGTTATTTGTTAGTTTGACTGAGAAGAACTATTAAATAAACGAACCTACGACCGCATTTGTAAGGGATGTGCTTAACCTACTAGACTATTGTATCTAGGACTATTTCAACCCTTCCTTACAAAGCAACCCCCATTCATTATAGACATGTTTGTCCAATATATTCTCAACTAACAATGCGTGGAACATCACTATGCAAAAACAAACATTATTCTTAAGGGTGAGGGCACAGATTTAGCGGGCAGCGTAATCGCGGACCGACAAAAGATTTTACTACCGTGTTTTGTGGGTGACTTAAAGTGTACCACTCAGAGGAGGATATTTTTTAACATTTAACAATGATAATATAATTGCTGAGTGAGCGGGATACAATCATAGACAATTGGGGTTAGAATGAGTGGGATGTATAGAGTTGTGGGAGTCACAGCGACACGTCCGACCATCACAGCGCATCGATACATTCTGCGAGCGCGGAACGCGCGCGACGCGTTTTATACGGGCGCATTATTATATAGTTGCTCTATCCTGCTCGCACGCGCGCTCATTGGTCAATCGTTAATTGTTAACTCATTTGTTGTACTACGTGTTAGGTTAAGACTTTTGTAAATATATTTAGTGTATTTTGTAAATAAAATATGTTCGTTCATAGAGTATTTTCCGTTTTGCTCAGTTTGTGTATCAGCTTTCGAAGGATTGCGGAATATTACTAAAGGAATTTTCGACGGACATTGAAACACCAAGACGCTTTTTCTCCTTCTTTATTCATTAGAGAGAATGAGACAGGAGTGTCATATTCTACATTTTATTTTAGACGTGTCCTTTTTTCAATAAAAAAAGTAAGGTTTTTTTCACAAAATCGCAAAGGCTTGAATTTCCACCCGACATTTATATTGCAAGCCCTTTATTACTTACAATGACCCGAACCCGAACCAACTATTAAAATAATACAGTAGTTATTTGCCGCTCCGCCCACCGCTCCGCTTATGCCACAGCCGCGCTCTTACTTTTATTTCTCCTTGTATTTATTATTGATAGTATTTCTAACAGTAAATCTATTTATTTGTCCATTGCGGTTTTGTCATACGATACTAAATATGTACGGCTCATGATTATTGTAAATTATGAGAGATTATTTGCGAATTCGTGCCGGCAATGTGAATGAAGATGATATTTTTAATGTAGAGACTTTTGTACTGACAGTAGAGTCTTGGCAATATTAGTAATTATTATTTATTGGTATTTTATTATTTATATAATGGTAATAATAATAATTATAGTGATAGCCAAGTTGGTAGAACGCTTGCCTCGGTAACGAGGGTTGCAGGTTCAACCCACGGCGCGCACCTCTGGGATTTTTCATGTGCGAATCTCATTTTCAACCATGATTATCACTTGCTAAACGGTGAAGGAAAACATCGTGAGGAAACCTGCATGTCTGAGAGAACCCCTCGAAAGATGTGTGAAGTCCGGTAATTCGCACTGGGCCAGCGTGGTGGACTATGGCCTAATCCCCCTCGCATTTAGGGGAGGCCCGTGCCCAGCAGTAGGACATTAAAGGGCTGGAATTATTTAATAATTACGGTGACAACATAATGATAATGGGTTTAGTAAGAAAATATTTCGATAAAGATTATAGATTGTGCAAACGAATTAGGTTTTTCACAGAACACGACCTTTCGATCTGTTCATAGAAATGGAAGTCGAACGTACTCAATAAAAAATGTAGGAATTTTTTTATATTCATATTGAAAATTCACATAATGATTACAAATACGTTAAGAAGCGCAGGTTCAATAGTTAGTATGCACTTTTTGAATCACGCTGTATAGCTGAACTGGTTGAGAAAATATTTTCCATAAGGAGTGGTAAGACCAGAATTTGAATTAGATATTTTTCATTCATGTACAGTACTTATGAATCGTCAATCTACAAAATACTAAGCTACAACTTTACCACCCGTTCGGAATGCCGTTCCTATGGAGAAAAACGGGCAAGAAACTCCATGGTTGCTCTTTTTAAAAAAAATTTTTTTTGAGCAGTACATTGTTATATATATAAGTAAGTCAAAGTACCACAATACAACATCGTCAGTATTATTTGTGTGCCTCATATGAGACCTAAAAGAAAAAAGAAAATGAAAAAATCTCAAATCATTTTCACATTAGTACTGACTTGGTTAGAACAGTAATATATAACTTAGTAGCTACCCATATTGTCTAGTATAGGCGGCCATAAGAAAAGCGATTTAATAATATTTCAAAGAATTTTTATACTAGTAGAACACACCAGAGCGGTACGGTCCCACACTAAACAACGCATGTATGATTTTAGCGTCATGGTATATGTATACACTATTTACGCTAGTACGCCGTAGCTCTGAATCAACCGCTACTTTCGGAGCCCGGCCATTACGTTGGTGGTTTCTTCAAATATTAGTATTCCACGGTCGTCCCTGTCTGGTTGTGCGCGCGACCAATATTCTTATTTCCATAGAAAATATTGTCGGAAAAACTGTGACAGCCCTATAAATATGTTATAACACGCATTGCTTAATACATATATAACATTACGACTTTAAGTTGACCAGGTTTAGAATATCCACTTATCATCACATTATATATACACCACCATCAAGCCTTTAATCGCCGAAGAGGTAGGCAAAGGTGCGAGGCAGTCCACCCACATTTTGCTGATAGTATTTGGTCCCAATGTAATTGAGGGCGAGCGTTCAGCGTAATACCAGGCATATTCCAATCCAATATGTAGACGATTAAGGCTATAGTCCTCCGCGCTCTGGCTCTATGCGGTTTGGTGAACTTCACACGACTTCTTCCACAGGCCTGCAGGTTTATCAAGGTGTTCGCCTTCACCGTACAGCAAGTGAGAATCTTCATTGAAAATGGAATCGTGGGAATAGGAGAGATAATAGGAGATCTATAGATGGACCCATGAATAGACGTGGATGGATCCATAGAAGAACGTGGATGGATCCATAGAGGAACATCGATGGAGGATTGTAAGGTCTATAGGAAAACTGGCAGAGTTTCTATATAGCGTAAAATTCACAGATTAAAATTATTTAGTGTAGGTCAAATTGGATTTTCTGAAGACTTAGAAAAAAACCTACTATATAAAATTAAATTTGGAAGTGAGAAAAGTATTACTTTAAGTAGTAGTAAAGTGTTTTTTTTGGGCTTCAAAATATTGCAGGGGCAACGTTTGGTTTCTATATTTTGTCAACTCAAACCATCACAGTGTTTCAAAAACTGCTGAACGGTCGAAACAAAATTGATAGTTGAGCTCCCAAAGAAATACGACTCCATTAGGCACTTAGGCAAATAAAATGCCCATTCGATCTAGGGATTTCACTGAAGTCATAGATTTGAGCTATTTGCTTCAATTTCCCCCGAATTGGGGATGGAGGGTTCGAATGCCATGACAAATATAAAGATTGTCCAATCTAGTAGGTCTGTTGAATAGTTTTTCCAAGAAAAAAATCCGCGGTGATCTAATTCTCAAATAAATAAGATACGGCTCTCTTTCTTTTCGAAATGAAATGCGATGAAATAAAATGAATATGTATACGTCATAATAGTATATCTAATAGACTGTCAACTAACCTCTGTATGTCTGTTTGTCAGACAGAAAAGTGTCAATTGTCGTCGTCTGGCGATATTTATTTATAGCTACGAACTAAAAAGAAATGTACCGTTTATTATCTACTAAAATCTTCTCGTACTTACCTAACTAAATAAAAATGTCTGTACCCAACAAGTCCGGTAACGCATTAATAAAATATAAAATATGTCTCTCTCCACAAGGGCTATACCCGGATCTTTGGAAGGCTTGCGCTGGTACATGGGTTCAACACGTAGAGGCCGTATTTAAGAATTTTAATGTAATGTTAGCCACCTGCTGGGGTCAACTGCTGAAAATGATAGCATAAACAGCGAATTGACCTCAGCAGGCGGGAGAACTATTGCAGGAATATGGAAAGATAATTGGGAGTATGAATTGAGGTATGGATGGACATGGAATGGGAATATTGGAAGCGTTGCGGACACCTGCCATAATCAGCTTTAAATATCATTATTATTAGGCACGGTGATTTTTTTTTGTTGAAACTAGTGCTGTGCGATCGATTATCGATAAAACATTTTCCGCTACGTTACCGCGATACGAAGTCGAATGGAATTGAATGTTATTATCGTAGTGATTTGTCCATGCAAGCTGAAAGCATTGAATATGTTAGACGGTATTTTTATACTTTTGTTTTGTTGGACTTTTATTATTTGAAACGTTAGCGCAATTGGAATTGAAGTGCTTTTGCAAAAAAATGGCAACTAAGGGCAGGTATGTTAGTGGCTAATATACATCAGATTGACATTTACAACATTGTATATTGATCGTGATATATTTTTTTAAAGGTTCTATAATGGCGACCACGAGCTGGAAGACGTAGTGTAGGACGCCCCCCTACAAGTTGGACCGATAATATCACACGTGTAGCAGGAAGCCGGTGGATGCGAGTGGCGGAGGACCGGGATATGTGGGAGACATTGGGGGCGGCCTATGTCCAGCAGTGGACGTCTTTTGACTGATTGATTGATCTTTTTTTAAATTAATATTCTTTTATTGCCTCTTTCTCAGCTTAGCCGCTCTGGGGTTGTCTCGTTTGGAAGCAAAATACGCGTTTTAAGAATTGTTTTTAATATACGCTGCACTTCGGTACTAACAGACAAACCCTCGATTAATATTTTCGAGGTATATATTATAATATACGGGATCGTAAAGTCGCTCTTCTACTGTCATACTTTATGCACACAAAAAACAACCCAATCTGTTATAATAATACAGTCTAAATAAAATCTCATCTCACAAACTGTTTAATTTACTTAAACGGTAAACTCGGGCCACTCGACTTCCATATTCAGGGCGGCGAGTTAAAGATAAACTTTGCAATAAAACCTCAAGTGCCGTCAATTAAGTTTTGAAAAGCACCATTTTTCACTTTGAAAGTTTAAAAATGTCGTTTTTAAATTTGACAACGGCATAAAAGGCAAATATTCAACGTTTCGCGGGATAAATTAAGATATTAATCTTTTTGTCGCTGTAAAGATGACTCTCTTAACTAAAATCTAATATAAGTGTGTGTATTTAATAAAAGGTTTTTATATATCTTTTTTATAAATTAACAGTAACTAAAGAACCGCACTGTGAATTTATGCCAATTAATTATACCGGATTTTATTGCTAAAATACAATTGCATTATCTATGGGACTTAAACGGAAGATAACTTAAAAAAAAAACTGTCTATGACTCTGATATTAAAGACAAAAATATTGAATTCCATTTGTAAAGGGTATAAACTATTTTTGTCGACTTCTATAAAATACGGGTACGCTATAATTCTTTTGTCAAATTATGGCATAGAATATTCAATCACATGTCAACAAACGAGTATTTACTCAAGCACTTACAGTTTACCGGGCCATTACATCGTGAGTCGAATGACACACCAATTATTATAGTTGGCAAACATTCCTTTAAACAGATGACTACATAATCAAGGCGAACAGAGACGAACTGACTTATTTCTCGCAAAAAAAGTCGATAAAAAGTCGAATTTTATAATATGCCTAAATGTTGTGCCCCATCACTATACAAAAGTGCAGTTAGCGAGGGCCATAAATCAGTCTCCGTCGCCTGTAGGCATGTCTTAATACAATTTTCAAAGTGACGCGTGTAAACAGTGTGTTTTTATCGATATAATTGTCGACAAATTGTCATTTACTTTTCGTAATGGAGAATATCGACTTCTGAGACAAAACAATTAGAGCTATCGTTAATCAAATTTACACGATATTCAGGCTTCTAACTACCTGTAAAACCTTTGGGATAATTTTCATCTTTTTATGATATAAATATCGTAATCAGGAAAATATCGATATATAAATCAAAATCGTGTTAGCACATCATTTATAACTTAAGAACGGGTGGGCCTATTTTTAAGACCATTGACTTTTGTTTTTGTCGCCACCCCAATTAGCAGAATAGATATTTAAATATGGAAAAAACCACAATCACACTAATATTATGAATGTGAAAGTTTGGATGGATGGATGTTTGTTACTCAATCACGCCAGAACGGCTGTACGGATCTGCATGAAATTTGGCACAGAGATAGATGATAGTGTGGAATAGCACATAGGCTACTTTTTATCCCGGTGAAAAGGACATACTTTTTAATCGCGGTTAACAATGCGCGGCGCAGCTAGTTTTCTCATAAATTTGATTCTGAGGCGGTACGAATCTCGAAAGGATAGCTAGTAACATCTATAGCGATATTATCTCCAATGACTCTTTCTCCGAATCTCAAAGCCATCTTCACCACGCATCCACTTTGCATTAGTGACACATCTTG
Source organism: Pheosia tremula (assembly GCA_905333125.1). Taxonomy (NCBI): domain Eukaryota; kingdom Metazoa; phylum Arthropoda; class Insecta; order Lepidoptera; family Notodontidae; genus Pheosia; species Pheosia tremula. Next base: position 687,332 of record HG995423.1, read on the forward strand.
AATATAACGCATTTTATGTGCCCAACTTAATGCATACTAATATGGCGGGGATAGATCGTAAAATTGCTTTATAGCTTTCAGGCAGCTTTCGAATTACAATCATAAAATAGATTCTTTTGGGAATATTCATTTTTTAAACTTAATAATAATATCAGCAATTTTTTAATGTCCCACTGTTGGGTACGAGCCTCCCTTCATTGCGAGGGGGGTTATACCATATTCGATCAAGTTGGCCCAGTGCGGGTTTGCGGACTTCACACATCTTTCGAGGGGTTCTCTCATGCTGGTTTCCTCACGATGTTTCCCTTCGATTCACACACACATACACACACACACACATATATATATATATATCGACGATATATCCAATAATAATTAGCGTAGAACTAAGCTACGAGTATTTAGCTTTCGAATACGCTTATCTAGAAATTAATTTACCCTTTTGGTTCCTGTTATTTGTCGTAACTTTATATCGACATAATTCCATCGACGCTTCCCCTCACTACCGCCCAGCTTACATAAATCATGAAGACATACGCCCTATCTGTTGCCAGCTTAATACGATCCCGTGATATAAAGGGGATGGGGGGGGGGGGGTGGTTTTTTTATAGCTATAAGCTGACTCCGCTACAGAGGGTCTACTCCACTTCTTGACTTTAGATTTTCGAAGTATTCTGTTCAGAGATTTTTTTGTATTCGTATTTTTTTGTTTTGACTGACAATTGCAAGTGGAAAAATTTTTTGAACGGTTTGCAGCAAAATTGTTATTAAAAATGCTTAAAAAGATACCAGATTCACAGCTTGGTGACCGATGTTTTTATAATCGAAAATACAATTTTAAATATGTAATCCTTTCCCAAATTTACAATACCTTTTAACTCATTATTGCACACACACACACACACACACACACACACATTATTGCAGCTAAAACAATAAGGTCTGTTTTACAATGCGCTGATTAATTTTATCCAAAGCATATTTGACAGATATCTATCTATGATACGATACGATAAACAACCATTGTAAAAGATACAGTATTTTTTTGTTAGTTTTTTCCTCTTATTTTTTATTTCTTTATTTATAGTCTTTATAAAATAAGTACTCTGAGTAAGTAACGTTTAGTTCCTATTAAAGTATTTTAACCTTATCTATGTAACTCACTTGTTCTCTGCGATACAAGCTTGTCCTTAGTGCGGAGGACAGAGACAACTTCCAATATTGTACAAGTATTTGTTAATAAATTTTGTATTTATTTTTGTATATTTTTTTATGATTGCCCTAAAAATTCTGTCAAGCAGCCTGTATAATGGTAAAAAAACTTCCATCAATTTGGTTAAATTTAGTTTGTACATACGATTAAAATCACCGAACATTGTGTTATATTTATATTTTTTCCGGTATATTTTTTCATGTTAAGTTCTTTCTTAACTCCGAGAATTAGAGTAGAGCTCCGCTTGTGTAATACAAAATATGGGGAGTTTTTAAAAATATATTATTCAGCAGTTACTTAAGATACTATTGATATTGTGTGGATTCAATTTCGTATCCGGTCCTGGAAGAATTGTGTATTAAAAGAGAACAGCCGTGTTATTCTGAAAAAGGTAAAGCACCTTTTTTTTTTCATTATAGGGCCTAGGTATTGCCTAGATAGGAAGGCGGCAGTAGATCGAGACGCTACATTCACTAGGCACATGCAGCGCAGCTGATCTGACCCGCCATCCATGAAAGCAATCCTGCAACTTACAATCACGATATGGCGTATTTTTTTCTCCAGAATACCGAATCCTATTGAAAAACATCAATATTCAACGTTATTCTTCTTACTGCCGTCGTCGATCTAGAGTAGACCTCACTTATTTTAAGAATACCAAGCTATTATCTCACCACAGATTAATAAGTGAATTGGCAAATGTGCATTTTGGAAAAGCATACCGGTAGGGTAAGCACTTCATTGAACTTTTTATAATATTATGGCTTCGATCGTGTTTTGTCGATGATTTTGCCAATAACAACACGTCAAGTGCGTGATTATTCGTCAGCGAACCGTTTACTTCATAATCAACGTATGTAGTCACTTTGTATGGAGAATTAAACAGCTCCTCTAGCGGGCGGTATTTAAAACTTTTAACTGTAGTCGTAGCTATTGCGTAGCCCGTAGCGTTCGTAGCTCACCGTAGCAAGTATATCCCACTATTATTATAAATGTGAATGTTTGGATGGATGTTTGTTTGTTACTCAATCACGCCAAAACGGCTGAACGGATCTGGATGAAATTTAGCGCAGAGATAGATTATAGTTTGAAATAGCACATAGGCTACTTTTTAATCGCGGGTATCACCGCGGGGCGCAGCTAGTACGTTATATTTTTACTCTCCTACCTGCTTTATCCCCGAAAAATGTCCACAGCTATTGATTTTCAAAACGAAAGGAAGTGGGTTCGACGCCGAGGCGTGCCACTGAATTTTACAGCAGCCTGGCATAAATATTTATTATTTTTGGCCTCCAGATGATCACGTACACACAAAGCTAACACCATCTTACTATTCCTTCAACAATAAACAGTCGAACGTTACTTAAATATTTAAGTCTCGAAATGGTTTGTGATGTCGTTGTCTTGAATCACTCAAATTTGAGTTGCATTTGAGTATTCGGCCTCAAAGGATTTTCGGACTCAAAGTACGATTCCCAACAATGAACTAAGGACGAACTCAGTATAGACCGGGACCGGACCGTGTCTCGGGTATAGACATTCGTGCTCATCACACAAAGTGTGCCCTTACCAGGATTCGAACCCGGAACTCTAGGCACAGGAAGCACGATCACCAACTGCGCTGCTCAAGGTGTTAAAATATATATGAGTACATTGCTTACCTGTAAGCCATTCTTATCTGCTCCCCATTCTTGTACCAGATCAGCTGAGCTGGCGGGTTTCCACCACGACTCCTGCACACCAGCTCCAGGCTCTGCCCGCGCCGGACCGTCTCTCCTTCGGCGTAACCCTCAATGTACGGAGCTCCGGGAGGATCTGGGAATTTAAATTTACCAATGAGTACAGCGTTATTCACAAAGGATGTACTAACCTTTGAACCTGTGCTGCTTTAGATCATTTGTAATTATTCAGTAATAATAATATCGCCAGTCGAACACACCAACTCTACGGTCCCACATTAAGCAATGCTTGTATTATGGGTACCGTACAATGGACTGAGGGCGAACTCTGTATATAATACTTATTTAGATACTAAACATCCATGACTCGGGTACAAACATTCCTGCTCATCACACAAAGTTTGTCACTACCAGGATTTGAACACGGGACTCTCGGCGCAGAAAACAGGATCACTACCAACTGCGCTAATCAGGCCGTCAATGTAAAATCAATATTACGATATGTCGCTTTAAATTTAGATAACTAATGATATGAAAAGGATTTTAATTTAGGATATCGTGTGCTGGTATTAAAAAAGAGAGGGTAAGTTTTGTAGATAAGGGGTAAAATTGTAGAGCAAAATGATAGCTGCAGGGGCGTAGTCGCAAAAGCTTGTAAAGAAATAAAATTACACATAGGTAGAGTGCGTCTCTACTTTCACTCTCATAGTCTGTCTCATACAATCTTTCATGACTGGAAAGAGATCAGGCGCAGGAATGACAGCTTTACATGGTCTCCGAGACACGAGCGACTGCTAATCATGGTTGAAAATGTCATTCGTACATGAAATTCAGAAATACCAGAGGTGCGATCCGGGGTTTAAATCTGAGACTATCATTTTCGATGCGGCCGTTCCACTAACTTACCTACCTCTGTTAAACAAATGGGCGAAGAGGAACCCACCACTGACCCTCGGCTTGTCAACTTTTCCAATTATAAACCAAACAAGTTTGATCGATAATTGAAGAAGCCAGCAACACCGAACTCCTCTAAGATGTTGACAGTGTTCTCACATACCTATAACAATGTATTGCTCAATAATGTAAAAGATCTATTAAAAAAAAAATAGCAACCGTGGAGTTTCTTGCCCGTTCTTCTCCATAGGAACGGCATACCGAACGGGTGGTAAAGCAGTAGCATAATGTTTTTGTAACTTGACGATTCATAAGTACTGTTGGCAACCCAACAATAATGTTTAGTAGATTTTGTATTGCAACACTAAATAAAGCCCTTCCGCCTTGGACGCCATTGAAACAACATCTGCTCCGTGTTTTTTATTTAAATCCAGCGACCTGAACCCCTACACCACCTATCCAATACATTTACACACCTTTACAAGTACTGTACAATAATGGTTTACGTGAATAAAACATATTCTGATTCTGATTCCGATGTTAGTCGAGAAACTATTTGACCTACCACTGCTTTGTGGAGAAATACCTACAGAGTGGAAAGGCATGTGTTGTATGAGTCAGTAGAAGTCTGCGTTTTATGACGCCCCATTTACCAACATATTGGCTAAATTGAAGTAATGATCATGTATTCAGCAAACATGATAAGTACAGTCGAATGGAAACATATATATTACTAGCTGCACCCCGCGGTGCTACCCGCGATTAAAAAGTATGTCCTTTTCCTCTATGAAAAATGAAAAAGAAATCTATCGGGATATACGGGAACTATGATGTTCGGTGTTGCCATTCATGGATGGCGGGTCAGATCAGTTGCGCTGCATGTGCCTAGTGAATGTAGCGTCTCGATCTACTGCCGCCTTCCTACCTAGGCAAGTATGCTCCATTGTAGATCTCATCGTCACTTACCATCAGGTGAGATCGAGATCAAATACTTGCCTATAATGTAATAAAAAAAACAAAAAAAAAACTATACATTTTACCGGGATAAAAAGTAGCCTATGTGCTTTTCCATACTATAATACTTATATCTCTGTGCCAAATTTCACCCAGATCCGTTCAGCCGTTCTGGCGTGATTGAGTTACAAACATTCATCCATCCAAACTTTCACATTTACAATATTAGTGGAATAATTTAATACTCAGAACACTTTTAAAACGAATGATGTAGAGGAGTCGCCATAGAGAAGAGAGACCACAGATAATCTTATTGTATATATAGAGAATTTTGCACAGATTATTGTCCAACGTTAGCATCTTAAAAGTACGTTTTAAGGGATATGTACACGTGGAACAAATATACGTCAAAAATACCAGCGAATTGACAACCGCCTTCTTTTTGAAGTCGTTTAAGAAGAGTTTTCTACATATTTTTTTTCAACGCAAAGGTAACTTTTCCAAGTGACTGTACAGGCAAATTGCCTTCGATGAGGAGTTCATTAACCCCGTGCCGGTTTGCTCTTAACATTATTAATAAGGGTTCCTTGGGAAAAACGCATCGCCATCGCTGGAATATCAAGTAATTTGTTTTTGTTTATATTAAATCCGTGTTTTTTTTTATTTAAAATTAAGCTGTGTACGCACTTATGAAGCTAGCTACTACATACTACTAGCTGCGCCCCGCGGTGTTACACGCGATTAAAAAGTGTTCCAGACTATAATCTATCTTTGTGCCAAATTTAGTGCAAATCCGTTCACCCGTTCAGGCGTGATTGAGTAACAAACATCCATCCATCCAAACTTTCCCATTTATAATATTAGTGGGATATTGTTGATGGGCCAATGGTACATCTTTAATGGTATGGGCACTTCTTTCTATACCACGTCCAAGCTAACTAGTCTGAGATGAGTGGTCGCACGCAGAGCAAATTTGATAGGCGCGTGGGCGGAACCGCGGCCAAAAACTAGTGTAACCATAAAAACCAATTGGTATTCCAGACTCTTCCCATCGTAAATTCATAGGAAATATTATATTCAATGGGTTATATATACGACCTTTGGATCAAGAGGGGTAAATATAAAACTATTGAAGCTTAAACATCAAGAGGGTTGGGGTGGAATTTTCCGGGGACTCTGTTAGTGGAATATTACCGTAACATGAAAAGATAAGTAAGTCATATATGTACGATTTTACACACACGTAAGCAATAGATCAATCGCGTCGTTCGAAGAAGAACTACATCGATCCTCGCGAATCTCAGTTGTTGAAAGTCAAGGCTCTTTAATTTATATTTATATCTGAAGTAATACGTAACGCGCGAAAACTACACGACGGGTTTTGATGAATCTTCGCATGGTGATAGCTTATAACCCGGGCCAACTTATATGATACTTCAAGTCGCTTAAAATTTACAGACTCCCACGGTATAGTTAAAATACGAGTATCACGAAATCCACAAGGCTGTATTCAATGAGACTTAGCATGTCAAGTCTTAATTATAAAATAACAGTGGCAGCGGGCTTACTCGATGACGATACGATAGCGTAAGTAACTTGTAGTAAGGGCACAGCTCACGAGTTTTCATCGACTTTCGTCAGTCGAGCTTACAACACAGAATATTTTTTTATAGAAGCCACACTAGCAGGGATCATAGTTAGCCCTGCACCAGTGGTGGGCCAAATCCCATACATGTATATAAACACTCACGTCGGAGCGTAACTGCAAATTTGTTTGCAAACAACTTACCATACAATGTTAGTAGAAATCACTACATGTGTGTGTGGGATTACAGAAGCAGGCAAGCAACTGTACGCCAAGTGTAGGTTTGTAATTAAGCGGCCATTGTGAGGGATTGCAACGAATTTGTTACTTGCGACGCTATGCGACACCGACGTGTAATCTCAGTGAATATGTTATTAATTTTGTTGTATGTAGGTCAATGTTTGATTAAATAAGTACATTATATGGAAGAGATCGCAGCTAGCGATAAGACCGTCCACTGTATATCTATCAGCCGATAGACTTCCACTGCTGGACATAGGTCTCCCCTAACGACTTCCACACATCACGGTGCTCCGCCACTCGCATCCACCGGCTTGCTGCGACGCGTGTGATGTCATCGCTCCACCTTGTGGGGGGCCGTCCTACACTTCGTCTTCCGATTCGTGGTCGCCATTCTAGAACCTTTCTGCCCCGTCCACTGAACACTCTACCTATGTATATATATCCTATAAAATGTTAATGAAATCGGTGTGCAATAAAGACTTTTCTATCTATCTACATATAATCATAATGATACCAGCCCTTTCAATGGCCCGTTGTTGGGCACTAGTCTCCCATCTATAATAATAATATGGCCAAACGTACACACCAACTATACGGTCCCACATAAGCAAAGCTTGTATTACCGACTGAGGACGAACGCAGTATATAATATTGAAAAAAAAAACGAATTTTAAGGATTTTATAGCGTTTATAGTATGTTTTTTACGTTCCCGACGTCTCGGTTGTTTTACAGCAACCATGGTCACGAGAGGATTGATGTGTTTGATGTCCTAGTGTTATAGTTTCAACTGGGGTACCCTGATATTTAGTTCTTACTTGCGGTCCGATCTGCGCAGAAAGTGCTCACTCTCAGATCAGAGAGATCCGAATTATTTGCAATAAATAGTTTTTTTTTGTATTTATTATTTTAGTTTTAATATTATTATTTTTATCCTGGGGAGAGGGGGTAATTCTTAGCAGGGTACTAACTGTTCCAAGTAGATTAATAAAATCAAAATGTTGTTCAACCCAGGATACAATAAATTATGTTTGTTTTATTAAAGTTAAATGCGAATAATTTCTCGTCGTTATTTAATTAGGAATGTTTGCTACGGTGTAACAGACGGTCCGTTTTTCCCGAAACTCGTATGCCATGTTACAGGATGTTGTAAAAACTTCCAACATGCTATTCGGCTTGTCGAAAACTTTAGTTATAATTTAACCGTTAAATTCTCTGTAACAGATAATAAAGAAATTATTATTATAAAACACTTTAATTATGAGCACAGAATAACATCGTTTATATATCTACTTGTTTAAAATACAACTAAATTTAAAATATTTTTGTCTAATATAAAAGTACAATAAAGCAAATGCTTATAATGGCTAGTACAGACGAAGCGAGCGAAGGCTAAATCTGAGTTAATAACTGGATCGAACAATTAATAATATGTGAGATGTGATGTGAGATGTGAGTTTGCGATAACAACTTGATTTTCAATCGATTCGAATAGAATACAGTACACGTCAAGTACGAGACTATTTGTAAGCCAAACGTATACTCCACACGTATCTAGACTTCTTGTATAGAGAATTCAACAGCGCCTCTAGCGGGCGGTATTTAAAACTTTCAATTCTCCATACTAAATGACTTAACACGAAGACTATAAAGTATAAAGTTAGCTCACCAATAATCTCGCACTTGAAGCTTGGGGTCTATTTTTAAATATAATGCATTCGACTAATGTAATATTGTAGAGACATTTCTGTCACCTTTAGGTCATTTTCGCATGGCAATACATACTTTCAGAGCTTGCTACGGCCTTGTATCAGCACTGTTCAAGACAAGACATTAAAGTCCCTAAGACATCGTAATCACCGATTGTGAATATCGCAGATACGATTTAGATTAGTAGGCATTAAATCTCTTGGTGTGGACGCGCCATTAACAGCCCTCGGCTATTTCACTCGCCTTGTCTGCTCCCTTAATAAAGCTTTTGTTTTTGTGGCCTGTTTCTTTTTTTTTGCATATTTATTGTTAAAATACGAGGTTAAACTCCTGCAGCCCTTGTGGATTTTGCGAGGGACTAGTGATGCGTAGATGTCGATAGATTCATTCCCAGAAAAAAAAATTATCGAGATTAATTAGTGTTTGAAACTAAAATCAGTTAATTAAAACTACATTTTAAATCAATAGCCGTTTACGTCATAAATTAACGCTGCAATATGGCTGTTCCGAAAATTTACAATATTGAGCTACGATCGCTTGTTGTCAAATACATTGCGCTTTTACACTCTAGCCCATCAAATGTTCTCTATAATTAAAATAGTAATGCATAACTACGAAACTAATTTATAAATTTAAAAATCTCCTGAAATTATTGATCCGCAATGGCGTCGGGGGCAGCGAAGTTTGTAACTCTATTTTATATGGTCTTGAAATGGCTGAACCGATTATCACCAAACATAGCTACGACCACCCCGATTAAACCAGCTTTCGAATTAAAAAAACTGCGTTGAAATCGGTCCACGCGTTTGGATGCTGCGATGCCACGGACAGGCACACAGACAGACAGACAAACAGACATAAGCCTCAAACTTATAACACCGCAAAGCGAATGCCGGGAAATAATTAAGTTCGTAATAAAGTGTACCTACTATAAGCATAATTTGCCCGTTCCATTTCCAGAGGACTAATAGAATATCTATAAAAATATTTTAATTTTATTATTTTGATGTCCAATAGGATCTATGTCCCGTTTTATCGTTATATCGATATAAACGTGGCACATCCCTAATCTATGTAAGCCGAGCATACGGGCAAAGAAAACACAGTGCGGTGTAATTATACAGGCTGGTGGAATTTAGCGGCGTCATTACGAAACACGTTGTATAATGTATCAATCTATCTATATATATATAAAAACATAGTCGTGTAAGTTGCACCGTTTATAACTCAAGAACTGGTGGGCCTATTTTTATGATCGTTGATTTTATTGAATTGTCTCCGCCCCGTTTAGCAAAATAACTATTGAAACATGGGAGAAAATCACAAGAATAAAAATATATATAGATAATAAATTTTCTCATACATTTCATAGCTAGTTAGCTATGCCCGCGAACTTTGTATGTTTACTACAGACTACATAAATAAGAGTGACAGAGACATCACGCTTTCTCTTCCTTACTCTCTCGATCACATTACGTCAACATTAGAAGTCTCCAATGAAAATCGAGTTGAGAACCAATTTGTCATTTCGCTTTGATCTCAAACGCTTTACCATTCAAATCATAAATTCCAACATTGGGTTTTTCAGCTGCACCCCAAACAGAGCACTTGAGAGCGCACGACACGGGACCGGAACGGGGCCGGACTTAGGGCGGGCATGAATTATTAATTTTCCATTTAAACCGCCCATGTTTATTTTGGCGTAGGGTCCCCTTATTGACTTTATTGCTATTCGATGGGGATTAATTGTGCTGGGTGTGTTTGCCGCTGTATTTTTTTTAATAAAGGAACATTAGGAAACAATGTATATTTAAGGCTGAATATCGTTTACCTTGTCTATTACTATTGTTTAAACTGAGGGCTGCCGTTTGCCATCAGAAATCCAAAGAATTGAGCTAAAGGTTACGAGGTTAAGAACAAATAGCGGGAAAAGGAAGATCATCCAACCAGGGCCCCAAGTCTGCTAACACAATTGATTCATAATCGAACAGCAACCGCATAGTAACTGTAACTTTTGACAGATATTGTATGGGATAATTGTCAAAAGTGACAGTTACTATGCGGTTGCTGTTCGATTATGAATCGATTGTGTTAGCAGACTTGAGGCCCTGGCAGGTGGTATGGAGGAGCTAGCCGCTATGCCCCGACAGTTATTGACGGGTTCTTGTATATATGTAACGTTCTGCGAAATCTCTCATAGCGCGATTCAGGATTGAATGATATATCGTCAGCGCCGTCTATATATCGTTATCGTTATACATGATTCTTGTAGTGATAGTAAAATGATCACTACGAACATGGCTTGGATGACGTTGGATGTTTATTGGCAACGTACCTACGTAACATGCTGGTCTCTATTTATATCGTGCAAGACGAATCTATTTACTTTTCTTTGATCCTGCATTCCGAAAATATCGATATTGTAACAACATTATTACTGCATCGACAGTTTATCGAACTTCCCGACAGATGGCGCTTGCACAAACATCACTAGCGCCGGGGGTCAATAGGCGAGCAAATATAAACGTTGACTCAGCTGGAGTGGTCTCAATCGAATGGTGTATCAATAATTCATGCGGCGTCGTGCCGCGTCCCCGCGTCGGACCCGTCGCGCGGTCGTGTCGTGAGGTGAAAAGGGGTAGTTCCAATTTTGAATTGCACTAATAGGTATACAGCTCATTGGCCTAAATAACATGGGTTTAATAACTTACATCGATAATAAGATATAGAAAATATCAGGTAATTCACAGAGATACGAAGATATAGATGGATAAAATAAATATATGAGTACATATATAAATAATTTAAGAACCTGGTAGTGAATCTGATTTCTGCGCTGAAGGCCCTGGCTAGTCTGTCCCCTGGTCGGGACAAACCCTGTGTGATGACCACGAATGTTTGTACCCGAGTCATGGATGTTTCATATCTATATAAGTATTATATACTGAGTTCGTCCTCAGTCCATTGTACGGTACCCATAATACAAGCGTTGCTTAGTGCGGGACCGTATAGCTGGTGTGTTCGTCTGACGATATTATTATTATTACTCATTTTGTAGAGGCCTACGGGGGGCACTTAGAAATAGTTATTTTTACATATTTATTTGACTCTACAACCGGCTCGAAACGCGACCTCAACTGAGAAGATCCGGAAGTACTGGCAAGCATAACCACAGGAAAATACCTTGAAATGTCTTAGGTAAGTAATAACATTCCACAAAATAAGATAAAAATAAAAGCTCGCAAAAAAGAAGTGGGACAGGATAATAATACATAAAACATCCGATCTCCCGCATCGATGATATTTCTATTACAATCGCATCAAATTAGGTCGCGCCCACCCGCTGCGCTCGATACGTAATAACAAATTTACCAAATAAATATTATTTTTTACCAATAGACGGATAAATTATAGCCATGGAAACGAGGAGCGCGGGTTCAAACCCCGACTCGCACGTTTGGGATTTCTAGATTTCATGTGGGAATGTCATTTTCAATCATGATCCTCTACTGAGCCTTGGAGAGCAGGTAGAGCCGTTGGTCCTGCGCCTAATCTCCTGCGCAGTTAGCTAGTCTCCTTTGAGATTGGCTACCGTGACCGAAATTCGTTCAGGAGGACTACTAAGTCTACTAAGACTACTACGACTACTAAGACTACTAAGTTGAACACCAATCAGAGTGAACTACGTCACGAGCATGTACACATTGTAAACAACGCTAAGTTTCGTACGAACTTCGACGATCTCTGCACTTAGTAATTGTTTTTACCTGCGTTTATAAAGTATTTCGTGACTTCTATCGATCATCAATTACATAGTTTTGTGTTCTCAAAACATGGAACAAGGATTTACCATTTTTGACACAAACAATATAAAACCTGTTGCTAAGCAACCGCAACATCATCAGCAAAGAGTAATAAGATAAACTCTATACTCTTTACAATATTTATATACGTAAATTACTGATTTGTTGTGTTTACGGTCAGTTTGCATAATAGTGACGTCACAAGCAGTTTGCAGATCGGCTGCGCTGCATATGCCTAGTGAATGTAGCGTCTCGATCTACTGCCGCCTTCCTACCTAGGCAAGTATGCTCCATCGTAGATCTCATCGTCACTTACCATCAGGTGAGATCGAGATCAAATACTTGCCTATAATGTAATTAAAATTAATTATATAGAATCCTATCATTGGATCTGCAATTTGTCGGATTACAAGGTACTCTTTTGTAAAAAAAAACGGAATATAGGGCGTCTTAGGCAGTACTCTATAATCCAACTAATTCGATAGTTCGATACTGCCCTGCAAAACGTTTGTCGGATTACTGGGGGTCCACTGTACCTACCTGTACTCAAGAAATGAAATGGGTAGGTACTTACATAGCACACTGAGTTGAACAGTACTCCTCATGGGACTGTCCCTCTGCAGAGCATCATGTCTGGCTTCGCAAGTGAAGTCGGCGTAGTCATCGTCCGCCGTCGCTTTGAAGTTCACCCTGTTGACAAAATAATAAGTTACAAAATCAATTGGCGATTTTTCAAGGATGAGTTTCTGGCTTCTGGGCTGCTAGTATGCCTATAAAACTAATCATATAATGTTAGGGTATTTTCCTTAATTCTTATGAAACAATTTTTGTTTTCGACGAAATTCGATTCGGGACTAAAATGGGGATCAAAATTTGGATTAAAATGTTATGTTCTAATTCACTACGCGAACGAAGTCACAGGCAAGCGATAGTATACTTATATATTCTTTGTATGTACCTTTATGCACATGCTTATAATGCTGGGATAAAAAATAGCCTATGTGCTATTCTAGACTATAATCTCTCTCTGTGCCAAATTTCAAACAAATTCATTCAGCCGTTCTGGCGTGATTGAGTAACAAACATCAATCCATCCATCCAAACTTTCACATTTATAATATTAGTGGGATATACCACATATCGTCGTATATAAATGTACGTTATATATAATCTGAGGCTGGTGTTATGCGGTTTTAAGGCACCGTTCAATGCGTGTGGCGTTTAATTCGACATTTAGTATGCGAAAGCTGTTTTGAAAACGGTTTTAGTTTTTATTTAAGTTGTAACGTCTATTCGCGGTTCCACATGTCGGTGCTGCAATCAAGCATAGCCTTTAGTACTCAGAGATAATGTAGCTTTGTATAAGTGAAAGAATTTTCAAGATCAAATCAGTAGCTTCGGAGATGAAGAGAAAGATGTCCAAATTTTTCGTAAAAAATTAAAAACCATTGACATTTTGAATTTCGCGCCCTGACCTCAGCTTCCACCTTAGGTGTGCAAGTCATTGGAGGAGGCCTATGTGTAGCAGTGGGCACTTTTAGGCTGACGGATGGACGGATGGAAACACGAGCACACTATAGTCCCAAACTAAGCAACGTTTGTAGTATGAGTACCATATACCAGTAACATAACAATGTACTGCTCAAAAATGTAAAAGATCTTTTTAAAAAGAGCAACCATGGAGTTTCTTAACCGTCCTCTACCCAGACTCGGGAAAGTTACGAAATAAACAATTTCCCGTAACCACCAAGCCGAGTATGCCTCAGTGTTCCGCTACATGACGCGTTGCGAACACGACACTGAACAAAGTTAAATCCTATAAAACGTCAAGCTATTGTGGCCGCACGTTTAATTTCAGACGGGACGCGTCCCGTAATTCCCGCGATGTCACTCGCGCGAAACCCTGTATCCGGTATAATCCGGTTTTATCAGGTTAAATCTGCAATAATGCGGAATTTATTTCGCCGGCGGACTTCGTAGCGCCCGCGGTACGATCGCCATGTTGGGAGTGAATTAAAATTTCGAGAAGAGATGCTGCTCGCGTTTCAAAATGAAAGTCATTTTGGTTGTTCTCATATAATACTAAATACCAACACGTCTGTTATTCTCGACTGGGTAGGCAGAGGTGCTTTTATCCCACTAATATTATAAATGTGAATGATTGGATGGATGGGTGGATGGATGTTTGTTACTCAATCACGCCAGAACAGGTGAACAGATCTGCATGAAATTTGGCACTGAGAAATTAAATTATAGTCTGGAATAGCACGTAGGCTACTTGTCCCGGTAAAATGTATGGTTCCCGTGGGATAGATTTGTTTTAATTTTTCATAAAGCAATGGATCGACGTGACTTGTTGCATAGGTAGTGGTAGTTTAGGGGTTGCTATATGACGTTTTATAACGTTATAAAACGTCTATAAATCCGGGGGTAAATCTTCGTAATTTTAACTGGCCATTTTAACCGTCGTTCCGAATTCAAAAAACGTGTACAAAAGGAATCGCAATGCTGCCAACGTTTCGACCCAAAAATTTAACGCCATAACTTCGCGTTAATCAGCGCTGGCGTACCGGAAACTACATATTTCATAGTGCATCGCTTCCTGCACATTGTTCCATATTAAACACAGTTTATTTAAGCTGCTTTTTCTGTCTGGCCGTCTGTATGTATCGTGTGAGCTTGGCTAGGTTGAAGCGGACTTAGAAAACTCTTGGTGTTATTCGGTCGGCAGTATTGAAGCCATGGAATTAAGATATAGTCCGTGCAAAGAATAGGAATTGCGACCACCAAGTCTTTATAGTTATTTGACGACTTGATTTGCTCAGTTGGTGGTAACCCTGCCTTCTGCGCTGAGGGTCCCGGGATCGAATACTGATATGTACAAACTTTGTGTGATAAGCATGAATGTTAGTATCCGATGCATGGATGTTTAATATCTATATAAGTATTATATAATGGGTTCGACACCAGTTCGCTGTACGGTACCCATAATACAAGCGTTGATTAGTGTGGGACCGTATAGTTGGTGTGTTCGTCTGGTTTTTATTTATTTTCAACACTATGATAATTGTAATTATTTGTAAACATTATTTTTTAATTGACTTGGTTATATTGTGTCTTCAAAAAATAATTATAATAGCGCAAAAGATACGCAGATTTAAAGTTTAGTATACCCTTTCTGAATCTGCCAGTATAATTACATGGTCTTGGTCTCAAGAAAATGGCCATCTTGGTTTGGTCATGGTCTGGCAACCTGAACCACCCTTATTTCTTGCCATGTAAAGAACTTGTCCTAGTTACTGCAATTTGACGTCATATTTGCTCATCAGACTTGTATAGACATTCCACAGTGCCCTGTTCTGGGCTTGACTAGTGACTAGTTTTTTGTTGAGAAATCTTTTCAAGTTTCTTATTCCTAACTGCTGTCAATTATTGTGAGAAGTTAAATATGGCAAAAAATACTTTCAATGTAGCTACAAAGTCGCCATCATTGCCTTTCTGTAAGATTTGCACAATTAATTTATACGGCGTGATGCAGAAAGGGACTTATACTAAGCTTTGAACCTGCGCTTCTTATTCATTACGTGAAGTCAGCATTTCGATATGTCAATTTAAAATAAAAAGTTATCACAAAAAAGCAATTATCGTCATTTTGATGAGAACAACATATACTTTTTTAAAATTAACATATTGGAATTCTGACTTACACATAAGTAAATCAAAAACACATACGTTAAAGAAGAGCAGGTTCCAGATTGAGTATACGTATTCCGAATCTCTAACTGCATTCTTTAAAGTCTACGTATTTTAGACACTTTGTATGGAAAATTGAACAGCGCGCCTCTAGCGGACGGTATTTTTTTTTATTACATTATAGGCAAGTATTTGATCTCGATCTCTTTTTTTTTTATTTTTTTATTACATTATAGGCAAGTATTTGATCTCGATCTCACCTGATGGTAAGTGATGATGAGATCTACGATGGAGCATATTCGCCTAGGTAGGAAGGCGGCAGTAGATTGAGGCGCTACATTCACTAGGCACATGCAGCGCAACTGATCTGACCCGCCTTCCATGAATGGCAACACCGAACATCATGCCGGAACATGGCTAGGCCGCTTGGCGACATGGCTTTGTTCAGTGGGTGGTGACTAACCACGGCCGAAGCCTACCACCAGTGGAGTTGTCACCTAGTTGGCACCACCCAGGGTCACGTGTAGGGTATCTCGAGGGTATTTAATTCTCCTACGGACGAAGGTGACTCGACCCCTATCTTTGAATTCTCTATACATACAGTATAACGTTAGCTCAAGAATAACCTCACACTTGACGTACAGATATCTATTATACTAAAAATAAAATTGGAGTGTCTGTTTGTAATATTAAAATAACCGCAATTTTTGTCTGTCTGTCTGTCTGTTTGTTCCGGCTAATCTCTGAAATGGCTGGACCGATTTTGACGGGACTTTCACTGGCAGAAAGCTGATGTAACAAGGAGTAACTTAGGCTACTTTTATTTTAGAACCCCCCCTCCCCCCAACTCCCGCCAACGACTTAATATCACAAAGGCTGCCGAGCGAGCGGGCTATTGCTAACAGTTGTGTCTTTGTTAAATACCACGCGGACGAAGTCGCGGGTAATAGCTAGTGCTTAATAAATGAAAAAGGATTTATTGTCTTTAGGGAAAATAAAAAAAAAACTATATGAATTATCTTATCGAGATGATGTAAAAGGTCTTACCCTTAGGGTACCGGTAGTCTAATTATTTGGGTCTTTGAGGGCAAACTAGGGGACACAGAACAGAAGCTGATCACAATACGAAAAGTAATAAAGCTAGGAAGGTTGTGAGGAAGCGGTTTTCATTTCGATGGGATAACAACAGAATCACTATTATTTGTTCCATGGTTTCTATACACCACAAAGCTATACACAATCCATCCGTCATTTTAATATATAGCGACCTACACCCTCCCCGCCCCTCCCTCCAAAAAACACAACGACCCAACCGGAAACGAAATGAAAATTATGAAATCCCCAACTTCGCGGCGGAGTTCAAACGGTGTTTTCATCATTTCCCGTATGAGAACTGTTTCGGAGTTTATACGCGGCAAACGGTCACGCGAAATGTGGAATGACTTTTTGGGAAAACGGATTTGGGTGTTCTATATTGAAGTTAATGGAAACGCTTAATAGAATTGGTATTAGAAGTCAGTATTTTATTTTTCACTAGCTGTCCCGGCGAACTTTGTACCGCCTCAGAATCAAATGTATGAGGAAATGAATTTATTGGTGCTCTATGAAACACTTAAAGAAATATATCCCACGGGAACCATACATTTTACCGGGATAAAAAGTAGCCTATGTGCTATTCCAGATTGTAATCTATCTCTGTGCCAAATTCCATCCAGATCCGATCAGCCGTTCTGACGTGATTGAGTAACAAACATCCATCCATCCAAACTTTCACATTTATAATATTAGTGGGATAATCCAAGAACTCTCGTCGGCTGAGAAATAGAAATTGGTGAATTAAGTTCAAAGCAAGTAGTGGATATGACATCATAACACTACAAGGGAATAGCTCGATTTTTCGTCTGCAATCTGTAATCGTTTCCATGCTTCCTAACTCTGTGGGACAGACATATGACAGTAGTGTGAAACTTTCCTGAAACTTACCAAATGGATGTTAGCAACAAATGACACTCGCTAGATTTATTTATGTAGTTTGTTTTGACGAGGTATGTTGTAATGTTTAGATGAAGATTAATCGCTGAAATTCGGCTAACTCTGACCCAATTTTGTTCGCGTTTATAGGTAGCTTGTTTAATTTTGTTTGAGGCTTCATTAGATAATAGTGCGGGTTGGCGGACCTCACACATCTTTCGAGGGGTTCTCTCAGACATACAGGTTTCCTCACGATGTTTTCCTTCACCGTTTAGCAAGTGATAATCATGGTTGAAAATGAGATTCGCACATGACATCCCAGAGGTGCGAGCCGGGGTTTGAACCTGCAATGCAAGCGTTCTACCAACTTATCTATAACTGCTATACAGTACAGTCGTGAAGATATTAATTATTCTAACACCGCTGTCAGACAATCACATCCAACTCCTATCCCCATAAAAGCTTATTACATTTTAATAATCCACGAGACAAAATAGTTCGCAATATAATTCCCCTTGTGGCCACCGCCCTGACCCCTGTCACATTGGACAGGTATTGTAGTCAAGCCAAATTAGTTTTTGACCGTTGAATATTTCCTCCATAATACTCGATTTGAAGTCACCGTGTCATAAGAACTGCTTTGCAATTCAAGTTATGTTCGAGTGGACTTTGTAAAAGGCAGGTTAAAAATTCAATAGGCATATACAGGTTGATATAGAGAGGGTATATTTAGTCTTGAACGTGTGCTTCTTTTGCGCATTGTCATTGTGTAATCAGAATCAGAATCAGAATATTTTTTATTCACGTAGACCATTAAGTACAGTACTTAGAAACGTCAAAAATTACAAAATAGTATGCTACTACTTTACCACCCGTTCGGAATGCCGTTTCTATGCAGGAGAACGGACAAGAAACTCCATGGTTGCTCTTTTTTTTTACAGTACTTTTATATTTTTGAGCAATACATTGTTATGGTGTATGTGAGAATAATGTAGGAACGGCTAATCAGACTTGTAATGTACTTATGTAAATTATGAATTTTGATACGATTTTTATAATTTTCAAGGTCTCATTTGAACAAAGAAATGATGTAACCATTCATAAACAGACTTATGGATATAGAATAAATAAGGTCATATTAAAATTAATTGTGGGAAGAAATGCCTCACCAACGATTCTTTCTCGAAATATGTGTTACAATGGCACCCCCCTCGCATTGAGGGGAGGCGTAAGTCCAAATGTCGGCCATTAACTCTCGGAACCTATGAGTATTATCTCATAATGATAGATATTAAGTTTATAGGTTATTTATGCGGTCTGCATTGGAAGGTGCTTTTGGAAGTCTGAATAAACAGAATATACTTTCGATGAAGACGATTATTTTCCTTTTACGAGATCCATCTTCTTGATCTGCTGTAGACTTGCTCTTAGTTATTGAAACTAAAGCCTTGCTGGTTGGTTGGACTTACAATTAGTAAATACTAGCTGCGCCCTGCGGTGTTACCAACGAAAAAAATCATGTCGACCCTTCGCGCTATGAAAAATTAAAACAAATCTATCCCACGGAAACCATAAATTTTACCGGGATAAAAAGTAGCCTATGTGTTATTCCAGATTGTAGTCTATATATGTGCCAAATTTCATCCAGATCCGTTCAGCAGTTCTGGCGTTATTGAGTAACAAACATCCATCCATTATAATATGAGCAGTATTAGCAGTATAGTATTAGTATAGATTATCAGTATTTTACCTGGATATTGTGGTATATCTAGTCGATTTCGGGTTTCCATTCTCGTTCTCCACCTCCCTGATGAGTTCCTTTGAAACTGTAACAAAAGATAAAACATAAGATTACTTATTGATTTCTTATATTTACGCGAATACTACACATTGAAAATAAACTAATTTGGCGGACTTTCCGAGCCAGTGAAATAAAAAAATATTATAGTTAGTGTTCATTAAATATTCGGGGTATGTCACAAGTGTACCAATTCGTTGGATGCGTTATAGCTATAGACTAAGCTAAGTTTTTTTTTAAAGTTTGGAATGGAATTATTGTCAATTTGTTTTAACGTGTGGTATTAACATCCCAATTCATAGAATATCGCTATTATATATTTGCACAAAATACCTACATACGATCAGAAAATAATTCTTTAGCGGATCTGACATCCGCTGGGGTCGGGTCACCTTCGTCCGTAGGAGAATTAAGTACCCTCGAGATACCCTAGACGTGACCCTGGGTGGTGCCAACTAGGTGACAACTCTACTGGTGGTAGGCTTCGGCTGTGGCTACTCACCACCCACTGAACAAAGCCATGTCGCCAAGCGGCTTAGCCGTGTTCCGGCATGATGTTCGGTGTTGCCATTCATGGATGGCGGGTCAGATCAGTTGCGCTGCATGTGCCTAGTGAATGTAGCGTCTCTATCTACTGCCGCCTTCCTACCTAGGCAAGTATGCTCCATCGTAGATCTCATCATCACTTACCATCAGGTGAGATCGAGATCAAATACTTGCCTATAATGCAATAAAAAAAAAGACATAGATACGAGTACCTACTAAATAAATGAAAACATCTAAAGCAGGCCCTTGCCACACATTAGCGTAGCGTAACTATTTAAAGCGTTATAACACTATAACACACACATAAAGGTGTGAGCACACGCCGGGGGCCGCTTGCGCTTAATTTTAGCTATCTAGGCGTTGTCAGTGCTACCCCGTTGAGAGTGTAGGGGGTGCGTGATTTCGGATATAATATTCGGGATAAATGCAGGACTCAAAAAAAAACATTTGCTATGAAACACTGTAATTTTTGTATTTTTAAAACGGCCTCTAATAAAAAATAAATAGAATAAAATGTAAGTACGCCATCAGAGCATAGCGTTGTAATAATTCAAATTTACTAAAAAAAAATACCTTGGACGACTTAATTAGCACAGTTAATTGTGACCCTGGGATGCTCACAGCACTTTGTATACGACTCATTAACTTATAACATATGTTCAAATAATTAAATACTGTGATCGCCCCATTATTTTATATAATACCCATGAAATAAACGGTACTCCGTTTGAGCCTACACAGTTGAGTGTTTGTCTCTCAGTATTGTCCCACAAAACTCTCTATACATATTCACCCCACTACTGACGTCATAACTAGTAAACGAGTCGCGATCTCCGCAGCGCGAATTTGTTGAGTCCTCCCCCCTCCGCGCTACCCCCCTCTCACCTCGGAATAAAGGAGCGCCATGTTTATTAGCACTATTATTTGAGAATTACCCGCGTACTTATGTACCGAGTATTTAAGTTTAATGTTACACTGTTGGGCTCGAACCTCCACTGGAGACAGGAGGGAGCAAGCTATATTACTTTGGCCCAATGTGGATTGTATACTAGGATTCCCTTTACCTTAGACACTAGACAGTAATATAAGCATTTATACAGAGTGACTCAGAAACGGTATGGTAAAGTTTTAACCTGTACTTCTTTACCACATTGGTAATCATTCTGTAATGTCAGAATTTCGATAAGTCAATTTAAAAAAAAAAAAACACTATGCTTATTTTGTTGGGGATTTTTTTTTAAATCAATCTGACATAATACGCAAAAAAGCACCAGTTTAAAGCTTAGTATACCTTATCTGATCATCCTTTCAAATATCGAACATATTTTTTGTAATTCTTAATTGACAGTCGATTAGGAATGTCTCTTTATCAATTGTAAAACATATGGTCACACTACATGACGTCATAACGACTAAGCAACGCCGTTTTAAACGCCCCCCAACTGTGTATAGAATAGAAATAAAAGAATTGTTTATTTAATGTATTGTTTTAACTCACTGTGTTATTTGGCACAGTGGGTAGTGTCTCTGCTTTCTGTACCGAGGGTGCCGGGTTACTTAATTCTGGTTCGAACGAACTTTGTGTGATGAGCACAATTATTTGTACCCGAGTTTAATATCTATATACATGACTAGCTGTTGCCCGCGACTTCGTCCGCGTGTTATTTAACAAAGACAACCGTTGACAACAGCCTGCTCGCGTGTTTTGAGCCCGCAGGACGCATTGCAGGTTGTTGCTATCAAACTTAATCAGGCGCTGTGCTGCAACATTGGTTTTAACTTTTTTTCGTGAGATCCTATTTTTTTTTTCTAAAATAAAAGTAGCCTAAGTTACTCCTTGTTACATCAGCTATCTGCCAGTGAAAGTCCCGTCAAAATCGGTCCAGCCATTTCAGAGATTAGCCGGAAAAAACAAACAGACAGACAAAAATTGTAAAACATGTTGTTTCGGTATAGGTAACATATTGTATACATCCAAATGCACTTAGTATAAAGCGGTTATTTTAATATTACAAACAGATACTCCAATTTTATTTATATGTATAGATTGTATTTTGGGACCGCTCCCAGTTCATTGTACGGTAGCAATAATAAAAGCTAGGAGCGTTCGTCTGACAATATTATTTCAAAATTTTCTCGACTGCATTTGTGATTTAATAAACATTCTATAAACGTTGAGTACTTGGGTCCCTTATAAACTTTTCGAAAATTCTCCAACCAAATTAAACTTGTTCATAGCCAATCCATATAACAGTGAACTATCTCTCATATTTCAAATAATCCATCATCGATTTAACTTAGGTTATTATCGTCTCCGATAACGTTTTGAAGAGCTTTAACATTTTCCAATATCTCGTTGGATCTTAAAGATCCAACTAATTAATACGAAAAACGGTCGGCTGCTCCCGACGCCCGCTATTGACAAGTTGGAAATTTTCATTACGACCACACTGAAAGGGAGATGACAGGTCCAAAACCCCGTTCAGATATAGACGTTATTCGTTAGCATCGGTGCTACTCATCTCTTAATCATTGGACTAAGACTCCACCTGTACTGATTTCAGAATCAGAATCAGAATATTTTTATTCATGTAGACCATTAAGTACAGTTACAGAATGCTAAGATACTACTTTACCACCCGTTCGGAATGCCGTTCCCATGGAAAAGAACGAGCTAGAAACTCCATGTTTGCTCTTTTTTTAAAGAGATTTTAAATTTTTGAGTAGTACATTGTTATAAGTATGTGTGAATATTTCTGTGTTGTATTGGTGGATCCTTATTTTGAAAATAAAAAATAAGCATTTAATCTCACCCGATAATTAATAAATCAATTAACAATGGCAATTCAAAATATATATTCTATAATGGATAAAAATATAAAGGATTATTTTTATAGCTACAGTATATTAATAAAGCAGTCATCGCGCTAATACCGCTGTAGTCTAAACAGTTCTAAAACGGTCACGCTTTTAATTGGCTGTCGAACGATTCGGAAATTTAAATATAATTATTTTGGTGTGTTTGTGAGCCAATAGGACTGAATATTGGCCTTCACTCTCATCCAATAAGAACAGAGTAATAGAAGTTGTTGGAACTTTAATTTTGGAATAAAAAGTTCGTTTATTTTTATCTAACCATGTTTATTGGAACCATATCTATATCAAAAACGAAAATAAAATCCCAATTTCAATATGGAAGATGGCTAGGTACCACCACCGACTTGGGATCAAAAAATTATTATAATTAAATTCAAAACCAAGCGCACCATTGCAAGACCTCAAGACAATGCAAGCACATTCTGCGTAGATCGGACCGCACACAACAACTAAATATGAGGGTACCCCGTTTCAAACTATGACACTAGGACGTCGAACACCTCAGTCCTCCCGTGACCATGGTTGCTGTAAAACAGCCGAAACGTCGGGAACGTAAATACATAAACGCAATAAAATCTGTTAAATAAGTTTGATTTCAATGTGTAGTATTCGCGTAAATATAAAAAATAAATAAATAAAATTATTATAAATCCGTTTAAGAAACGCAGGTTTAAATGTTAGTAGCTTCACCCTCTCTGAATCATGATGTATAAATAAACAATGAAGGAACGGTGAAGGAAAACATCGTGAGGAAACCTGCATGTCTGAGAGAACCCCTCGAAAGATGTGTGAAGTCAGCCAACCTGTACTGGGCCAGCGTGGTGGACTATAGCCTAATCCTCCTCACATTGAGGGGACGACCCTGCCCAGCAGTGGGACATTAAAAAAGGGCTCGAATTATTATTAAATAAACAACGGAATAACAAAGAAAAGCTTAGCCAAGCCATTGTAAGCTATGGAAGCGTACATAGTGTACATTTAAACAGGAATACATATTTTTTTTCTGTAACTACCGTGGCTTAACTGACATGTTCTGACATTAGTCTCATACTCCCCAAGGGGGTGTGACTGAATCTGCGATATGTCAGGTAACGCAGTCCCAGTGGTTGGTGAAAAGGGGGGCAAAGGGGGGTCTCCTTTCAACTTTCCTCTCCCTTACCCTCAAGTGACCCCTCGAAAATACATTGAGAGTAAGTGCCCTTAAATAAATAAGAACAGCCCTTAGTGAAATTTTCAGGGCAACGGTGATTTCGGGGAGGCAAGAATTTATATGTTCCAAAGAAGGTTTCGTTGAAATCTTTGTACCAGTAGAGTCATTTGATTGAGAATACATATTTTATTCCTCGACCCTCGATTGAGGAGCTAATTCAGTCCACCTTTGTGACTCAGAAATAAGACAAGAGGATGATCAAATTTAATCACTCTATTGAAATGGTTGGCAGTGACCCTGCTGTCTGTATCGAGAGCCACGGGTTCGATTCCTGGTAGACACAATGTTGTGCTATGAGCACGAATATGGGCACTGCTGGCATAGGCCTCCCCACAATGCGAGGGAGATTAGGCCATACCGCATAACGCTGGACTAGTGCGGGTTGGCGGACTTCACACGTCTTTCGAGGGGCTCTCTCAGACATGTAGGTTTCCTCACGATGTTTTCCTTCACCGTTTAGCAGGTGATAATCGTGGTTGAAAATTAGATTAGCTCATAAAATCTCAGAGGTGGGAGCCGGGGTTTGAACTTGCGATCCTCGTTACCGACGCAAGCGACGCAACTTGGCTATCACTGCTTAACCAATAATAAACGATCAATATTCACATAATACATTTATCCAAAATATCACAGCTAATTCCAGTTCGAAAACTCACACGAGTTGCCAAAAAAGAACTCAAATTATTACATGAATAATGTGCCGACGTCAGTGTGTATACAGGGGCATATATTCGCTATATTTCCACCGCGGGTACATGGAGGCATTTCGGTTGAGGGCGTCAATGTCAACCGGTGATATTGCGAGCCGGGCGAAACCGCGGGCCGCGATATAGAAACGATAGAAGAGCCATTTAATCTTTACAGAGATACATTGTGAAAGCTTGTACATGTTTGCCATGGGAAGCTGGTATTCCTCTTCTTAGCTCTGGGAATATTTATCCCTGGGATGAATTTTGATGACCTGATTAGCGCTGTTGATAGTGAGTCTGCTTTCTGGGCCGAGGCTCCCAGGCTCAAATCCTGTGTGCGATGGATGAGCTCGAATGTTTGTGCCAGAGTCATGGATGTGTCTATATTAGTATTATATACTGGGTTCGTACGGTACCCATAGTACAAGCATTGCGTGCGGGACCGTATACTTAGTTGTTGTGTGTCTGGCAATATAATTATTATTACTTTAACTGGTAAACTAGACCTTATACGCAGTGCAAACATTTATACACTAAAATGTCTCATTAACAGGTTGTTTTTTTAATTTGAGACAAATCAGCAAAGCCCAGCAATATCGAAATTGATACTCTAGTTAACAGGTCTAAGGCATTAAAACTTGAATGAGATTAGAACGGCTTGCCTAGAAGGTACCTGTTCACTCTCGACTTGAAACACCCAGATTATAGTCAACGGGGAACAAAGACGCCGGTAGCGTGTTCCATTCCTTGGCAGTTCGCACGATGAAAGTAGAAGCAAAACGCTTAGTACGTACCGAAGGAATGTCCACAGTGTACGGATGACACCCTACTTTAGTAAGCTAATAAGTCACATCCAGTATACTGTATACATCCAAATATCTAGTGATGCAACTAACGTATATCGACACCTAATATTTTATGCCAAATAAAGTCACGCGCCGTGACGCGCGGGGCTCGCGTCGATATTTTTTCCATCTATTTAATATTTTGACAGTTCATAGCTGAACGGATCGCTGTTCTGTTCAATATGCGAGAAATTAGCATGGAAAAAATCTTGCAACATTTGTTTTGTGTAGCAAGTCATTTAATGAGAGTTTTTTTGTTGAAATATGACTTATTACCCGAAGGCACTCAAAATTTAAAGTGTTACTTAGCATTTGAGACGTAATTATCTTTCATTTTTAAGTACAACTCGTCACTTTAAAGTAGCCCTCCAAGTTGACAGAGAACTTGTATGTTCGAATGTTAGTTAGAAGTTGCATAGCTATTAAAAGGTCGATTACGAGGTCCAAAGTTTGATTTCAGAGTCAGGCAAATTTTAGCTAAGTATAATACTCTCTTCCTTCTAAAATATGTTTATCTTATCTGCAATCTTAGTACGCCTACGAACTAATTTGGCAGTAAATAAATATCTGTTATATTCCGATGTTAAATTTTGTGCCCAGCCAAGAATGATCACTAAGTGTGAATTTCGGGTCTAATTATTTACCTTTGTCTAGATAAAAATGTTTTTTATAAATATTTACTGTTGCTGACCTTATCGAGAAAATATACTTACAAGAACAATATAATTATTAACAATTGGTATCATTAAAATCATCGACATAATTCATCGATAAGTCAATCAAATCACATCACTGAGATCGTTAATATCGCACTGCAATTGTTTGCTAATTGAAATCGAAAGCTTGTTTAATTGACGATTTTGGGGCTCAGTACATTGATGAGCCAATTAGCGATGGGTACCCAGTCATAGACAATTTACATTAATAACGAATATGTGAATTGTATTATTTTTTAATTTGTTGATATTTTTTTTTGTTGAAATAATACTAATTTTATGGGTTTTATCGCGTTTATTTCATATTTTTACGTTCCCGACGTTTCGCCTGCTTTACAGCAACCATGGTCATGGGAGGACTGAGGTGTTGGACGTCTTACGTGTCATAGTTAGAACTGGGGTACTCTTATATTTAGGTTTTGTTTCCTGTCTTGCAATGGTGCGTTTGGTTTTGGATTTAATCATATTAATTACTGTATCCCAAGTCGCTAGTAGCACCCAGCCTTCGCTATAGAAATAAGGATGTTATAAATTTCGAAGAATCGGTGTTCTTTTGCGAGGATCTGTGGTTGATCAAATCTAATATCATGGCGGGTGCGATACTGTACATGTGCAAACAATGCAGACTTCATAAATTATTTGGTGTTGAATTTAATTTATAAATGGTCAGAATTGAATTCTGATGAGACAACATCATGACTTTAATCAAACCCTGAAGTGCTAGTCCTCAGACGTCCTTTTTTCACCAGTTTGCCCCACAGAAAACTGATTGCTATGGATTGTACCAGTTAACTCTCTACACAATAGTTAGCGATAATTCCAAATTCAACAGTAGATTTTATGAGCTCATTAATTGTGTCCTATTCTATCCCGCCATCCCTCGTTTCGAATAGCAACAAACAACCGTAATATTACAGAGTGGAATTAAAAATATCATAAAAGATTTTTCATTTGGCCGAGCGTGAAGTGGATCCCTGAAAATCGTATTTCTGAGACAACGCACTTGGATTTGTGAAGGTGGTAAAATTAATATTGCGATATGATCTGTTGTTCATTTTGGGAAGAAACATTTTATGGGACTCAATGCAGCATCATCACGACTGTAGCCCGATAGGGCTAGGCAGAGGTGCAGTCATGTGCACCAACATTTTGCCTAGGGTATATCAGTCCCAATGAAATAGGGGGCGAGGCTATTGCCATTACACCGGGCACATTTGGCCTCAATATATGGAGGTCTTAAACCATAGTCCACATCCCTGGTCGCGGTTTGGTGAACTTCACACAGCTTTCAACAAACTTGCTTAACAATCACACTATTAATAATATCATCCAAAAAAAAATTTGTTTTGTTATGGTGATAGCTAGAAAAAATCGCTGCAACCTGCGCCAAGATCTGGTCGAAGGAGCATCCTCTAAGGAGTCCTGACCCATCACAATGTTAATACTTTTGTTATGAAATTAAATGAAAATATTCATACCGTGGAATAAAATTAAATAAAAAAAAATAATTTCGACCCCCACACTAAGCCTGGCCTGTATCGTGAGGGCCCATATTTTGACAAATTCCCAGACCCATTATTGACAAAAAAGAATTGAAAATTAATTCAAATGAAGTTAAATATAATGTTAAAAAATTAAATAAACCGGAGGATTACAAAGATTTGGGCCAGAATGTTGTAACAAAGAAGGAGAATGTGTGTGTGTGTGTGAAAGATGTATGAATAATTATTTATTTCATCCACATACCTTTATCACCCTTAAGCTCCACGTTCCCTCGATACCACACGATCTTGGCTGCAGGCTTCGCGTTCTTCACCAGGCACTCCAGGGACACCTCCTCGCCTTCTTTGACTTCCAGCTTGGAATTTGGTGGATGGTGGGCTATTTCCACTGCATTCGGTGGCGCTGCGAACAAACAGAAAAGATTAATTAGTGTCTATGTATCCATCCATACATCCTCCAAAAGACGTCCACTGCTGGACATAGGTCTACCCCAATGGTTTCCCTACATCACTATCTTCCGCGGTTCACATACACCGGCTTCCAGCGACGCGTGTGATGCAATCAGTCTACCTTCTGAGGAACTGGCCACTACGACTTTCGGCTAATGGTAGCCATTCTAGAACCTTCTGCCCCAACGGCCATGGGTTCTTCGAGTCTTTCAATCTATACTAATATTCTAAAGAGGTTAAAATTGTTTGTTTGTGAGTATGAATGTAGGGGGTCATCTTCGGAACTACTGGTCCGATTCGAAACTTTATTTCACTGATAGGAATCTAAATTATATTCAGTGCTATAAGCTATGTTTCAGTGAGGTACCACGAGCGAAGCCGCGGGCAAAAGCTGATCAATTATAAGAAACTTTAAAGGCTATAATAATAGTTAACATTATAATCTCTTTTCATAAACTCAGTAAAAATGATAGCAATTTTTTAGGACGGTGACACCAAAGATTAATATTTAAATCCAATAAAATATTCCCATAAAAATCATTCCTTTACTCTGGCAACATTAATTACTTTAATAACCCGCCATTTTGGCCCCTAAGGGGATTATTTTTTAATTTATGGCATTTGCCTTATAATACTTTTCTGTGACGCCCCTAGAACGCTTTGGGGTGATTAATAATGATTAAAATGGCGTTTGATGTGAAAAATGTATGGCAGCCCTAGTCTATTGAATTAACTTTTCATAAAGGAAATTTAATTGCACCCCTGTCAAAAAATATCAGTTGCTCTATGGTAATAAGTTCAACCACCATAGAGATACTTAATGCTAATTATACACGTACATTTGTTCAAAACATATATTAAGCTTAGTATATCCTCCAGACCCAACAACTCTCTCTGACTACCTTCTCTGTGTTAACGGTCGTGTTATTCTGTTATACCAGCGAACGAAAATAATAATTACGTTGAAACTAAAATCTTTGTATAATAAACCTCGCTGTTGCAATTTATCTCCAGAAAGTATGTGATATGATAAGGTACAAATAGGAAGCTGTAGCGATCATTTGACGTCTCAATAATCCATCAGCTGAAACACGTCCACTGCTGGACATAATAATAATATAATATCGCCAGACGAACACACCAACTATACGGTGCCACACTAAGCAACACTTGTGTTTTGGTTACCGTATAATGGACTGAGGGCGAACTTATAAAGATATTAAACACCCATCACTCGGGTACCAACATTCGTGCTCATCACACAAAGTTTGTCACTACCAGGATTCGGACCCGGGATCCTCAGCACAGAACACAGGGTTAATAACAACTGCACTAAGGCTTTTAACATAGACCCCAATGAAGTCCACACATCCCAGTCCTCCGCCACTCGCATCCACCGGCTTCCTGCGACGCGTGTGATATCATCGCTCCACCTTGTGGGGTGCCGTCCTACACTACGTCTTCCGGCATGTGGTCCCCAAATTCTAGAACTTTCTGCCCCAACTTGGATAGGCTGTGTTGTGTGTGCTACTAGTGACGACAAACGGCACTGAGTCGTGACAGTGCTGTACGATACGGCTTCATAAAAAGCGCGTCGGTAACGCGCAATGGAGAGAGCTCTGCTCGAGGATTTGCTACGCGATAGAATCTGACGAGTGAATGAACCATTGGTCGGGCATACTATTGACTGTATTCCTTGGACAGTTAATCAGTGGTGTTTCTTACGTAATAAGGGTAAGCTTAATGAGCGTGCATTCAAAAGTAGGCTTTTAAAAAGTAGACGCATTGCCAAAGTAGGTACTCGGGCATCTGGGGTGGGTTCAATACGGGCTTAGATGTTACTTTTGTATTCCCGCTGCCGCCCTTGACTTGTGGTAGAATAAGTAACCGGATATTGCTGTCTGGGGACGATTCCACGGTCCCGTGGCAAAGCACAAAGGTGGGAAACCTGCTTAGTTGTGGTAGTCTGGCAAACTCGCGAATTGCTAATAATACCAGCCCTTTTTAATGTCCTAGTGTTGGGTACGGCCTCCCCTCAATGCAAGGGGGATTAGGCCATAGTCAACCACGCTGGCCCAGGGCGGTTGGCGTACTTCACACATCTTCCGAGGGGTGCTCTCGCGAATTGGTGTTTTTTTATTCATTACTAGTATATTCAGGTTAAAAGCAGTGATAGCCAAGTTGGTAGAACGCTTGCCTTGGTCATGAGGATCTCAGGTTCAAACTTCAGGGCGCACCTTCGGGATTTCTGATTTCAAATCTTCGTCACTACTAGTATTATAATTCACCTTTCCTACAAAAACAGAATATTGAAAGAGAATCCACCTCCGATCGATATGTTCCACAAACCTATAGAATACCATAACAAAAACGGTCAGACAATAGCCCCCATCAATATCCCATGAATGTGATGCTATTTGTGTTAGTCATGACGTCGTTATGGCTCCCGTCGCCATGGCAACCGCAGGATGTATTGGAAACTCGCAATACAGCACCGGTGGCGTTATTTTACGGTTGGCTAAGAATATATAGGCCATTCCAAATACCATTTATATTTGAACCTTCTCCGAATTGAGTTAAGTATTATTTTACTTCTTCTTTCTTTACGAAATGAGATGCGATGAAATAAAATGGATATGAATATGGCCTCACCCGCAAATTAGCGGGTATTTTGACAATGTCAAGTAATTAATAGCAATAACACATTATACATAAAATAATTAATGTGACATGATGATATGAAAATGGCGTGATCTTCATAATTTTACTTGTTTTAATAATAACATGCTGGACAATAATCTATGCAAAATATATGTATATATAAAGTTCTTTGTGTTATTCTCTCTTCTCTATGGCGTCTCGTCGATAACGTCCATTTAAAAATGTGTTAAGTAGGACTCTTTGGCGGGAAATTGAAAATAATGTGAAATATTAGTGGACATTCACCATCGTGTGTTCACGAATGTGCACGAGCAAAGGAAATTGAAATGAAATAGTAAGACTTGACTTTTCAAGTCCTCCCAAGAAGTCCGGTAAATTTTCATTCAACTATCCACAGCTTCTTCTGATAGGGTAGGGGATTCGTTTCATCATCATCACCGTCGTCAACATTATCATTATCATCAGGGGTACTTATAATGAAAAAAAAATATTTCAAGAGTTACTCGACACTGGCAAATTGGCTTCATTAATAAAAGAGGACACGCGTCTCAGAAAGCCGGTGGATGGGTGTGACGGAGGACCGGGATGTGTGGAAGTCATTGGGAAGGCCTGGGTCCAGCAGTGGACATCTTTCGGCTAATGAATGGACGGGACTGACATTTAATTAAACAAAAACAAAACTATGCCAGATAAAATGAAATTCATGATCTATGAAAAAGTTTGAACTTAATTAAAATAATTTCTCTATGTTCTGTGAAAGTAATTATGGATAGTGTTTTACTTAAAATAGCATTTTTATAAATCAATTTAATTATCTATACATAGAAGATTGTTAAATGATCGTGTTCATGGACGAACACGTCAACGAACAACGAAAAATTCCAACTGTCAGTTCATCAGTTTTCGTACCCCTGTATATACAACGCAATTTTTCACGAAAAAAAACCTCTCACCAAAAACGAGTTTCTGAGCGTTCTAAATAAACACATCAGCCAATCCCTCGTATAATTATGATGTTTTACTGCCCGACTTAAGGGGCATTTGGCAAAATTAATTATTCCGACCGAATACCTCTCGGCAACTTCACAAGTCGAATAGAAAAAGGGGCAAAGTTGGACGGACTTGGCCTTTTTTGCCTCATCTTTGGTAAATGTTTAGACGTAGCTGGAATTGCAAACGGAAAAGTTTGTTTGTTTTCGGTGAGGGTAGTTTGATTGTTTTGAGAATTTTCGGGGACGTAGTAGATTATAGAGAACCGAAGACTTTGTGAGCGCTATGTTTTTTAAGATAGCAGTGATAACAGCTCTACCATCGTAGAGCGCCGGCCTTGGGAACACGATTTTCAGATTTTCATGTGCGAATCTTATTTGCAATAGTGATTATCGCTTACGATACGGCGAAGGCACGTATTGTGAAGAAAACTGCTCGTATCCGTCTGTCACTAGTGTCGGGACCCTAATTAATATGCAATCCTCCGCGAAACGAAGCTAGTATAAAAAAAATAACTTTTAACAAAAAAAAATCGACTTCAAAAACTAACAAGCATAAAATCTAATCTAACTCTAAATCTAATCTAATCTACCTTGTCTAACTAAATTAAATATTTAACGAATGTGAAGTCGGTGCCGAACATCATCAGAACTATTTTTTGAATAAAATGGGACCAATCTGTAAGCGTATCTTCTGAAATTAAAAAAATAATTTTTGAATTTGGTTCATAAATTACGAGATCTGAGCTAACAAACAAAAAAAAATAAAAAAAAACCGAAATGAGAACCTCCTCCTTTTTGAAGTCGGTTAAAAAGTATTCAACACGTCTGTTCAAATATATAGGGCTAACAAAATAACTCTTCAAACATTTATCAAAATAATCAGAACTGGCTTTCCGGAACGAAATTTTACAAAAGAAGGAATCTTATTTCGTATGCTTACGGAGATTTTCATAATCTGATTCTGGAGACGTTGTTCCCAGGGAACCCTAATAGGGAAAAAACACAAAAAGGGTTCCGTACTCGACCGAAATGTGCCGGTTAGTAATGCAATTAGAAGTGGCGTTCGTAAGGGTAGGGTGCTAGTTTTGTCTTAAGCGATAGCGACTAATAAATAACGTTTAAATTTGGAGGGTATTCATTTGTTTAAAAAAAAATTGGGTCATATTTTCACTTTTTTGCGAGACACGGCATTTAGCTGTTTGCTTAAAATTAAAATTCCAAATGAAAAAGCACTCCAAAGTTCGTCAAAAATTGCCGTTTTTACAAACTTAATACATCGAGGCATCTAATGCATAATGCCAATGTCGCAAAAAACTAAATTAC
This sequence comes from Pheosia tremula, assembly GCA_905333125.1. NCBI lineage: Eukaryota > Metazoa > Arthropoda > Insecta > Lepidoptera > Notodontidae > Pheosia > Pheosia tremula. Next base: position 720,684 of record HG995423.1, read on the forward strand.
ACTGTAAAGACGTCACAATTTTTCTTAAAAAAATTAAAACCATACGAATTAAATGAATAAAATTATTTTCAGTATACGGATTCCAAAAGGCTGACATAGTAACCGCCACAGATCACGAGAGATATGCCGTGCGGTTCAAAATGTATGGGAACTCGCTGTCTCCGTTTTGTTCCCAACCACTCGTTAAAACCAACCAATACGAAGTCTCCTCGGTGCGTGCTGCGTCGTCGCCGTATACAGCGGCCGTACCACGCGACGCACCAGTTTATTCAAAGTATCGTTAGACGATCTATACATTGCCTCGTACATTCACTCGGTAGCGAACATAGGTGGTACTTAAAGAGCCATGTATTTTGTACAAAAATAAAAAAGTCGTTGTGCTACATGAAACCTAAAATAACATAATAAAGGCATTAAATATTTTTGATTTGTTGTTTTTAATGATTTTAAAGACGAATAAATAAAATACTTAATACTGGCTGGTGAAATGAGATTCCATCTTTCGCGTAGTTCACTTTGCTGCTAGTATTTTTGCACACAACCACGGAATAACACGGCATTTAAAAAAAAAGTTAGAGCTCCGATACCGACGTGCAGTTGCAGTCGACTGACGGCGAAAACTCTATGTTAGCGTAATTTTGGCTAAATGTGAGCGCAAGCCCACCGCTTTCATAACATATCTCCTCTCATATATCTGTGGTAACCGCCAATTCTCTCAGTCTTTCTTGTAGCACTTTCTCTTTTTGTCGCGTGTACCATGAGTACCACGTTTCAACCCGCGAACCGCCCGCACAGACACCACCCCCCACGACTTGGTAAAAGCCACTCCTAGCCGTGGGAAAAAGGTAATTATTGACTTTTTCAACTTCCTTCCTTCCCACCCGAAACCCCCACTTGACTCAAACGCCTGTGGGAAGACAGATAAGGCATTGCCTAATTAAAACGTGCCTATCTCCTTCCTTTCAGACTTTTCGTCTTTTGAGAGTAGATTTTCAACAAATAGATTCTTTGGGGAATGGCGAAGAATTTGTTGGGAGTTTTAAATAAATAAATAAATATCACCACACCAAATATACAAACACACCAAATATACTATCCCACACTAAGCAACGCTTGTGTTATGGGTACCGTACAATGGACCGAGGGTGAACTCGGTATAATATATTACTTATATAAATATTAAACATCCATGACTTGGGTACAAACATTCGTGCTCATCACGCAAAGTTTGTGGACCTACCAGGATTCGAACCCGGGACCCTCAGCGCAGAAAGCAGGGTCACTACCCACTGCGCTAATCACACTTTTTTTTAAAGAAATTACAACTAATCCGCCATTTTGAAAATGTTTGTTTGTTTGTTCGTGCAAACGGCAATATTTATTGCATATTATAGGGAGTAGTGACCGCGAGCCGGAAGACGTAGTGTAGGACTTCCCCGTACAAGGTGGTCCGAGGATATCACACGCGTCGCAGGAAGCCGGTGGATGCGAATGGCGGAGGACCGGGGCCCCAAGTTTGCTAACACAATCGATTCATAATCGAACAACAACCGCATACTAACTGTTACTTTTTCCAGATATCCCAAACAATATCTACCTATATCACATTTGTTATCAAAAAACCACATCTTTTGTAAAATAGAACAAAATTAACCACTTTACGGTTCAACCTCCAGCCAAAAAGTCCACATAACATCTATTCTATACTTTATATATTTATTGTGTGTATCTGCGATTGCGTCTGAGTTTGGTTACCAAGCGATATGATTAATGTCCTACTGAGGAGGCTTTGGCTGAAAATCAGCGCTGGAGGAGAATCCGTTCCCCACCAGCTCATGCTGAGCCAAACGCCTTTCGGCACAGCTCACACTGAGATCCACAATACCTACTTTATGTTCCTCACTTTTAATGTATGTACCCATTTGTGTATCTTCGTGTCTGTGTCGAATAAACTTTTTTCAATTCATTTCATTTCATATTGGGGCCGCTAGCTTAAAGTTGCCAATGTATAAAAATGCTCTATTTTCCCCTTTTTAAAGGTACATACACATCACCGAGGGAATGAAACAGCAACAAAAAGGTCGACTCCTCATTTTACGTCGACTTGTTTACACACCCTGTGTACGCACCCTGTATTGTGAGCGTTGATTGCGGACCGTCTTTGTTTTATTAGGAACGGGCGATCTAATAAAAGGCGACGCAAATACAGGGGGATGGGATTTTTTTCAAATATAATAATATATATAAAATATTTTGCTAACACATTTGCTCGTAAAGTGGCTCTTGTTGCAACGGTTTCAGGTTCATAATCCAGCTTATTATACACGCGTGCTTTTTGTTTTATATGACCGTACTAGTTTTTTTATGTTGGCAAAGTTTTTCGTAATAAAACTTGTTAATTTTTTTTGATAGTGCGTGCTTATATAAACTGTGTTAGTTAACATATGAGTAATACAGAATTTTCTTCTACAAATTATTTATTTTACTACTAGCTGCGCCCGGCGGTGTTACCCGCGATAAAAAGCATGAAAAATTAAAACATCTATCCCACTGGAACCATACATTTTACCGGGATAAAAAGTAGCCTATGTGCTATTCCAGACTATAATCTATCTCCGAGCCAAATTTCATCCAGATCCGTTCTGCCGTTCTGGCGTGAAAGAGTAACAAACATCCATCCATCCATCTATCCATCCATCCAAACTTTCACATATGGTATGGTTCCCGTGGGATAGACATACTTTTTAATCGCGGGTAACACTGCAGGGTGCAGCTAGTATATTATAATGTAGTATTGTTACTAATATTGATTTAAAACTGAAACATGCAATTGTGATAAGATAAAAATAATAATAGTCTTGACCTCATTTCGGTTACGGCGGCCATTTTAACGAAGCCAACTACGCAGGACATTTTATAGTGCACAACTGTGTGCGCAAACGCAGGTACACTCCTTCTCCCTCACTCTAATAGCGAGGTGAGAGAGTCCGATGGGACGGCAATACGGACTACCGGAGAGACATCAGGTGCCGGACCGACGGCTTTACGTGCTTAAGACATAGGTGATGTCGGAAGGGGGCGCCCGAGGAAAACCTTTCACGACCAGATAAATGGTCTGTTCCAGAAAGGGCAAGTCCTTGGTACATTCAACCAACGGAAGTGTATGAAAAGATGTATGAATGTGGATGAAGCAAAAATGGTATGCCAGGATCGTAGCATGTGGCAATCAGTGGTCTCTGCCTACCCCCATGGGATACAGGCGTGAGTATATGTATGTATGTATGGGGTCGAGTCACCTTCGTCCGTAGGAAAATTAAGTACCCTCGAGATACCCTACACGTGACCCTGGGTGGTGCCAACCAGGTGACAACTCTACTGGTGGTAGGCTTCGGCCGTGGCTAGTAACCACCCACTGAACAAAGCCATGTCGCCAAGCGGCCTAGCCGTGTTCCGGCATGATGTTCGGTGTTGCCATTCATGGATGGCGGGTCAGATCAGTTGCGCTGCATGTGCCTAGTGAATGTAGCGTCTCTATCTACTGCCGCCTTCCTACCTAAGCAAGTATGCTCCTTCGTAGATCTCATCGTCACTTACCATCAGGTGAGATCGAGATCAAATACTTGCCTATAATGTAATTAAAAAAAAAAAATGTACATAGGTGGTAACATGCATACTGGGATCATGTGAACGATGAAGTTCTCACCCCGAGAAAGACAGGGGACTACACCCAGGATAGTAAATCTGGTCAAATCCACGGGCACTGCTATTAAGAAATATTTTTCTCATGCGCTCAACCCGAACAAGATCGTATAACCGCATTGAAATACCGCCCGTATTGCGTACAGGAAGCGAGATAACATCTACATTGATGCAGCCGGGCAAGGGGCGCTTAAGCGACAATTGTGAGGCTGCCAAGATGCGAGATTGAATCAATACATCGCGAATACCATTGCTGTGCGATGTGGTACTTCGATGAGAGCTTTTGTTGATATAAAAAGGACATTTTCATCCCCCATGTGCCAGCGAGATGGATCTCTCGTTTGACGACCCGCTTGGCACAGTTGTTAGTGACCCTCCTTTCTGTAACGATGGTCCCGTGTTCAAATTCAAGGGCAAGCTTTGTGCCATAAGCACGAATGCGTGTACCCGAGTCGTAGATGTTTAATATCTGAATTCTCGTAGGTAATTACATACTAGGATCGCCCATTGGTCAATAGTACCGTACTCATAATACAATAGTACCGTACTCATAATACAATCATTGTTTTTATTAAGTGTACCAGTAGCGTGTGAAGTTGTTCTCAGTACAATCATGTCATGTTTTAAACCACACTAATAACACTAATATTATAAATGTGAAAGTTTGGATGGATGGATGTTTGTTACTCAATCACGCCAGAATGGCTGAACGGATCTGGATGAAATTTGGCACAGAGATAGATTATAGTCTGGCATAGCACAAAGGCTACTTTTTATCCCGATAAAAAGGACATAATTTTTAATCGCGGGTAACACCGCGGGGCGGTGTTTCGGTGGGTTCTCCGAATACTTGAACCGCTTCAAGTGTAAGGAGAACCCATCGTGCCTCTGCGATCCGGAGGTTAGCGAGACAGTCCCACACATACTCATAGATTGTCCAGTGTATAGCTGCGAAAGGTTTAACATTGAGCAAGAAATAGGTTGTAAAATAGACGTACATAATATAAGTAAAATCATTGCAAGCAAGGAGAACAGAAGGAAATTTCTAAATTATTGTATTGTTATAGCAAATAAGACCATAGGTAGAAATAAAACGGATATGTAATATTATGTCACTTAAATATTGTTATATTTATATGTAGACATAAAATAAAGAATAAGGTAGAATAAGATAGCAATAAATATAGGAATAGCAAATAAGAACTAGAAATAAATAAGCACATATTATGTATCAAAAGTTATGTTTAAATAGAATTGTAAAACATAGAAAAGTAAATAAAAACGCACTGTATATAGTTATTATCCTCGTAAATAAATAAGTTAGAATAGAAATAGAGTAGAGTAGCATGGGAGTCCCACCCATTATGACCAGCAGAGGATGTATGACAGAAAGATAAAGTATGAGGAATGGAAGTACGAGAGGCATAAAAGCGAGAACTAGTATGAAATAAACCAGAAAGAATAGGCGCCAATACATGTGGCGGAGACAGTATTTTTTGAAAAAAAAAAAAAAAAAAAAAAAACACCGCGGGGCGCAGCTGGTGACTAATAATTTGATTTATTTCATTGAGACTATTATCTTTATAACCTACTGTTGGTTTTGTTAAAATATTTTACACTAGCCTTGTTACACGTAATATTTTTTTTTAACCGACTTCAAAAGGAGGAGGTTCTCAATTCGGTTGTATTTTTTTATGTTTGTTACCTCAGATCTCCGTCATTTATGAACCGACTTGGACTTCAGATTAGTTAAATATTTGATTTAGTTAGACAAGGTAGATTTCAATATTAGATTTTGAAGACGGTTTTTATGTTGTTAAAAAGTTTTTTTATAAAACATCAAGCTTCCATTTAGAACCGTTCATTGTGAACATACCTAGAATAACCTACCTAATATTGACACACGCCAAAGGTTGAACAACAACAGCACGTACCTGCGACCCCGTATAACGCGCACAAAGGGATCGCCGCTGAAAAATATCCATTTTCAGCCGGTGACACTTTTCTAGATACACCCCAGTACATATTTTCAGTAACACAGTTCGTGTTGAAACATTCATCATTTCAATTGACTTGATATCTATATAAGTATTATATACCTAGGTCGCCCTCAGTCCATTGTACAGTACCCATAATACAAGCGTTGCTTAGTTTGGGACCGTATAGTTGGTGTGTTCGTCTGGCGACATAAAATAATTAATAATAATAATTCCAGCCCTTTTTAATGTCCCACTGTTGGGCACGGGCCTCCCCTCAATGCGAGGGGGATTAGGCCATAGTCTACCAAGCTGGCCCAGTGCGGGTTGGCGGACTTCACACTTCTTTTGAGGGGTTTTGCTCAGACATGAAGGTTTCCTCACGATATTTTCCTTCACCGTTGAGTAAGTGATAATCATGATTGAAAATGAGATTCGCACATGAAATCCCAGAGGTGAGAGCCGGGGTTTGAACCTGCAATCCTCGTTACCGAGGCAAGCGTTCTACCAACTTGGCTATCACTGCTTCATCTGGCGCTATTATATTAGTTAAATAAGAATAAGGTTACAAAGAAGATATCTCGTTAAAAAGTTACAACAGTAATAATTTCAGCTTTATCATCGAATCAAAGCAACTAGGAAGCCTTCAACAAAGCACACTTTGCCAGAAGATAACTATCGGTACAGCAAAGAAACTTGGCAACCGATCCCGAAGCTGTATTGTTTCATCTCGGCTTTGTCCACCCCTGAAACTTGGCTGGGCTGAATGGTTAGATTTTCGCGTTTAAAAAGAAACCATTGAGTGACTAGAATCCAAGAAAATATTGCGGGATTTCATTCATCATTGACTCAGCAATTAATTTAGCAGGAAGATTAATGCTTGCTGTAACCCGCGACTTTGTTCGCGTGGTATTTAACAAAAAAGTTTTTTTAAAATAAAAGTTGCTCCTTGTTTCATCAGCTATCTGCCAGTGAAAGTCCCGTGAAAATCGGTCCAGCCATTTCAGAGATAAGCCGAATCCTAGGCTGCGTCTCCCAGGTCGTGGTCGCCATTCTAGAACTTTTCTGCATCAACGGCTGTCAATTCGTCGAGCTATATGCCCCACCCACTGCCACTTCAACTTTGAAATTCTTCGAGCTATAACCAACATAGCTATGATACTTCAGAAAGTCGAAATCCGTATAATACGCGAAAACAAACCTAAAAACCGATGAGTCTCTCGTAAAACGCCTCTCATAAAACTCCCAAAATTCACACTTTACAACATAGAATTTTATTTTATCGCTATTTTCGTCAAACTGCTTAACAGATTAAGCTCCATCATAAATCAATATGGTTCAAGTGTCATTCCACTGGCATAGCAGTCCGTTCGGTGATTATTTGGAGTTTATTTCGGCCGAAAATAAAATGACTGAAAGCCAAATATGGTTGAGATAGCCCCGTGATTTATTGATCGTTAATACCGCGCTCTTTAGCGCATAAAATCGTTGAAGATAAAATATTTTAGAGCCATAATATTAAAATAGATACTAAATTATGGTGACAATAATTTTAGCGGCGAGTCACCGCCTGCCTGGAATTAGATAAAAGCTGATTATAGCTGGTGTCCGCAACCCTTCCAATATTCCCATCCCATGTCCATCCAAACCTCAATCCATAGTCCCAATTATCGTTCCATATTCCTGCGATAGTTCCTCCGCCCGCTGAGGACAATTGGCTGTTTATGCTATCATTTTCAGCAGTTGACCCCAGCAGGTGGCTAACATAACATTAACATTCTCAAATAGGGCCTCTACGTGTTGGACCCATGTCCCCGCGCTAGCCTTCCAAAAATTCGTGTATACCCCGTGTGAAGAGTCGAATACTAAGCAACGCTTGTGTTATGGGCACCGTACAATGGACTGAGGGCGAACTGAGTATATAATACTTATATACATACTAGCTGACCCGGCCACGCGTTGCTGTGGCTAAAGTTTTTGTTATATTACATTATAGTAAACAATGAAACAATTTATAGCGTCAACAACACGTGGTAATTATGCTGTTAAAATGTAGCTTATATGACACGTTCGTAGATTTACCATAGCAGCGCCATGTATTGATTACTTACTCAACCCAGTCGAAAGGTATCGACATCTGTTAGAATCATTTGGAGTTAACAGATAATTGTGACTGTCAAATAATAACAGACAAATAATTAGCAATAAATTAAAATTGCGACTATAGTTTGAGATTTAAACTATCCTATCTCTCAAGTTGGATCGAACTGCACATGGTGTGCGAATTTTATTATAATCGGTTAAGTGGTTTAGGAGTCCATTGAGGACAAACATTGTGACACGAGATTTATATATATATAGATTAAACATCCAAGACTCGGGTACAAACATTCGTGATTAACACACAAAGCTTATCCCTACCAGGATTCGAACTGCGCTAATCAGTTATAACTAAACAAAGTGTCAGCGTGTTTGTTCGTCATTACGTAGGGACCGATCTCAAAAATGGCTGAACATATTTTAGTCGTATTTTATCACGTTGATTACCGAAACACACCAACGTAACAGGTAATACATTCAAACGAAAAATGTTTATAATTACTTGTCTCCATTAAACTTTTAATTAGATTTATCCAATGATCAATATTCCAAAGATCAGGTAGATATTTGCGAATTCCGTGAATTCAGAGGAAGGTCCGTCTCGGAGTTTGTGTAATGTTATAAATAACAAATGAACGATGTTTTTTGATGGAATAATTAACATAATTTCGTGGAAACCCAAATGTTTTCGTAACTTTCCTGTTTGCTTATAAGAGTAATTGTATTATATAATTTTCTTCAGGAATTTTGATACAGGTATTAAAAGGTGGACTTAGAAGAAAACAGATATTAGACATAAAATCAAACCTACCTAGATCATTATTGATTGAAGTCAAACTGCACAAAGAAATAAAATAATTAGGCCATAGTCCACCACGCTGGCCCAGTGCGGGTTGGCGGTCTTCACACATCTTTCGAGGGCTTCTCTCAGACCTGCAGGTTTCCTCACGATGTTTTCCTTCACCGTTTAGCAAGTGATCGTCGTGGTTAAAAATGAGATTCGCACGTGAAATCCCAGAGGTGCGAGCCGGGGTTTGCCAAGCGTTCTACCAACTTGGCTATCACTGCTTACTAATTCTATACTGAAATAAAACCATTTTTAAGGATTCTATCGCGTTTATTTTTTGTTTTACGTTCCCGACGTTTCGGCCGCTTTACAGCAACCATGGTCACGGAAGGACTGAGGTGGTTGACGTCCTAGTGTTATAGTTTGACAGGGGTACCCTCGTATTTAGTTGTTACTTGCGGTCCGATCTACGCAGAAACTCACTTCAATGTGTAGTATTCGCGTAAATATAAGAAATAAATTCTATACTGGTTGTATCAAATCATAATCATTACAATCAAACGCTTTTCAAAGCAAATGACTTTGTCCAAACGTCATGGGAGTAAGCGTTCGTCATTTACGTTCATATGGAGGATACAACGGTGTTAACAAATCATACATAGCACTCTGCAATCCGTCGGTCTGTGTGTCCGTCGTCCGTGCTGGCGTCACTCCAAAACTGGCCGTAACGAACGCATTGTTACTGCATTTGTGTGCGGTCTAATTCATAAAATATAAGCGATGTAAAATCGGCGTGACACAAAACGAAATACTGAGTAAAATAATTAATATACATAAAAAAAACTGTACTATTTTATGGACTCATGCCTGTATAAGTTCAACGCGAAGTATTTACTGGTTATTTATTAGGTATTAGCGATCGCTAGTCGTAAATAGATCTTATATTTTGTCATTTATTGTTCCGCAGTTAAGGTATAGCTGTATTAGATGGTCCATGTTTTTTTTTCAAGATTTTTTTTTTCCAAGAAATAAATTTGTGTATGTGTAATCTTTATAAACATAGGGGTGAGCAGGATACATTTCTAACTCAACAGCATACAGCAAAAGTCACCCTAATTAACAATCAATTATTAAAAACATACGACATACTATAACAGCGGTGTTTTAAACCTCGCTTGGACCGTACACCAAAAAGCTAATAATTTATATAACGCGCCATCTCTGACCATTGGTGGCAGACTACCCCCGCTTAGCTCGGCGCATTCACCAAGATATATACCGCCTCTCTATCTCTTTAAATTAATATCTTCCTTTCTTTATCACACACAAATGGTGGTACTCATCTGGGAGCGGCCGCTAAAACTATGGGAAAGCTCGTTAGAGAATATCGAGAAAATATCGAAAAATTGGGTCGCTCTACTTTTTGGTGAGGTCTTATTGGTAATGTGTTCTAGCTTATTCGATCATATTATGTTAAATTTTCACATAAATTACAAAATTATTGTTTTTTTTTTTTTGTTAGAATACATTGATTTATAATTACACAAAATAGAAACGCGGCCATATTTCTAAATAAATTGTTGTTAATCTAAATTGAATGACAGCAATTGTTCCACTACCCTATTCGTAATTAAAAAGGCGGCTATTAAGCAATTAAAAATAAAAAAGGGGCGGCAAAGACCGCATACAGTGCAATTAGGGTGAGCGTGCCAAATGTCGGATGCCATCTTGCTTGGGCCTAAGACATAAGCGGTAGCGGAACTAAAGTCAGAAGTTTTTCGTGAAAAAAAAACAAATTCACTAATTTTAACTACCTAATTGAGGCTGGCCGTTCTTAACAATAATGTATGATCGCCCTTAAAAAAAAACAACCATAGAGTTTCTCGCCCTTTCTTCTCCATAGGAACTGGCGACATGTACGCTTTACACGAATAAACAAAATATTCTGCTTCTGATTCGTATTTATTACAAACCTACGACTTGAGAAACCCTAAAAAAGATAACATTTCTAATATCTTATTGTCTATGCCTCCCGGGGGCAGGATCCCTTTCAATTTCTACCTTAGTATGTACCATTTGGAACACAATATCTGTTGACGGCGAAAACCTCCCCCGAGATGAGTATTGGGACGAGCGCTGTCGCGTGAGGGATGCTGGAGATATGACGCGGGAATGGGATTCTGAATTTCATTTCAGGAATTGTGAAACATCCTGAAGCCAGATTGAAAGGGTTTGTGTTATTCCGAAATGTTGGAATGTCATAATTGTCAGACTCGCAGTCGCAGGTTTGTACTGGATCAATTAGGTGCGCCAAGATTTATTTTTGTACCCTAAAAGGACCGGCAAAAGGTTGAAAAAGCTATGGCAATAAACATGGATGCAAAGAGAAAAACGTTTGGCGAAGTTGGTAGTTACTGGTAGTGGTAGGGACAGACTTTGTGTGATAAGCACGAATATTTGTACCCGGGCTATGGAAAAAAGTATTTATTATATACAATAATTACAAACAAAATAATTGAAATATTCACAGATTAAAGATATAGAGAAAATTACATTATACAAAACTAATATAAATTAAAAAGAGCATAGAAAAGCTACTTAATATTTACAAAAAGTGTAAAAAAATTGGCCCATGCGGTAGCGTACCCAAGATGCTGGCCGCATTTCCTCGCTGAATAGCCGAAGCTACTCGCTGAGCGAGGAAATGCCCAACCCTTGGGTCTCCGGCTGCGTCGACCAATCTTCCTGATAGATTTTGATTTTAATAATATTTATTTGTTTTTTTTTTTAATTAAATGCAAACGAGGAGTTATTGGAATTTGTATTTACTGGCGACGTAAATAAGTAATCAATTTCATTAGCATTATGCTGAGTATCCGCTAAATCTTGCTGATGACTCGTAGAGCTCAAAGGGGATTGAGATCATTTTGTGAAGCAATTTATAAGAAGCTGCCCTTTCCTGGCTCATCCCTTAGCAACATATATATAGCAGGGACTGTCTCAGCACTTTTTCATTCAATCTGAACTCGGTTGAACCCGAGTAGGTCAATGTTTACACGATACTTACACGATTTTTTCACCAAAATAAGAACGGGTAATTCAGAAAGAGTATACTAAGGTTTATTAAAAAGCAGTGATAGCCAAGTTGGTATAACGCTTGCCTCGGTAACGAGGATCGCAGGTTCAAACCCCGGCTCGCACCTCTAGGATTTATGGATTTCATGTGCGAATCTCATTTTCAACCACGATTATCACTTGCTGGTCACCGTTTGGTGAAGGAAAACATCGTGAGGAAACCTACATATCTGAGAGAACCCCTCGAAAGATGTGTGAAGTCCGCCAACGCGCACTGGGCCAGCGTGGTGGACTATGGCCTAATCGCCCTCCCAGCAGTGGGACATTAAAAAGGGCTGGTATTATTATTTTATTCACTGGATTTCCCATTGGGCACATAGCTAGTCCGACAATAAAATTCAAGATTGTTGGCAAGCTCGCGCGCAGTTTAATTCGGTTCCATGTATAGTCTGTCTAATTCAACTTTGGCAGATAAATTTCTCGCAAACTTTCAGAATATATCGTCGGCTTCAATCGGTTCCTCGAAGCGAAGTTAATTTGGCTCCGATTGGGGGCGCTACGATCGCCGATCGAGATGGGACCGTCTCCAGATTTCATCTCGACTTATCATGCATACATTTTCGTGGATGGGATTTTATGATTAATCTAATTGTTGTGGATAGATCGACCCCGAAATTTATAGAAGTTTTAATATATTAACAATGGCATTACACATCATTCTACTTTACTATAACCTAAACAAGTTGATCGATAATTAAAGAAACCAGCATAGAAATAATTAATAGTTATAAAAGCTATAATCTTTTAGGATGGCCATAATTTTAAGCTTATTTTTCATACAGCCAAATACTCTATTCAATGTTTTTTTGTTCAAAATTGTTTAACATTTAAACACGCGACATAATACAAGCGAGCGCGGTGCCAGAAATTCTTCGAAGGAGAATTCTTACCTCTATCCCATTTTCTATCACCCCATGGTCAATCTACTAAGAAGTCCGGTCCCATACTCCGTTTAAGGTGTATTAGTTCAAGCGGTTCTCTAAACTTGTAGACTTCGCTCGACTGTAACCATGAGTCGAGTATTGGGTGGTTGAATACTTGATTGGGTAGTTTAAATCGATAAAACTTTACCAAATAACCGGGACCTCGAATCACAGACTTGTTTAGAAATTCGGACGTAACGTTGCCACTAGAAAAGAGGGGCAATTTTCAATGCATTTGTAGTGGTAAATGTTACTACATATAGTTTCATTGCCTTGTAAATAGTCTCTGCATAGACTAAAAAGATCTGGACATTGTTTTTTTTTATATGTGTACGTGAATGCTTGTGTTTACATACAAGACCAGAGTTCTTTCGACTTCATTTGTGGCGCACACTGTGTATTGTCTGAATATTCTAACAAGTCTGTGCCTAGAATAAATATGTTTGAGTTTATAATTCGAGAAATGTTGAACACTTCATTCTGTTTTTCATCATATTATTGAATCATTTAATATTAATTTTTTTCAAGAGGGTATAACATAGGAGACGAATTGTGAAAAGCGCCATAGAAAAGGACAGATGACATGCTATCTCATACGACATCACACCTATATAAAGATCATCTGAGAGGGAGCGCGGGGTGTGACGTCTATACACTGACCAGTGTCCCTTAAAAGAAGTTTGAAAGATATTCGCTCTTAAAGTTCTAAAGATATACACTTAAATGTTGGTAGTAAGTCTTCCTGTCTTATTAAGGTAAGACTACCAGCTGTGTACTGTCTTGATATTTCTCGTCGAAAAAAGTAACATTTTACAGTTGAAATACCGCATATATTTTTTGGTATCACCAAACTATCATCTCAAAACGCTAAAAGGCTAATAACAAATCAGGACCTCAACGTGGCCGTTATATGGGAGCTGGTGTGTGGTGATTTATAGCAACCGAACACTGAATATATTAGATCGGGTGGAATCCCAGCAACCGCTATATATGGCGCCGAGTTAAAATGGATCGGAATTGTACGAAATTTACTGTTGCCGTGAAATCGTTCAAAAGAGAAGATTAAGCGAAGATTGTGTTCATAAACAAACATTTTATAGCTGTGTGTGTGTGAGTATGTGTTAGTGTGTGTGTGTGTGCGTGTGTAGTCTTCTCTGTAAACTCGCGTTTTAACCGGGGTACCCTCATAATTATTTGTTGCTTGTGGTCCGATCTACGCAAACTAAGATTCAAACTATGACACTAGGACGTCAACCACCTCAGTCCTCCCGCTTCCAAGGTTGCTGTCAAGCAGCCGAAACGTCGGAAAACTTAATAAAAGGTGAATAGGAAGTAGGTATGTAAACTACATCGTTGTCAATGTTCTAAGATTATAAAATCCCCAAATAAAACGAACTCCGAAATTATATGAAAGAAACATTTTGCAAGCAGATATTATATTTGTAATCTAAAGAATCAGCATCAAATATCGATTCTCAAGAAAGACCCATTGGGCGGTTATCAAGGAGATTTCATCTTAAACCCCTCGAGGGTTTCCCAATAAATCATTTTCCCTGTAACAAGTTATAAAGTCACTATCTAGCTTTTATAAAATGTACTCGTAAATAATTAGGTGTACGAGGGAGATTGGTATCGTTAAAAACTTATAATACCAGCCCTTTTGATGTCCCACTGTTGGGCACGGGCCTCCCCTCAATGCGAGGGGGTTTAGGCCATCGTCCACCACCCTAGCCCAGTGCGGGATGGCTGACTTCACATGTCTTTCGAGGGTTTCTCTCAGACATGCAGGTTTCCTCGCGATTTTCTTTACCGTTTAGCAAGTGATAATCATGGTTGAAAATGAGATTCGCACGTGAAATCCCAGAGATGCGAGCCGGGGTTTGAACCTGCAATCTTCGTTACCGAGGCAAGCTTTCTACCAACTTGGCTATCACTGCTTAAAGATGTACCAAGGGTGTGTCAAGGATGTACTTATATATAATTACGCGTAAGCAACTATAGATATTAAACAACCACGATTCATGTACAAACATTGGTGCTCATGACACAAAGTTAACACCAGGATCCGAACCTGGAATGCTCGGCGCGAAAGCACGGTCAGTAGTAGTCACTACCAACAGCGCTAATGTGATCGTAAATAATCGTAATTACCTTAACCTTTTACTATCTTCTGTCTCTTTCCCGCAAGTACTTACCTGTAATGAAAACAAAAAAAAAATTTAAATACTTATAATCATTATTGAAAAGTACAATCCATCGGAAAATTCTCACGATCTCAACAATTATTTTTTTAATTTCCAAAATTGATTCTCTTTCGTCTGTTAATTAACCTCGAGTTAAGAAACTGAATGACTCTTTTCGGAGCAGTATAATCTGAACATTATTTTTAATTACGAAAAAGAGTGATAAAAAGAAAAAAAAATCTTTAGGACGTCACTCTGGAGACTTTACATTATAACCGTTAACATGGCCTGTGTTTAAATGCTCTTCGGAATTTCTAAGTTGGGTCGAGTTTGAACTTGGTACATTAATTCACCCGAGCGATTAAAGTTTAGTACAACTAATGTACTGACGTTGACAAAATAACATTGTGAAGACAAACAAAAAATTAATCTAAATATTTAAAATAAACTCGTGTTAGTAACACCGTTTAGAACTTAAGAACGAGTGGGCCGATTTTTATGTCGTTTGATTGTTTTAATTTGTCTCTGTCCTGAATAGCAGAATAACTACTCGTATTAAAATATGTGAAAAAAATCAGATTTTAGATGTTTTGAATATAAATTTTTTATCAAGCCATATTTTATTGGACCAGGTATAAAACAAAATTAATTCAGTCGTTAAATTAGATAAATATTGACTGATGTAGTGTTTATCTGAATTTCACAATTCGAATCTCATTAATGCCTACTTAGAGTTGCAAATGCATTGTCTAGTTTTATTTCTACAAATCACTACCAACTGACGGCTGGTCGACGATAAACAATATCACTCCAACCGATTGGAAAAACCGGAATCCTATCGTAAAACAATTTGACATGTTTCCGATGTCATTGTTATAGTTTTTGTGCATACTACGATACTGTGAAATACCACTTGTTTACTGTTTTTATTAAGGCTGAAGCATTTTAGTTTGAGATATTCAGTTGTGAAGGAAAATAAAAAATACGGTTTTTAAATTTTAAAAAATATATAAATAAGGGCATATATAGACGATTAGTGTTAATACTTTACAATCAACAAATCCTTAGTTAGTAAGATATATTATGAGATGAGAGGCTAGTACATATCTTAACTCACATGCGGCCAACTAAACCGTAACTTTTTACAAACTTTTAAAATAATAAAATCCCTTTACGACGTTATCAGAATGCAATGGAAACGCGATAAAAACAGGAGGCTGTAAATTTTTTTATCACCCCTCTCGGCCACGATTCCGATGAATTAAATAATATCTTTGCGTGTTCTGTGCGAAAATTTAATTCGCTGATAACACTTTTGCGCGCGATATTACCCGTCTCGGGGAACCTCTTCAAAAGTTTTCCGCACAGTAAAATTTATTGTTGGGACGATAAATCTTAAATATAAAATGTTAGGATCCCTCTAGGGGTAGGTAAAGGGCGGAGTTCCATCAAAACAGCTTAGATCGCGATTTTATAGACACGTCGCAGTCGGATTGTAGAATCCACTCTTTCAGAAAACGGCTGGGCGCTGAACAAAACGGCTCAGTTCTGTAAAACGGCGAGTAAGACACGCGTGAAACAGCAGTGATAGCCAAGTTGGTAGAACGCTTGCCTCGGTAACGAGGATCGCAGGATCAAACCCCGGCTCGCACGTCTGGCATTTCTGTATTTCATGTGCGAATCTCATATTCAACCACGATTAGCACTTGCTAAACGGCGAAGAAAAACATCGTGAGGAAACCTGCATGTTTTTTTTTTTTATTATTACATTATAGGCAAGTATTTGATGTCTGAGAGAACCCCTCGAAAGATATGTGAAGTCCACCAACCCGCACTGGGCGAGCGTGGTGGACTATGGCCTAATTCCCCTCGCATTGATGGGAGGCCCGTGCCCAGCAGTGGGACATTAAAAAGGGCTGGTATTATTTATTATTATATAATAATAAATTATACCGGTATATATATATACCGTGCATGAAAGAAAAAGTCAAAGTCAAGTCAAAGTCAAATCATTTATTTCGTATAGGCCTACGGGGGCACTTACAAATTGTCATTACATTATTTTTCTGAAGTCTACAACCGGATTGGAACGCAACCTCAACTGAGAAGATCCGGCAAGAAACTCAGCGGGCTTGTCTTTTTTTTTAAATTCATTATTTTTACAAAATAGATTATTTTTATAAAAGTAAGCTCCAGTGTGTTGCCATGCGAGGCGCACACACGCTACACTTTAACATTATATATATTGATATTTAAGCGATCAGTCCCAGGCTGCCAGATCATTAATGGAAACCATACGGAATAGAAGGGGGAAGATGATAGGCCATCTCATACGACATGATACCTTCATATACAACATCATAGAGGGGAAGATCGAAGGAAAGCGTGGACGAGGAAGACCAAGAATAAACTACATGAGGCAGATAAAAGCAAGGATCGGTGTCATGTCGTATAGGGAGGTGAAAGAAGCTGCTCTGATAGAGACAGGTGGAAAGAGCTTCATCAGCTACACCGACAAGGGTCTAACCCTTAAATTAGAAGAAGATATATACCGTAATTAATGAAATATTATAAATTTAATTAGAATCAGAACTCGCGATCCCGCCGCGCCATATATTTAGATATACGTCAGTTAATGTTCCACGGCAAAGGAAGTATTGAGAAAATAATTTGAAACGTGCTTCGACTTTGAACGCGGCGTTCTTAAAATTATGCAGTATACTGAATTAATGATATTGCTACTTACTTATTAAACAGCGTGCTTCAGAAAGGGTATACTATTATAAGCGTAGTCAAAAATTAACATCATATCCAAAATTGTGGCTTTGCATAATGATTACAAATAAGCTAAATAAGCACTGTAGTATACACTTTCTGAATCACGATGTATAGTATTTTATATCTGACCCCCAAAAGACACAGATAGCGTGATGATACTATGCTATTATACATATGTCGAACTATAAACCTATCCAATACAGAAACCCCCGTTGAAATCGATTCAGTAGTTTGCGAGGAGTGCGGGTTGGCGGAATTCACACATCTTTCGAGGGGTTCTCTCAGACATGCAGGTTTCCTCGCGATGTTTTCATCAGATCATCATCGATCATCGCGATGTTTTGGGGTCGAGTCAACTTCGTCCGTAGGAGAATTAAATACCCTCGAGATACCCTACACGTGACCCTGGGTGGTGCCAGCAAGGTGACAACTCTACTGGTGGTAGGCTTCGGCCGTGGTTAGTCACCACCCACTGAACAAAGCCATGTCGCCAAGCGGCCTAGCCGCGTTCCGGCATGATGTTCGGTGTTGCCATTCATGGATCGCGGGTCAGATCAGCTGCGCTGCATGTGCCTAGTGAATGTAGCGTCTCGATCTACTGCCGCCTTCCTACCTAGGCAAGTATGCTCCATCGTAGATCTCATCATCACTTACCATCAGGTGAGATCGACATCAAATACTTGCCTATAATGTAATAAAAAAAAAAAGATCGTACAATGTACAGTAAAATCCATTTTATTGTCTATCTTTGACTCAAAATAAACACCTGAGAATGATGCATACAGCAATCTCTCTAGTCGAACAAATATACGCCAATAATCGTTATTCAACTATATCCTTAGCTTAAAAGTTTTGGGGGGGGATAGGGAAGTTTTCTAAACAAACAGAGGGGGGTGGAGAAGATTGATGGCTTAACCTCGGCGGATACTTGCATAAAAGTTATGGTCGCGACACACGAGCAGATAAGATAGCCAACATAGTAGCCTGATTTGTCGGCGCTAATTATGTTTACACGCAAAATAAAATTGGCCAAATTAAATGTAATGCACCCTTTTTATTTTAGTAGTATAATGACTATGTATCACCTTCGTCCGTAGGAGAATTAAGAACCCTCGAGATACCCTACACGTGACCCTGGGTGGTGCCAACTAGGTGACGACTCTACTGGTGGTAGGCTTCGGCCGTGGCTAGTCACCGCCCACTGAACAAATCCATGTCGCCAAGCGGCCTAGCCGTGTTCCGGCATGATGTTCGGTGTTGCCATTCATGGATGGCGGGTCAGATCAGTTGCGCTGCATGTGCCTAGTGAATGTAGCGTCTCTTATCTACTGCCGCCTTCCTACCTAGGCAAGTATGCTCCATCGTAGATCTCATCGTCACTTACCATCAGGTGAGATCGAGATCAAATACTTGCCTATAATGTAATAAAAAAAAAAAGTATCAGCAAGAGACCAACCATTTTAGTTGGGTTCAGTTTATTTCAGTCCTGATTTGAGATGATAACATTATAAGTTATCATCCTTGCCTATCGTCAGAAAAAGCTGGAAACATATTTTCTACTCAATAGATTTAAAATGATATGCAAAACTTGCATCCATTACTTTACGAAAATTATTTTACCATATTTTAACAAATGTAAGAGAGAAAGAGAGGGAGAAACATCGAAATAAAACCAATTTGACGGATTTTATCGCGTTCGCGTCACGTAAATTCCTTAAAATTAGTTTGATTTCAAATGTAACCATATAATAATATTTTCGTTTCAAATTGATATTCTTTGTAAAAAATACATTTCGTTTTGTATTGTTCGTGCATAAGCTCGCCAAACCAAACGACAGTGTGTCCCAAAGAAAAATCCAGAAGAAATCTAACAGCGGATTTGAACAAAGCCTGCGGTTTCTACCCAAATACTTTACGTCAGCGAAGATAAATATCGATCAATCAATCCCTGGAGATATCTGTGCGTCTTGCTAGAACAAAATTACGTATAAAGTGCCACATATACGAAGATGTCGGCTAAAACATGTTTGTAAGTGAAGTATTGTATTTATCGCATTTAAAATGAGACTGCAGTGATCCCCAAATTGATGTGCGCTCCGCATGACAACACAATGGAGTTTAATTTTCTGTTTTTTTTTTGTAGTAAACGGCTAATAAAAAAAATATAAAAAAAAGACAAGCCCGCTGAGGTTCTTGCCGGATCTTCTCAGCAGGGCACGTTCCGATACTGTTGTAGAGTTAAGAAAAAAACATGTAAATGATTTTTTTTTATTACGTTATAGGCAAGTATTTGATCTCGATCTCACCTGATGGTAAGTGATGATGAGATCTACGATGGATAGGTAGGAAGGCGGCAGTAGATCGAGTCGCTACATTCACTAGGCACATGCAGCGCAACTGATCTGACCCGCCATCCATGAATGGCAACACCGAACATCATGCCGGAACACGGCTAGGCCGTTTGGCGACATGGCTTTGTTCAGTGGGTGGTGACTAGCCACGGCCGAAGCCTACCACCAGTAACTGCTGATAATTTTTAAGTGCTCCCGTAGGTCTATACGAAATAAATGATTTGACTTTGACTTTGACGGAACGCTCGCCTAATAACCAAAGGCTCGAACAAGCGCACGCAAAATGATCTAATCCCATAAATCATTAATTTGTAACATGACGTTTATTTTTCTTTTTGTTTCCATGCTAAACACCGAGTAAAATAAAATATAAAAAAAATCTGCCAATAAATTTTGGCCAAGTCTCACAACATTTTCATTTTTGCACTTGGCCCACACACACGCTGCATATAAATGGAACTACCACACTGCACGAGAGTCTCTTGCAAGAGTTGTTATGGAATAAGTACTGATTGTTTTAAAGTGTCTGTCTGTTGTCAATTACTTTAAAACGATCTTGATTTGGTGTCATAAACAGCCACTTGTCTCAAGAGGCTTATGTTAGAGTGCAAAACATATCTATAAGTACTTACAAAATAAAAAGGAAATCATTGACGGGACACTAAAAAGCTTTTCATTTGCAAAAGTAATTTGTAGATTTGGGAACCATGTAGCTCACTTGTATTTTTTTTTTATTACATTATAGGCACCTCACCTGATAGTAAGTGACGATGAGATCTACGATGGAGCATACTTGCCTAGAAGGTACCTGTTCACTCTCGACTTGAAAACAACACAAAAACAATAGTACTTCGTTTTTGACCAGTTGCTCAAGCCTACCGAGCCTTTCCTAGATTGGTCCCACATACATATAACAATGTACTGCTCAAAAATGTAAAAGATCTTTTAAAAAAAGAGCCATGGAGCCAGCCGAGACCATGGAGTTTCTTGCCCGTTCTTCTCCATAGGAACGGCATTCAGAACGGGTGGTAAAGTTGTAGGTTAGCATTTTGTAACTATTTTGACGATTCATAAGTACTATGCTTAATGGTTTACATTAATTAAAATATATTCTGATTATTACAAGTTACAAGGCAGTGGCCAGGCCAAGTCCCGAATAATCATGTATATCTACTAGAAGTTTGAAAATGATAAGGTCCTTGTTGAAGTTTTAAAGACATAACTATATGAATCTCATAATGTACTTATTTATTTTATGCCTTTGTACTGAAAATATGTCATAGCACACCGGGCCTATTTAGGTGCGCCAGAGCGAATCACTTATCTACTCAGTTGTATAGTATAAGTACAGTCTAGGGACTTGGTCCCACTTTGCACAATATGTTTTTAGTGCGGGATGATAAATTTCAATATTATTGTATGATTAGTCACTCACATACTGGTTTATTATATGTACGCAAATACTACAACATTGATATCAAATCAATTTTACGTCCTGCCGTGACCATGGTTGCTGTAAAGCAACCCAAACGTCGGGAACGTAAAAAACATAAAATAAACGCGATAAAATCCGTAAAATTATTTTTATTTCAATACTTACTAGGATTTATTATTTTTGCAATACCAAATTGTTTATTTCAAAATATTTATAAGGAAACGAAAAATCATTTAAAAAGTCGACGGTAACCTTTAATTTAAGATTGAAATGCCGTCATTCGTCGGTAAAACTTTTGAAGTTAACAAATTAACCGACTTAAGACTGTAACGATTTGTAAATTACTGGAAAAATTACGTCACGGAATTAACTGGGGGATTAATTAGAATTTCAAATTTTAAAGGGTTATTAAGTAACTTAATTTGTTTCATTTTGTAAACAGTTGGGGGATCGTCGATTGGAGACAGGCTCGGTGTGGGAATAATTCCCTGAAGAGTTCTAATAATAACTCATATATACCTACACTAGCTTCTTTTCGCGGCTCCGCCAGCGATACCTAAAACATAGCCTATTACACTAAGAGATAACGCAGCTTCTTATTAGTCTAAGAATTTTCAGAATCCGATCATTAAATCCGGACCTACCTCCTGCATCTAAACAATGTTCATAAATAAAGATGACGGTATGCTTATAATTTTGATAGAATTTCATGTATAATTAAAATAGTCATAAACATTACAAATTTATCATTTCATGGTAAAATCAACATAAAAAGACGTGAAAAAATGGATCGAATTCTTGAAATGATCGACGAAAAATCCCAACTTTGGGGAATTCAGAATCATAAGTTGAATCCACGGTATCAAGTTTCGCTACGAATCCACTTACACCCTATACACGATCGAGGAACTCGCTGACATCAAACTCCATATAAAATCCTAGTAATCCCAACAATTTCGTGATTGGATTAAATCCGACTAAGTATATTGAAATCCAATAACAGGCGGGTATCAAATCGAATCAGATTGGATAGTACAAACATTTATAGGGTTTCTGATACCAACCTTTAGGACCGTAAGTATAAAATATAATTGACAGAACTGCGCGATACTTGGTGGCAATCTATTGCTTGCTTGCTTAAATATCAATATATATAATGTTAAAGTGTAGCGTGTGTGCGCCCCGCATGGCAACACACTGGAGCTTACTTTTATAAAAATAATCTATTTTGTAAAAATAATGAATTTAAAAAAAAGACAAGCCCCCTGAGTTTCTTGCCAGATCTTCTCAGTTGAGGTCGCGTTCCGATCCGGTTGTAGACTTAAGAAAAAAAAAAATGTAATGACAATTTGTAAGTGCCCCCGTAGGCCTAAACGAAATAAATGATTTGACTTTGACTTTAACTTTGTTAAATAAATTGCTACGAATCAGCCGTCCAGAGGCATCCTCAGGACGGCTGGTTTACAACATGGTTTATGACGCGGGAAACCCGTCCAATGAAGCATCAGCCTGAGTTTTTCTTTTATTAGAATATCTAGGTAATTCGTCATAGATTTAACCATCGAGAATTAGTTTGAAGATATGAGGAAATTAATTGCCTTTATGTAAGCTGTGGTGTAAGTGAGAAAGATGACGCTTACACTACCGTAAACCTACGTTAAAAACTTGTGCTTGGGGTACAGTAATCGTACCCAGTACCTAATCATCGGCAGCTTCCATTTACAACCTCCAATATCATCAAGACAATTCTTAACAATGAATAATGATACATATTTTCAAAGTAAAAGCTTGCATTTTCCATTACCCTATATTGCTTCCTCCAATTTATGTGTAAGCTTCACTGCTTACCCCGCAAGTTACAAAGGAGCGATATTATATAACATACCCATTACACGGCCGTTTCGTGCCGCTATTAATAATGCTTATTACACACAAACATACGGGCCAGGTAATAAAATAAGGCTTAGTACACAACAGCGGCGTGACTTGACAGATGACAGGCGATTTGGGCGCTTTTTATGCGTATCTGTTATTTTGCTGTCAAATTGGGAGCAATTTTGAAGAGGATTTATGTTTATATTTTAGTTATGTTACGGAGTTAGCTGCCCTGTTTACAAGGATAGAAAAAGAAAGAGTTAAGTCGGCCTCAAAATCAATGTTTCAAAAACTAAAATAATATTGGTAGATCGGGAACACGGTGGAGGAAAACATCGCGAGAAAACCTGCGTGTCTGAGAGAACCCTTTGAAAGACGAGATAAGTCCGCCGACCCGCACTGGGCCACCGTGGTGGACTATGGCCTAATCCCCCTCACATTGAGGGGACGACCGTGCCCAGCAGTGGGATATTAAAAAGGCTGGTATTATTCTTACGGAGTTAACTGCCCGGCTTACAAGGATAGACAACGAAAGCGTTAGACTCGGCCTCAAAATCAACTTTAAAACTAAACTAATGTTGGTAGATCGAGAACACATACTTCATCCTTCACTAGCCCTCCAAGACTACGAAAAAGTAGAACAATTCGTTTACCTGGGCTGTCTCATTACGACGGAACGCCGGTACTAACGAGCTGAGCCGTCGTCTAGAAATGGGTAAAAGCCCAATATCAAGCTCGAGAAAATTTTGAGGAACAAGGGTATCGTTCAGCTATCAAAATACATCTAATGCATTCCTTAGTATTTCTCCTGTACGGAGCTGAACACTGGTGCCTCAAAAGTCAAGAGATAAGCAAAATGAGCGCCTTAGAAAGCGGTACTGGAGACGAATGCTAAAGATACTATGGATAGCCATGAGGACAAACGAATCCATTTTACAAGAGCTTCACATCAAGAAACGACTTACCTCTTTATGCCGAGAACGTCAACTTAGCTTCTTTGGACATATAATGCGATCACATATGCATGAGTTGGAGAAGCAGTTGATCGTGGGACGGTGGTTGGAACCCCACCAGGGGCCAAATTCCAACGCGATGGTGTAAAAGTATTGTAGAGGCAACAGGAGACACTCTACAAGGATCTATTGAAATGGCGCAGGACAGAAGTAAATGGAGACAAATCATATATGATCACGATCCTCATTCGTGAGGATACCACATAGAAGAAGAACATTATGTATGTCCTTATTTTACGTAGAACATAGACTTGGCATATAAAACGTGTAACTTACAAGTTTCCAGATCCATTCAGCCGTTCTGGCGTGATTGAGTAACAAACATCCATCCATCCATCCAAACTGTCACATTTATAATATTAGAGCGATATATATAGTCATGCAATGTTTAACTTATATGGATTGAATAATTAGGAAGGGCGTATAATGTGAAAACCGACCAAGGCCTACCGATCGTTTCAAGATCGTCGTATAAAATTACCACAGCTCGTGGCAAGCCTAAGAACAGTTAATTAGGCTGTGTCTACATCAGCGTTAATTAACTCGGGCGCCTGGAATATCCTGTGATACGACGTGACAGTCTTCGTCAGCGTGACAAGGCGCCCGGTGTGCTCGCGGCTTTATCATAATCTTGGATGATGATTATGATGTACTGAAGTTGTTGCCAAGTTAGTCGAGCTCCAGAGGCAAGGGATGTAGGTTTGATGCTCCGTTGTGATTTTCGAATGTTATGAACAGTTTGTCCTATTGGTTTGAGTGTCAGCCGCTCGGCTCACAGCAACGGGTAGTAGTTCGATTCCAGGCGGTGTTAATTTCAAAAACGATCTTTTGGTACTTAGCCCTGGTCTGGGACATCTGGGTGTAACTGGTATCCCACAATATCCGGCGTTGATATGTTTGGGACCATATGTTAGTGTGTTTGTTAACCGACTTGCTAGCCGGCAAAGGGAAGTATTGCGTGGCAATGCATATCGGAGAGAACTTAAGCATTTTTAAAAGGTGTATAGGTTCTGATAACCTGCATTAAACCAGGGTGATGAACTACGACCTTAATTTCTTCCATCCCATGGTTGATAATAACATGAAGAGGAAAATGTCAAATGAAAATATATCTCTGAAAATAGCGATCGTAAATGTAGAAGCCACGTGTATGGTTTTGTAAGACGAAGGAAATTAACTAAAAATATTCATGGGCTTGTTATAATTAATGAGCAAATATAACATGGCCTCTTGAGTTTTATGAACATCTCGCCTCGAGTCATTAGATCCGGGGTTCAATACCAATCTTCCTCGTGGTTTATCCAAGCAATTCGACAACTATGATATAAGCACTTTGACTTTTGGACCTTTTGTGTACGTAACCCTAAAAGTTAGCAGGCAAGTCCCGTGCATCGAACCTGCACCTGGTGAACGCGAGTGGCGGAGGACCGGGATGTGTGGAAGTCATTGGATCCATTTGACGAGCGCAGTTCGTGGTAACCGTGCTTTCTGCGCCGAGGGCCGAGGGTTCGAATCCTGGTAGGGACAAGGGTTTGAACACGAATGTTTGTACCCGAGTCATGGGTGTGTATTATCTATATATTATGCATAAGTATTATATACTGAGTTCGCCCTCAGTCGATTGTACGGCACCCATAATACAAGCGTTGCTTAGTGTGGGACCGTGTAGTTGCGTGTGTTCAGCTGCAGATATTATATTATTATATTATATGTCTTGCAGCTGATGTGTGGATGGATAGATACATGTTAGCCTAGTTTTTTGAACCGTAATATGTTGTTCGAGACACTCCATTTGTCTTACATTCGTCTGAGATCCCGCAGAAGACGTTTAAGCTTGAACCGAACCCAAAGGATGGCAAATTTATTAAGACCTACCCTTGTTATGTCGTATCTCATTTACTCTATCCGTAATTATATGTATATTGTACTCAACTACATTTGAATTCTAACTTGTAGAGCTTCACGCTGACGTGTTTAATGGGGTCAATAGAGATTATCAACACAGAATGTAGTATTGTCGTGAACCCAACGCGATCGAATCGAAATATACAGAATGATTTAGAAATGGTAAACTAAACTTGGAGCCTGGGCTCCCTTAGCGCATTTGTATTTCGATATTTATACTTGAAAATACATTTTTTTCCATATAATTGATAGAACTAGGCGATATATGGCGGAAATCCAACTTTAAAGTAATGGGGGAAGAGGAACCCGCTAGCGACTCTCGGCTTGTCAACTTTTCCAATTCAGAACCAAACAAGTTGATCGATAATTAAAGAAGCCAGCAACACCAAACTCCTTTAAGATGTTATTCGAGAAACTATCTGTCACGAGTGACGGGACCCCAAATAATATGCGATTCTCCGCGAAACGAAGCGAATCTAAAAAAATATTCGACACATGTTTCGCCTCTAAACGAGGCATCCTCAGGACGGCTGGGCTACGAATGAGAGGACGGCGATATTTTTTCCAAAGAAAAATGAGAATTAAGATTTTTGCGAATAGTTTTGTTTTGTAATCGACCTCCAATCCTGCCTTCATATAATGGTTCCAAATTTACTAAAGGACCCGGTTGAGTTCATGGCTTAGTATATCCTTTTTGAATCATTCTGTATACAGTCACGACGGTATTCTCCACAGGAATGGGCAGAGTTTTACTCTGTATATAAATATTTTACTGATAGCATGAAAGTCATTTTCTGGCTACTTCTGGGTTGAGAGATGTTAGTTATAACTGCACGACTCCGAACCTAGGACCTCATTTTGGACTGTAAATGAGGATACTTAATGAACCTCTATTATATGAAAACAAAGGTCAATCGGTCCAAAATCTATACAAATAAATAAAATTGGAGTGTCTATTTCTAATATTTAAATAACCGCCTTTTAATAAGGGTTTTTGGATGAATACACGGTAAGTACATACAACTTACCAAAATATTTTTTTTACAATTTTTGTCTGTCTGTTTGTTTCGGCTAATCTCTAAAATGGCTGGACCGATTTTGACGGTACTTTCACTGGCAGATAGCTGATGTAACAAAGAGTAACAATTTGCTACTTTTATTCTATAAAAACTTGTTTGTTAAATACCACGCGGACGAAGTCGCGGGTAACAGCTAGTTGAGTTATAAGTGCTGAACAACAAAAACTCAGCTAAATTAATATTTAAAAATGTAGGCCAAGCATACAGTTTCATTTTTACATCAACGAGAAAAAAAACTGTGGGGGCGGCAGCAGGGGTGGGTTGTCACTTTTATCTCGCGAGATAAGCGTGACACAGACGTGACGAAAAAAATATAGAGTCACGTCACAAAAATGAATCTGACATAATGTTTTTCGGGCCGAGTGTACTTCAATTTGAATGTCCATTACGTCTGGCTCTCTAGCTGTTTAAGTTGAACATATAATACAATTTTCTTGGATAATTAAATTGTTTAAATAATAAAAATATCCTTATTTCAATAGGTAATGTGGCAGGGTGCTACCACCGACTTGGGATCCAGTAATAAATATAATTAAATCCAAAACCACTCGCACCATTGCAAGGTCTCAAGACACAAAAAAAAAAGAGCAACCATGGAGTTTCTTGCCCGTTCTTCTCCATAGGAACGGCATTCCGAACGGGTGGTAAAGCAGTAGCATAATGTTTTTGTAACTTTTGACGATTCATAAGTACTGTACAATAATGGTTTACGTGAATAAAAAATATTCTGATTCTGATTCACAGTGAGCACTTTCTGCGTAGATCGGACCGCAAACAGCAACTAAATATGAGGGTACCCCAGTACAAACTTTGACACTAAGACGTCAAACACCTCAGTCCTCCCGTGACCACGGTTGCTGTACAGCAGCCGAAACATTGGGAACGTAAAGTCATACAATAAACGCGATAAAATCCGTAACATTAGGTTGTGTTTGTTAAGTGGTTATTAAATGCAGCGATTTTTAGACCAGGTCTCGTATTGGATGGGTTGCGTGTTGCTATCACGTCAGCCATTTAAGTATCTACTAGCTGTTACCCGCGACTTCGTTCGCGTGGTATTTAACAAAGACACAACCGTTGGCAACAGCCTGCTCGCTCGTTCTGAGCCCGCGGGACGCATTTCAGGTTGTTGCTATCAAACTTAATCAGGCGCAACGCTGCAACATTGGTTTTAATTTTTTTTCATGAGATCCCATGTTTTTTCTAAAATAAAAGTAGCCTAAGTTACTCCATGTTACATCAGCTATATGCCAGTGAAAGTCCCGTCAAAATCGGTCCAGCCATTTCAGAGATTACCCGGAACAAACAGACAGACAGACAGACGGATAGACAGACAGACAAAAATTGAAAAAAAAATTGTTTTGGTATAGGTACCGTGTATACATCCAAATGTACTTAGTAAAAAGCGGTTATTTTAATATTACAAACAGACACTCCAATTTTATTTATATGTATAGATGTGAGATAGTAACGTAGTCAGAGGTATAAAAAACAAATCGACTTGTCTAATTTAGGTTATTCGTAGTCTGACTAGTTTTGACTCGAGTATAATAGTTTAGTTAGTCCAATTTAGCTTAATAACGTGATTAGCTAAACTAGAATACATTGAAAATCGTGCCCAACACAAATATTGGGAGAAAATCTATGAAATCAATTGTTACGACGTTGCTAACCCCGCACAATTCTGAAAATAGCCAACTAATTATGAGCTTTAATATTTGGCTACATAGTGCGTAATCTCTTTATCGTCTAGCATATAATCCAATTTATATAAAGCTTTCAATTTACCCGACTACACACATAAAACGGGCGATTTAACTATTTCCACAAAACGTCGGACCGTTCTAGAATTATTCCTTTGACAATTAAGACCGATATATGGGTCCTTTGTGAGGCCCCCGTATTGTTATTTTAATTTTCTTTGTGATATATATTTATGCGGCGGACTGTACACGCCCTAGGGATTAATATATGTTTGTGAATAGTGGATTCATATTATCTTCTAGCTGTTACCCGCGACTTCGTTCGCGTGGTATTTAACAAAGACAACCGTTGGCAACAGCCTGCTCGCGCGTTCTGAGCCCGCGGGACGCATTGCAGGTTGTTGCTATCAAACTTAATCAGGCGCAACGCTGCAACATTGGTTTTAAATGTTTTGTCGTGAGATCCTATGTTTTTTTCTAAAATAAAAGTAGCCTAAGTTACTCCTTGTTACATCAGCTATCTGCCAGTGAAAGTCCCGTAAAAATCGTTCCAGCCATTACAGAGATTAGCCGGAACAAACAAAAAAACAGACAGACAGACAGACAGATAGACAGACAGACGGACAGACAGACAGATAGACAGACAGACGGACAGACAGACAGACAAAAATTGTAAAAAATGTTGTTTCGGTATAGGTAACGTGTATATATCCAAATGCACTTAGTAAAAAGCGGTTATTTTAATATTACAAACAGACACTCCAATTTTATTTATATGTATAGATGTATAGATTAGAGCAACTTAGAAAGATATGTACTCAAGTCATTTAAGTTTTATCAAATATTATACGAATTAAGTTAAAATAAAAAGTAAACCTATTCCCACCGCTATTTCAACATAACGTCCCTCCGGCGTTTTTAACCCTTTACCGGCTAAAAGTCCTGCTCTGAACCGTTTTTAACATTTTAACTGTTTGTAGTTACTGCTCCCGCACGGTTAATTTGTCCTGTAGGTTTTATGTGACAAGCGTAGGTACGTTTCCATTAACTGTCTCATACACCATCAAGAATTGATGATAGTTACAAAATACTATGCTACTACTTTACCATGGGTGGTGCCAACCAGGTGACTACTCTACTGGTGGTAGGCTTCGGCCGTGGTTAGTCACCACCCACTGAACAAAGCCATGTCGCCAAGCGGCCTAGCCGTGTTCCGGCATGATGTTCGGTGTTGCCGTTCATGGATGGCGGGTCAGATCAGTTTCGCTGCATGTGCCTAGTGAATGTAGCGTCTCGATCTACTGCCGCCTTCCTACCTAGGCAAGTATGCTCCAACGTAGATCTCATCGTCACTTACCATCAGGTGAGATCGAGATCAAATACTTGCCTATAATGTAATAAAAAAAAAACATTATATTAGATCTACACAAAATCTCTTTTATAAACAAATTCGCATTGATAACACGTCCTATCACTACATGCTTGGCTTGAACATTAAAGAGCACTAACTCGGTCGAGGGTGACGATATTGACTATGATTCTGACTCGGCACTTAACCGTCCACCCATCCGGTTAAACGTTTGATTATAAAATGGGTTATTATCGCATTACGAAGGCAATTTGTACGAAAGACTGAAGAGCCTAGTAAATAATACTCTTCTCAAAGAATAGACTGGCACTGAATTGTGGTCTTTTTTTAAATCTATACTAATATTATAAATGTGAAAGTTTGGATGGATGGATAGATGGATTACTAATATTATAAATGTGAAAGTTTGGATGGATGGATAGATGGATAGATGGATGTTTGTTACTCTTTCACGCCCGAACTGCTGAACGGATCTGGATGAAATTTGGCACAGAGATAGATTATAGTTTGGAATAGCAAATAGGCTGCTTTTTATCCCGGTAAAATGTATGGTTCCCGTGGGATAGATGTTTTAATTTTTCATACTTTTTATCGCGGGTAACACCGCCGGGCGCAGCTAGTGCTTAATAATTTGATTTATTTCTTTAAGGATGTTATTTTTAAACCTACTGTTGGCCGTGTTAATATATTTTACACTATCATTGTTACACCTTGTAGTTTAAACATTCCGCAAAATATTGCATATCAATTAATTATCTCTTCGATCGTAGTAAAGAGCGATTCGAATCGATTATTTCACTCGGATTTCTATTACAACGAATCGAATCTAAACTATTAATAATCGATTTTATCTATAAGAAACGAGGCACGTGCGTCTTTTGAAAGAATTGACTTTTTACCGATTGATGTGATCGTAAAAGAAGGGTAATGATTTCGTTAATAGATTATAGAATTACAAAAATGGCGTTACGCAATGGACGCTAAAGAGGTTAGCAGATCGGTACGAAATACCTTAGTTTTCAAACTGTGTACTTCTTAGAACGGACCCATCTTGCTCTTGCCATTAAAATAATAAATAATAATATAGCCAGACGAACATACCAACTATACGGTCCCACACTAAGCAACGCTCGTATCATGAGTGCCGTACAATGGACTGAGTCAAACCTTATATCAAACACTTATATAGATACTAGCCACGCCCCGAGGTGTTACCCGCGATTAAAAAGTATGTCCTTTTCCTCTATGTCCTTTTCTGTGAATCATGTCGATCCTTTGCTCTATGAAAATTGGGGTCGAGTAACCTTCGACCGGAGGAGAATTAAGTACCCTCGAGATACCCTACACGTGACCCTGGGTGGTGCCAACCAGGTGACAACTCTACTGGTGGTAGGCTTCGGCCGTGGTTAGTCACCACCCACTGAACAAAGCCATGTCGCCAAGCGGCCTAGCCGTGTTCCGGCATGATGTTCGGTGTTGCCATTCATGGATGGCGGGTCAGATCAGCTGCGCTGCATGTGCCTAGTGAATGTAGCGGTCTCGATCTACTGCCGCCTTCCTACCTAGGCAAGTATGCTACATCGTGGATGTCATCGCCACTTGCCATCGGGTGAAATCGAGATCAAATGCTTGCCTATAATGTACAAAAAAACAAAAAAAAGAATCTATCAATATAAACCATCCACTAAACCAAGGCGATGCGTCATTGGAAAACACAAAAATAATGCCCCAAAATGTTTTTGAACTTACTGTGTACACTTTCGTTCTGTCGCCTAAACATATATTTAGTTTGCGAGAAAAATAACTTTTCCTTGTGTGATGGACTTGACATAAGGGGTAGAAAATATTGATATGGGATTTTGAATCTTATCGCTAGCGTCCGTTCTATACTTGTACTAGCTGTCCCGGCGAACTTCGTACCGCCTCAGAATCAAATGTATGAGAAAAAATATTATATTTGTTATCTTTTTTTTATAAATTTTCTATTTTGTTTTAACAGTTATTCTGCTGTTCAGGGTGGAGACAAATTCAAAAAAATATAAGATGATCAAAATCGGTGCACCCATTCTTGACTTAAACTAGTAAGAGTAACTAACACGACATTATTTTATTATTCTTTTGTTTACGACTTGCTTAGCGGAGTTGGGAGTGACCCTGCTTTCTGTGCCGATGGTCCGAGATTCGAATCCTGGTACGGACATACTTCGTGTGATGAGCACGAATGTGTTTACCCGAGCCATGGATGTTTAATATCTATCTATACATTTAAATAAAATTGGAGTGGCTGTTTGTAATATTAACATAACCGCTTTTTACTAAGTGCATTTGGATGTATACGCGGTACCTATACCAAAACATTTTTTTTTACAATTTTTGTGTCTGTCTGTCTGTCTGTTTGTTCCGGGTAATCTCTGAAATAGCTGGACCGATTTTGACGGGACTTTCACTGGCAGATAGCTGATGTAATAAGGAGTAACTTAGGCTACTTTTATTTTAGAAAAAAACATAGGATCTCACGAAAGAAAATTAAAAGCAATGTTGCAGCGCTGCGCCTGATTAAATTTGATAGCAACAACCTGCAATGCGTTCCGCGGGCTCGAGGGCGGGTTGTGTCTTTGTTAAATACCACGCGGACGAAGTCGCGGGTAACAGCTAGTCTATAATATAATTCCTTTTTTATACTGGGTTAGCCCCAGACCATTGTACGTTACCTATAATACAAGCGTTATTTAGTGACAACGTATAGTTGGTGTGTTCGTCTGGCGATATTATTATATTATGGCTATCAAATATAACAAAATAAAATTTTCATTTCAGTAATGGACATGGTAGAAATAAATTAGGCATTTAAAGCGAAAGCCTAAATATTTTGAACTTTTGCTTATTACTTTTGCTTTTGCTTATTATTACTCAGACATGTTTGCCTGTCAATAGCATTGTAGTGTCAGAATAAATGAACCAATTTTAATGATTTTTATACATTATATAGCTGAAATTCGTGACTGGAAGATAGTCAACGGCTATTATATTTGGAGCGGTCCGAATTCGCAAAAAATCCAAATTTAAAAGATCAAAGACAAATTCAATGTTTTCAATACAAAGCCGGGAGTTTTTTAACAACATTCCGAAACCTGTACCTCTCAAATTACTTAAAATTATCCTTGTATCTGCGGAATCCGGGGAAAGTAATTTTACGCACCGTGTAACAGGGATAGATGTATACAAATAAATGACGAGCGAGAGGGACAACAATAGGGTAGCTGCCAAATTGTCACCGCTGCAATATTCGAGATTAAAAGTAACGCCTCGCTTGGCAGCGAAACGCTAAGTACAGTTGCTGATAGAAGTGATTTAAGTTTTTAATATTTTTTCATTAAGGTGATCCTAAAACGAGTTGGAAACACTGTTGGTAGAAGTTCTTCATCAATTCTGATAGTATATTTAAGTTATGTGTAATATATGACTGTGTAACTTGCTTTTTAATTAAAAAAAGACCTCATACTATTCCGAAGATTGGTTGATAAGAGTACAATTCATGTATACGTTCATTTAAACACACACCATACATTCACACACACACTCACACAAATTCTACTTCTGTATTACAACATTCTGGCACAAATCTTTGTAATCCTCATGTTTATTTTACTTTTTAACATTAAATTTTAACTTCATCTTAAGGTGGAAGCTCAGGGTCAGAGCGCGAAATTCAAAATGTCAATGGTTTTTATTTTTTTACGAAAAACTTGGACATCTTTACGATGTAATTTAGTGTTTTGCGATATTAGCATTCTGCATTGGATGTCTCGATGTATTAAGTTTGCTTAAAAAAATACCTAAAGCGATACAACACCATAAAGTTAGTAAAAGTAGCGGTTTTTACAAACCTTATGGTATTGTATCGGATCGGATTTTTAAATATCGCAACATATTCACCAGCAGCGCCTCTATCGGAAACATAAAAAAAATCTGTTAAATATATTTCAAACGGTTTAAATGTGTAGTAACTAGACTCCACGTTGACTTTTTTTTTCAGCCGAAGTAATTGGATGTTTCAGGACACGCCATTTTGTGTCGGCCGGTTGTTTCATTTTAATGTTATGTACCTGTGCGTTTACACGCTGGGCCTAATGGGTAAACCCTGCCAAATTATCATTGTCCTGTCTATTAAGTTTATTGGGCTAGCGATGGGGTAAACTGATATTTTTGCTGAGCAATATCAACAGCAATAATTTGATATACAATTTGGTATTACGCTTGTTTTGGTAACGAGTATCGTAGGTCTAAGCCCCGGCTCGCAACTCCGGTATTCCTGGACTTCATGTGCAAATCTCGTTTTCAACCATGATTATCACTTGCTAAACGGTGAAGGAGAACGTCGAGAGGAAACCTGCATGTCTGAGAGAGTCCCTCGAAAGACGTGTGAAGTCCGCCAACCCGCCAATTAGGAATGTTGTATTTTTAAACTACAGATGCAAGGTTATAAAGATAACATTACTGAATAAATAAATTAATTGATTAGACACAAAAAGACACCCCGTACTGAGAGCATCGTCAAACGGTATTGGCGCGCATTGTTTGAAGAAAAAAACAAAAAACATTCGCACAATTATTTTATACATCAACCTGATTCTTATAACGCACTGATTCACCTGGTATAATATTTTACACTATTTTTGTTACACTTTTGTTATGTTTGTAAGCAATTCCTGAATAATAATTGTGTGCTTAGACTTTTGTTTGTTTACTCTATTTTAGTCAGTAAAAATAAATAAATAGACTTATTAGAAAAGAGTTCACAATGTCGTAAGGGACTGGCATCACCGAAGTTTGACACTGGCAGGTGGATGACAGGCGAAGAAAAAGAAGTTATTGGAAGAAAAGGCGGGATAAAGAAAAAAACATGAAAAAGGGTGATAATTACTAATTGTTGGTTTAATATAGTATTGTGACGTTATCAGTGTTTTCTTTCATGTTGGATACAGTTTTTTTATCTATGGAATAAAAACAAAATTTCAATATCAAAGAGAACGGGTACACAAAACTATTCTACATTCCATTTCGCAAATAACACTCCAAGTAATGGAGGGGGAAGTGTTTTGCAAATTAGAAGGCAAGCTCGTAAAATGTGCTCTTGCTTTAAAAGCATTATACGGGATTCTAACTCTGGACCTCGTAACCCTCATACCATGCTAGCTAACTTTAGATCCAACAAACACATAGGGATTTGCAATTAATCATTTACATGATTTGTGTTTTTCATTTGGCAAGGGCATACTATATTTGGTTGTACAGTCGTATGTCCATTTCACAAAAGATATAATTGAGGGTAGGTTTCTCGTGTTGCATCAATTTGCGAGCTGCCATACCTAGATTAATGTCAGTTGAAAATATCAAATTGCCATTCGAAATAGTTATTGGTAAAATTATAATTTTGTTTCTTGGCAATGTAATACTTATTATGATGAGGATTTGTTCGAATATCGACTTAAACGACTGCAAAATAAGATGGTATATTGATTAAACAAACAATACATATTATCAAAGTGTATATTACAAAAAGTTTTGATAATATTCCGAAATGAGAATACGCTTTTCTAGGCAAGTATACCCTTGTCCTAAATACAAGGCCCGCCGTACCTTAAGAAGTACAGACTCCACAGCATAGAGGTGGACTATTGTCTACACTATGCATATACAGCCATTCTAAAGAGCTAAGGCTATCTACACATTACGTAGGGTTTACAATTTCATTAATATCGTCGCTGGAATTATTCATTTTAATGTCCAAATTCTGTAATTAAACAGATCCATTGGCCCGATTGTACAGAATTTTAATAAATTTACAAAAGCAACACCTACTAAGTATTTTTCTAAAGAAATGCTGTATATAATGCTATTTTTAATATAATCGATACAACAAAGTAGGCGATAGTTGGCGGAAATCCATTGTAAATCAAATGGGGGAAGAGGCACCCACCACGCACCCTCGGCATGTCAACTTATCTATTTATAAACCAAACAAGTTGATCTATAATTAAAGAAGCCTACAAAACCGAAATCCTCTAAGATGTCAGTCGAGAATCTGTCATGATATTCCAATTATAAACCAAACAAGTTGATCGATAATTAAAGAAGCCAACAAAACCGAACTCCTCTAAGATGTCAGTCGAGAATCTGTCGTGAGTGGTGGGCCCTAATTAATATGCAATTCTCCGCGAAACGAAGCGAATCTATAAAAGTATTCGACTTGTATTGTGCCTCTAAACGAGGCATCCTCAGGACGGCTGGGTTAAGCAGTTATTAAAAGACGATAGCTTTCTGTAACTATCAGAGTTTGATCGAACATCAACATTCATTCATTTTAACAAAGTATAGTTTTTATTTACCCACGTAAATATTAAAGCAAAGAGTTGATTGGCTTTTGAGAATACGAAAATGGATGAGAACGGTGTCTTATATTTAATTATCCATTCAAAATGTCTAAATACGGTAGACTACAAAGTATACAGTTATCTCGCACTTAACGTGTTGTATATTTTATAGATTACGTATTTTGCCACATTGTGTAGCAAATTGTACAGCGTCTCTAGCGGACAATATTAAAACTTTCAATTCTCCATGCAAATTGTCTAATTACGTATACTATGAAGTATACGGTTAGCTGATGAATAATATCACACTTACCGTCCAGAACTACCTTCAAATACATTCATAAACACATCGTTACTTTTCGGTAAAGATCGGTAATTTTCGTAAGCTATCGCTCAAAGCGCAATTTCACGAAAACCTTAACCTTTTTCTTTTGCCTTTTTACGCAACGATATTGTCCACTTTGCCGTTATAAATGGCGGTAGCGTAATCTTTATTTCTTTTACGTAAACAGAGTTATCTTTTATTTGGGATAGTTTCTCGTTTTTTTCTTCCTGTAATCATTGGGCATTGAATGGCGCTGAGATTTGTTAGGGTGAATAATGATTATAAATTGTTCGATTTGTGATTTTAGCATCCAATTTATCGCTGAGGGGGGGCCGAAGTTTTCCCCAGAATTTATAGATTTTTTTAAATTTATTTATTTCTGAAGGCATTTGTTTCCATAAGTACCTATCAGTGGATTTGATTATAGGTTCTCTCGTTGGTCTAGTGATAAAGAGTGCGAACCGACAATGATGAACTCCTAAGTTCGATTCCCGGGACTTCGAATTGTGTTGCTTATTTCGATTTAAAGTAAAATATATAACCCATCAACTGAGAGATACTAATAGTCAGATAAATTTGGTTTAATTAATTATTTATTATATACAATAATTACAAAGAAAATAATCTGAGTCACAAAGTGGTCCGTAAGATTCTACCGCCCTTCGGAATGCTGTTCCTGTGGGGAAAAGGGGCAAGAAACTCCATGGTATTTTTTTAAATAACAATATTATACAATTAGTTCATACATTGGTAGGGTTGAGTACCTACTAATATAACCCAAAAAAAAGTTTAAACAACAAACTTTTGATCTCAATAGTACTGTTGGCTACATCTAGTGTCCTCGAGACTCAACAGAACCTAAACGAACACTAGATGGCGCTAACAAGACTTGCCACTGATGCATAAGTCAAATCGACGATACTTGTTCTGTAAAGGTAATTTTAATATAGAGAAAAAAACAACCATCACGAACGACACGAGTTTTCATTATCATAAAAACCCCACGAAGAAAGCCCGAAGAATTACAACGCAGGAGGTGATCGCCGGGCTGGCAATCGCACAAGTACTTTTCAGTATCATTACGAGTTTATATTTTGCGAGACATTTCATGAAGCTAAGTGACGATCACATCCCAACTATTATAAAAACGAAAATATATTTTTATACAAAAAAAAGAAAAGGCTACAGCAATCCACTTAAAAGTTCAAGTTACTACACAGGGGGCGACGTTTTCGTCTGAAATAAGATTTTTATCATGAAACTTTCATGAAACCACTTAGGTTTAATGAAATACAAGTAATATGTGTGATAAAGTACATAATACTCATATTAGAGTCTTGATAAAATGTGTGCTTTATATAATAGGTTGGTTGGTAGGGTAGACTTGCCGCATAAATAAAAAAAATTTGCTTAGTTTCAGAAGCTTGGTTTAGAATTGCGCGTTGAGCGACCTTGAGCCTTCTTATGAGACCCATAGTAAGCGACCACGATTCGGTACCATATGTCATCACTCATATATGGTACCGAATATAATCTTAATATATATATAAACTAGCGGTCCCTGCGAACTTCGTACCGCCTCAGAATCAAATGTATGAGAAAAGGAATTTATTGGTATTCTATGAAAAATTTAAACAAATCTATCCCACGGGAACCATACATTTTACCGGGATAAAAAGTAGCCTATCTGCTATTCCAGACTATAATCTATCTCTGTGCCAAATTTCATCCAGATCCGTTTAGCCGTTCTGGCGTGAAAGAGTAACAAACATCCATCCATCCATCCAAACTTTCACATTTATAATATTAGTATAAAAGTATAAATCACGTGTCACGGTGTTTGTCGGCTACGGACTCCCAAACTACTAAACCGATTTAAATAAAATTTTGCACACTGTGTGCACTTTTATCCAACTTGAAAGATAGGATAGTTTGTCTAAATTTATAATCGCAAATATTTAACTATAAAAATAATTCCTAGAAATAATGTATATGGCAAAACAACGTTTGCCGAGTCAGTTAGTACTTATATAGATATTAAACATCCATGACTCGGGTACAAGCATTCGTGGTCATGACTCAAAGTTGGGACTCTCAGCACAGAAAGCAGGGTCACTATGCACTGAGCTAATCAAATCGTCGATGTATAGATATTTGACGGCCTGATTAGCGCAGTGGTACTGACTCTGCTTTCTGCGCCAAGGGGCCCGGGTTCGAATCCTGGTAGGGACACAAGCTTTGTGTGATGCGCACGAATGTTTGTACCCGAGTCATGGATCTTTAATATGTATATAAGTATTATATACTGAGTTCGCCCTCAGTCCATTGTACGGTACCCATAACACAAGCGTTGCTTAAAGTGGGACCGTATAGTTGGCGTGTTCGTATGGCGATATTTATTTATTTACTAGCTGTTGCCCGCGACTTCGTCCGCGTGGTATTTAACAAAGACAACCGTTGATAACAGCCTGCTCGCCCATTCTGAGCCCGCGGGACGCATTGCAGGTTGTTGCTATCAAACTTTAATCAGGCGCAGCGCTGCAACATTGGTTTAAATTTTTTTCGTGAGATCCTATTTTTTTTTTCTAAAATAAAAGTAGCTTAAGTTACTCCTTGTTACATCAGCTATCTGCCAGTGAAAGTCCCGTCAAAATCGGTCCAGCCATTTCAAAGATTATCCGGAACAAACAGACAGACAGACAGACAGACAGACGGACAGACAGACAGACAAAAATTGTAAAAAAAATTGTTTCGGTATAGGTAACGTGTATACATCCAAATGCACTTAG
Organism: Pheosia tremula; assembly: GCA_905333125.1. Taxonomy (NCBI): domain Eukaryota; kingdom Metazoa; phylum Arthropoda; class Insecta; order Lepidoptera; family Notodontidae; genus Pheosia; species Pheosia tremula. The sequence goes on from HG995423.1 coordinate 760,483, forward strand.
TAAAAAGCGGTTATTTTAATATTACAAACAGACACTCCAATTTTATTTATATGTATAGATATTATAGAGTTAGTAAGTAAGAAAATATTATATTTCCATAAAATATATTTACTTTTTTTTCTCACTTACATCCAATTTATCCAAGGCCGGGTCGGTTTCACTCATAAGGGCTTAGTACCGTAATATATATTCCTTGGTTCCGTATATCACAATACATAGCCTGTATCTCTGACAAATGGTTCACATTACAACCGCACGGGTCCCTCTCAATGCGAATAAACAAGAATAATTCGATTTTCCTATTTGTTTTACTCGTTACGCAAGTATAACCTTTATTTGCTCGTTTTTATTGGCAATTTGATAAAAATTGCTTTCATTAACGAACCAATTAAAAGATTATCTGGGTGTGGATGGGTCGACTGGTATTTTTAGGGTACCGTAGGTACCGTACCGTAGGCGGTAAAGAAAAAAAATATAGCATTTTTTTTTCGAATTTGTTTTCTAGGTATTTTGATATGGTGCAAATTATTCCAATAAACTTAATCTTAAATATTTATTCAGAAAAAAATCAAACCGGTTTGGCGCCGACTATACATTCGTTAAAAATTGATTTATTTAGATAAGGTAGACTTCAAGATTTGATTTTTTTTACGGTTTTATATTTGGTCAAAAGTTTTTTTTTAAATATTTATTTAAACTTTCTCGATGAACAATTTAAGATAGTTGTTCAAACACAGTCGGATAGCCTACTGTCTTGAAACATCCCTACCCTCGTTCGCCTACCTACTAAATTTTTAATACCGCGGAACAATCCAAAAATATTCATTTTCATTTTGCAATGTAATTCCCTTAATGCGCTCCTTGGGACAATAAACTTGTAATATACGAGGCTTGTAACCGACATTCCCTTTTTATTCGGCGTAATAAAAAATAACCCCATCTTCGAAATTTTTTTTCGTGCGCCTTTGACGTGAGAATTTTGCGGTTATATTGTTTTTTAGGGTTGCGCAAGAATTTTGATTGGATTCCTGTGACATTTTCTCAAATATTTGATTCAATTTTCCCTCTTAATTTACGCACCCAAAAATAATATAATAGCTCTCTCATATATTTACGAATGAAAATAAACGAGCCTTTGAATTTCTCACACTTGGGCACACTTCTTGCTGGAAGGATTTTTACAATTAACAAGACTTAAAAAAATGGATATTGAGACATCTCGAAAGCAATAATTAATTGCAGCTCTTTTTTATTACTTCAATACAAATAAAATATTAAGAAAGTATAATTTATTTGTAAGTTTAACACAGGATCGCGCAAAAACAAACAAATGAATCTGATTGAAATTTAACATAGTCATGTTACACGGTCTAATCCAAGAGACTCACGTCAAAAAAAAAAGCGAATTCGTGTGGACTGTAAACTAATGAAACACTTTGATGATCTTGAAATAATATAACATTAGTATTTTGGGGAAATCAAAACCTACCACTCGTCCACTGAAGACAATCTGACACTCTTACAATATTTTAAATAATAAGCTAATTTCTATACTCTATAATAAACTCTAAACATATCGGTTATTTTCATTCTAATTGTTATCAAAATAAACACATCACAGATCACAAAAAAAAAAAAAATGTCCATAAAAATAAATAAAGTACTAACAAAAAGTCGGCAACATCCACAAGCCTTATATATTATATCTTATTATATGTCTTAAATTATTTTTATTATTATTATATCTTAAATTACGGATGTACGGAACACCGACACTTCAGTACCGACTCGCGTAACTATAGCCCGCCATTTTTCTCACCCCGTCTCAACAGCGTGATGGATGGCACGCGTTGGGGCGGGGGTGGGGGTGCGAATTTGCATTGTACCTGCCCCAATATGTTTGTTTTCGCGGATAAATTACCCCTTTCGCGCGAGCCTGAGGGATGTTACTCATAATACTTAGCGAGTTTTCGCGTTGGAAAAAAAAAGTAGTTTTGTTTGTGTAAGTTCGCAATTTTGTCATGAGATTGGAGACATGTTTTTTGAGAGAGGGCTGAGTGGTTGCTTGTAGGTCTGTCGATTACGAAGTCTTGGATTTTATGGGGTGTTCGTCGTTTCACACCACAAGCGGTTCACACCATGGTGTGAAACGACGAAGTGTACTTTTTGAAGGCGCTGTTTCGCACCATGGTGTGAATCAACCCAGGACTCTTTTTGGCTTCGTCGTTTCGCACCAATGATATTTTGTTATTATTTATTCAATAAAATATAAGCATGCACAAAAGTCGTTCATGGAATTATTTATTTATTTATTCATCCATTCATAATCTGACACGGAAGCCAGCACTGGAAGCCAGAATTATGTTTAAATTTAGTCCAGTCATTATAGTAAGTTCACCTCGGAATTCGAGATACCCAGCTGTAAGTCTGTAAATACTTGTATATTGACACCCTAAAACTTGTCTCAAAACCTACATATGGTAGGGTGTACGCAACTATTAAATTTCAAGGTCAAAAGTCACAAAAATCGGTTTTTTGCCCTTTTTTTGTAAATATCTCATTTCCTATGGGTTTTTTGCTATTTGTATGTATTATCAATATTGTAGAATACAAAATTCTCTACAAATTTTGTTTAATTTTTTTTTTATACGGTGAACCGTTTTCGAGATAGAGGGCGGAGAGCGCGCGGTCACAGGATCACTTCAGGACCGGTGCCTCCGGTCGAAAACGCGCCATATATAGTTGATTAACTATCGATAAATCAATGATTATACATATTTGTAAATTTGAAAGAAAATTATATTTGAAAGATAATTATATATATACATATATATATACATATACATATATATACATATACATATACATATATTATATTATTTGTTTGAATAGTTAACTAAATTATTAACTAAACTTTCATCAAAAAATCATCATAGTAATTAATTGTTAGATATGCATTTAATATAAATAATACACTATATCACCAACCATAAAAATCTAGAAGTAAAAATTGTTGGGTGCTATTTTGTCTTCAGCCGCATTTTGTGGCGAAAGCCAAAATGTTGGGTCTTGTCACATTTGCTGCCGAACTTATTGGATGACGGCTGGCTATATGTGGTGGAAAAAAGTTCAAACACTACACACATACAGCTCAGCCTGTGATTTTCAATTATTACTTTAATTATGTAAGCATAATGACTATGTAGTAAAAATCGTTATATGTAAAAGGGTAATAGACCGCCCCCCCCCCCGCCGCCTCATCTGTGATTATTTATCGTTTAAATTTTTACTATTTACTCTCTTTTATACCTTTAAGTAAAAAATGCAATTATTTTGATTCGTATTAATACTTTATCCAATAACAAAAAAGCTAAGTTATATACCTATTTTGTATTTTATTGCACTATTCATTTTATCAAATAACAGTTTTCTACCCACCTGTACAAAAACACATTATATTTTCAAACTTTTGATATTGGTGCGAAACGACGAAGCCAAAAAGAGTCCTGGGTTGATTCACACCATGGTGCGAAACGACGAAGTCTAAAAAAGCATTGGCTGATTCACACCATGGTGTGAAACAGCGCCTTCAAAAAGTACAATTCGTCGTTTCACACCATGGTGCGAACCGCTTGTGGTGTGAAACGACGAACACCCCGATTTTATTTCCTGTCGTATTTAAAATAGAATTGTTGCAATTAAAATTGGTGCGCTCACTGGTCTACTTTCAAATATCTTTATACCATTATAATGGTAGGCGAATCCTCAAACCATTTTTTGTCTCCCGCTTTGCAATGGAGGGAAGTGGATATTTTTTTTTCAAACTCCTATTTTCATCTTTCCATTAATTTCGTGCGGGTTCCAAAACAATTAACTTTATCCCGGGACTCACCGAGGGTCAAATCTCGGTGTCTTCATTGGACCCAACTGTAGATCCTGGCTTACAGGAGTAGCAGTGGTGGGAGTGTGTGGCGGGCCTAGTCCCAATAAAAAAAAAGGAGTCCTCAAACCATCTGTCACGTGTATAAATTCAAATTCCACCCATAAAATTAAAATTAAACCCCGTTCATAGCCCGGAATCACAATAAAATCATAAAAATTCAATTCTCACGCCTCCTCGCGCGAGAAAAGGCGCCCGGGTGTTTTTTTTTCAATTTCCCAAATAAAAAATATTTTATATTTTTTACGTTACAAACCGGATAACGTCTACATTTTAATGCAGACCGTGTAAAAAAAGACATTCGGGAAATGGTTTGTGTCGACGATGAAAACCGGTAAAATGAATTATTACCGGCAGAATACCTCGGCGACTTACATTTACCTGAATTATATACCTTTTTATTCTATCCTATTTTTAAGTAAATTTTAACTCTCCTAGCGTTTTTTATTCGAATTATCGGTTCCCATCAAGAGGAAAGATTGTTGATGAGCACGAATGTTAGTAGGTACCCAAGACTTGCATTTTAATATCTGTAGTAATTATATACTGGGATCGCTCCCAGTCCATTGTACAGTTCCCATAATACAAGCCTTACTTAGACTAGGACCGTACAGTCCGCGGGTTTTTTTTTATAAATATGGCTAGACGAACACACCAACTATACGGTCCCACACTAAGCAACGCTTGTATTATGGGTACCGTACTATGTACTGGCGGCGAACCTAGTATATAATACTTATATAGATATTTAACATCCATGGCTCGGGTACAAACATTCGTGCTCATCACACGAAGTTTGTCCCTACCAGGGTCCTGCAGCGCAGAAGGAAGGCCGACTACCCACTGAGCTAATAAGATCGTCAAATTCTACATGCTATGTCTTGGGTAAATAAAGTTAGAGCCTCATTACTTAAGACTATGCTGGGCCATACTGTCGCTGATCTGGGCCTCACCTTGTGGACTCAAGATACTCTCCTGTCTGGTTGCAGTTTTTGTAAGTTTGTAGCGACCACTTCAACCGCACAACAAGCTGCACAGATGGCGCTGCAGACGCATTCAGAACAATAGACAATTGTCATCGCCATCCTGTATCGCGCTATAACAGTTTTCAGAGCAAGTGACATAGATAGAACATAAGATCTGCCCTTTTCCGCTAAAAGTTCATACAAACTTAACTATCTCTACACGGTTGCATCAATCACACAACAAGGACAGAGCTATGAGAGAAAAAGAGAGGTCCGGAAATGGGCTCTATTTTTCTTGTGTCTCTGTCTTCGGCTGGGCGGAAAATCCAACAACGTAGATTCCTTTTAATATAACTGAAAACCAACTCTAAAATAAACAGCACAAAGTCGACAGCGTCAACACAAACACTGCATATTCAAAGTTGCATTCATAAAGCTTAACATCTTTTTAACCCCGACGATCTTTTGAATAAGAAAGAAAAAACATACCGCTAGCACAGAGCAGAGATAAACTTAATGTATCTAAGTGGCGTGGCTCGCAAATCCCCAGTGGGGCGGGTGTCTCGCGTAAATTGAAGAATCATGGCTTTACTTTGCCAAATCGCGGGGCCTCAGAGCAAACTTGCAATATATTTTTTTTCACGTTGAAGATCATCCTTTTCAGCGTTTTGACGGTATCACAAAGATGACTTGTAAAATAGGTCCCCACCACTTGAATTTAAAACTCATTATTGCATGGCCGTCAGTCACTCCCGCCACGGTTAGTCCTGTAAGCCAAGATCCACAGCGGTGAAGACGCCGAGGTTCGGCCCTCGGCGAGGCCCAGAGACAAGCAAATTTATTAGACCCCCCAACGGATTTAATCGGTAGAAAAAAAATGCAATGAGTAGAGGAATAATATATAGGTCTATTACATATAATAGGTCTACAATTATCTCCAATGCAAAGCGGGCGATGATAATATGTTTCGGTAGGCTGATTGCCATAGACACAAGACTTTTACGACAAGGCCTTGAAGCTGCTTACATGATCAAATAGATACCGCCAGTCTTACACGCAAGCCGTATGGTACCAAACTACGCATCGTTTGTATTACGGGTCCCATAAAATGGAATGGAGACGAACCCAGTAGTATTCACAGCAGGGAAAAATGCGTAAAAACCATTTCCGAAATTCATCAAGGCGGGAATCGAACCAATCCAATAGACCTATGATGAAACCACTAAACTATCTATCACTAATCAACACAATTTATTTTTATACACACTGGTCCTCTAAACATACACACAATTTATTTTATACACATTTCACCGTCCAATAAAGATGTGAACATTTCAACCCCTAAAATAATGTGACAGATATACGAACGACAACAACCCTTATTGAGTACAAGTGACCTGAATAACCCTTCGGACATGGCTGGAAAGGAACAAATTATTTTGTAAAATCAGGCCCTTTTTGGAAGCGATAAGTGCAGTGGTCTTGCTCGGATTATGCGTATTATTGTCTATTTCATCGGAGAAACGCGAATAATCGCTTGAAGAAGTCCACCAAAATCATAACATATTTTTTTGTATTGATTTCTTATATATACGCGAATAATACACATTGAAATAAAAATAATTTTAAGGATTTAATCGCGCAAGACCTCAAGACACTGTGAGCACTTTCTGCGTAGATCGGACCGCAAGCAACGACTCAATATGAGGGTACCCCTGTTTAAACTATGACACTAGGAAGTGAACCACCTCAGTCAACCCATGACCATAGTTTTTTTTTGGTTTGCACATTGTACTCGCAGTAATTTCTTATATACATTTTGATTGCAGTAATATGCATTTTGCTTGCATCAATTCGTAAAAAATTGCGCAATTTTATTACAAAATGTTCGCAAGATTTGTACCAGTTTGAACGGAACAACACCGTATATAATATATATATAATATAATAATAACATAACGGACAACGGTTTTAAACAATTGATGTTGGTAAGTACATACTAATACTATTATACCATGTTCCCGTGAATCTGCCTCAGTTCTATCTTCATAAATACTCGTACAAAATAACTGCAATATTAGTCATGCTACATCGAAAATGTTGCCATAAATATCAACGCTCAAAGTTCCTGTAGTATCCAGAAATTTAAAATACATTCTGCTTATGTTCGCAATATTTTCACGTTATTTATTATTCGCGTAAAAATGTAAATAGCGTTCGGATACGTTGAATAGAATTTCAAATTTGAATTCAAAACGTTCTATATACGAATTATAATCGAATTCTTTTTGAATATGGCAGATGCGATTGCGGTTGAACGAATGAGAATATTATTGGCGCGATATTTGTGTGTCGCCAGTATCAAATGACAAGTTTTTAATTTTTATTTTATTTATGTGATCTGGCTCTAAGCCCTTTGGCGCTCAATCATCTCTGCCTATAACCAAGATGGGCAATAATAAAAAAAAATATTACGAGAAGTCTTGAACCACAGATTTAAAAGCATAAGTCCAGACATCTCCACTCGACATTATCATATCTTCAATTTAACGAGCGTATCTTATACAATGGATACCATTGTATGGTACAGATTTTCACACCAAACCGTTCTGTGACCCGTGAGTTAACTGTCATGGTGTGCACTTGAAAACATTAATTATACATGGGAAGAGAATTATAAATAAACAACAAACAAATACTATTAGCATCGTACTGACTGACCGAGCTGCCTCTGACTTGTGAGGCTGAGAGCAAAGGTACGATATTCTTTTTGCATATGAAGTGGTAGTTTAGGGGTCAGAAAATTACATAGGGACATACTTTTTAATAGCGGGTAACACCGCGGGGCGCAGCTAGTAGTATATTAATGGCTCATAGATATTAAACATCCATGACTCGGGTACAAACGATCGGGCTCATCACACAAACTTTTACCCTTACCAGGATTGGAACCAAAGACCATTGGTACAGAAAGCAGGGTTCCTATTAACTGTGCCCATCAGTTGATCACAGCTTTGGGAAGAATACTATCCACTGCCCTTCATTATAGAAGAACAAAACCGATCTTCTTTTGCTCGTTTACCAAGGGGAAAGCTTACGCTTGCTCTGTGTGACTATATAGGTAAGTGCTTAGCCGAATAAGGAGTTTGAGCCTTACTGCAACACAATTATATACTAAAACCATAAATAATTCAGGACACTCCCAATAACATGCAGTCCGAAGCAAGCTGGTCCCAATCTTATTACAGAACACGTCGCGAGCTGTTTAAAAACAAGACGTTAGAAAATCTATCTTTAAAATACTTGCTAGAGAATGCAGCCATGCAAATTCTCTAGGGGTTAGAACACATTACAGCAGCATCGTATTGTAAAAATAAAATATTCAATACGTTGCAACATGAATAAGAGATGAATATAGTCTGCTCTTAGCCTTTTTTTCTGAGAACTATTGCAGTCTACGTACATAACTAAAGTCCATCCTACACGGTAGCTATTTAACCAATGGCCGCGGGCAAAAATGAAATTGGTGCCTTATTTAAACTAAACTATACACACCTTGGAGGTGCAAAACCACTTCATCATCAGCTCCTTATCGCTCACTGCAGGGCATAATAAAGAGAAAGTAGTTACTTAAGTACAAGACTTAAGTATTATGTGTAACGCATCAGATAATTTTCAATGTTGGCTCTTTGAACGACGTTCATTGAGGCCGAGGGGCCCTTGAGCTTGAGGGCCCAGGGGCACTGACCCGTCTAACCTTACGGTAACTACACCACTGCCTAAATACTACCTTATCTGTCTATCTGAGAGAGATAGACCTAAACGAAACGTCGGTCATTGATAGTGTGTTCCTTCTATCAGGCATCAGGTCGCTTTGTAGGTCTATGGCATTTAATTACTAGAAATATTTAAAAGAAAACCATCTCAGTAATTGGATGACTCGTCAAAAAATATCTTTATATTTATAAAGAGATTTTACTCTCCGTTCGGAAGGACATTCTAATGGAGAAGAATGTGTAAGATAGTCTATGGTTACAAATTTTCTTTTGTGTGTTTTTATACAAAGCTACTGCTTTTGTCCTCAGCGGCTCAAAATGAGACTGGCTTTATACCACCTGTCATATTTTTTCTGGGTTCTGTCTGCCTGTATTGACAGAGGTCGGATTATAATTCTGTACCTCCTTAAGGCTGCGCGTTAGGAATGGGGCTGTGACCTCCCCTCCATTGTTTATACATTATGGAGCTTGCAAGCCCTAGTTTGTTATTCTGTAGACGCGGTACTAACGGCCAGTGGGGAAATCTTGGTGCGATCTGTTAATGTGGCCAGAAACGATTGTTTTGCTTTTTGTATAGTAGACATAGCAAGTGACAGCCAAGTTGGTAGAACGCTTTCCTCGGTAACGAGGATCGTAGGTCCTCCGAGATTTCTGGATTTTCATGTGCGAATCTAATTTTCAACCATGATTATCACTTGCTAAACGGTGAAGGAAACAACACGAGGAAACCTGCATGTCTGAGATAACCCCTCGAAGGACGTGTGAAGTCCACCAATCCGCACTGGGCCTGCGTGGTGGACTATGGCCTAATCCCCCTCGCATTGAGGGGACGCCCGTGCCCAACAGTGGGACATTAAAAAGGGATGGTATTATTATTATATATCAAATTTATAGACAGTTATAATGGATTATAAGGCAAGTATACGGTTAGCTTACGAATTATTTCGATCTTGACGTTCTGAAAGCGGTGGTCGAATAGATCACCCATCGACTAAACAGACTTATCATACGTTACTTACTATACAATAGAAACGACCCGCTCAAATTGCGAAAAATCGAATGACGCACCAAATTCGCATATTCCGCTGAATTATAAGAAGCCGAGTGTAGAAATATCAGCATTTTTGCGAAGATATATAATATTTTCAGGCGAATATTTCGCGAGCTGCTCTCGTATATGGGCGTTACGACGTAAATAATATTCGTTTCTAGCATATCGTAGAGTACATTAATCTTGTAAACCTCGAGATGTATCGAGAGATTTTTTTATTATCTTGTTATACAATAAAAAAGTTATTCCGTAGCCTCTTCTTCGCAAGTGGTAATGCAATTGACTTAAGATACCTTAATTTAGATATTTACCAATATTTAATTAAAGTGACTATTGCCCAGTTATCGAAGAAATCTGGACTTCCTGAGTCCTTTTTTCGAATAAATATTAGTATGTTTAGCCGTCTATAGGTGAATTAAAATGACAGAGACAGCCAGCTTTCTCGATGTCGTTCCAATCAATTACGATCTCCTGCTTACATTACAATTATTGAATCGTATCATTCTATGAATGTAATAACAATTGGCGTCCAAAAAAAAACATGTATCTTTTTTTTATTACATTATAGGCAAGTATTTGATCTCGATCTAACTGGTGGTAGGCTTCGGCCGTGGTTAGTCACCACCCACTGAACAAAGCCATGTCGCCAAGCGGCCTAGCCGTGTTCCGGCATGATGTTCGGTGTTGCCATTCTTGGATGGCGGGTCAGATCAGTTGCGCTGCATGTGCCTCGATCGAGCGTCTCGATCTACTGCCGCCTTCCTACCTAGGCAAGTATGCCCCATCGTAGATCTCATCATCACTTACCATCAGGTGAGATCGAGATCAAATACTTGCCTATAATGTAATAAAAAAAAAAAAAGTTCTCACCTGATGGTAAGTGACGATGAGATCTACGATGCAGCATACTTGCATAGAAGGTACCTGTTCACTCTCGACTTCTATCTATCTCAATTGTGAAATAGTATCAAGCTCGGTGTGTCTCTATCTTAACACCACAACACATCAAGGCGGGACAGAGGCACATTCGGCAGAATTTACTGCCGCGTTATCGTTATTAGTCGGTCCCAGCGTTGATTGTAGCCATGTTTGTACGTATTCTACTTCGTCTTATTCTTAACACACACACACACACACACACACACACACACACACACACACACAACACCCCACCCATCACCACCATTTCTTGCTTGGCCAAAAGCCCGCGGATTAGGTTAAACCCCAATCACCTGGGAGAACAAATTAACAAAAAAAAAATACCAGCCCTTTTAATGTCCCACTGTTGGGCACGGGCTTCCCGTCAATGCGAGGGGGATAAGGCCATAGTCCACCACGCTAACCCAGTGCGGGTTGGCGGACTTCACACGTCTTTCGAGGGGTTATCTCGGATATGTAGGTTTCCTCGCGATGTTTTCCTTCACGGTTCAGCAAGTGATAATCGTGGTTGAAAATGATAGAGATAATGCTAGAGGTTCAAGCCGGGGTTTGAAACTGTGATCCTTGTTACCGAGGCAAGCGTTCTACCAACTTGGCTATCACTGCTGCTCGAGTTGAAAAGGCGAGAGTCCCACCAACATATGGTATACCTCTGTGGTCCTAACGATAGAAGACTTTCGCAATAATTACAATTCAACATTAAATACGCATGTACTAATACAAAAATTAATCATCCAACTCATAGACTCGTCGCATTTATAATTAATTTAACTTTATAAAGTTTAATCAAGTTCTTGTGAGTGGCTTTGCTCGTCGTGTTGATTTTATTTGACAATTTCAAAACCAATACACAAAAGGACAACGCTTGTTGAGTTGTCAGTTTAACGGCTCGAGTTCCTGTTGGAGCTTCGGAATAATTGCCTGCATTGTTTGACTAAAGGGACTTTGATAACAAATAATAACTAATCTCGAAATTCATTGGGCTTTCTCGTTTTCATCAATGATTATTACATGCCAAACGGTTCAATTATAGAAATCATTTATGTCGGAAACCATGGGTTATAATTGTTGTAATTTTAAAAAAGGACTGGTAATATTATATTTTTACTACCGTCGCCTTGAAAGCAAAAGTCGTAGGTTATGGACGGCATGATCAAATCTAATTTTGTACCAGTTTCATTTCACTGGGCGTAGTGGCAATGGCCTGAAAACTCTATGCATTTACTGAAAACCTGATTAGCTGAGTGGGTAGTGCCCTGCTCTATGCGCTGCGGGTCCCGGGTTCGAATCTCTGGTAGGGCCAAACATTGTGTGATGAGCACGAATGTTCTTACCAGAGTCTTGGATGTTTAATATCAATATAAGTATTATATACTGGGTTCGCTGTCAGTCCATTGTACGGTACCTAAAATACAAGCGTTGCTTAGAGTGGGACCATATAGTTGGTGTATTCGTCTGGTCGTCATATTTATTTAGAGGAGGACAGTCCCCAATAGCGGGACATTGAATTGCTACTAGGTCGTGGGCTTATATTATTATTAGTTTGGGATATTAGTACTGAATCCTCCTGAACCTGAATAAAACTTTAAAGAAAGTGTATTTTTCGCTAATATTACAAGCCATTTGAAATATCTTATCCCTCTCAATTATTGTGTAACAAATAACTATAGCAAAACACATAATAATTTAAGATGTATTGTTTACTTTAATCGAAAACACCCGTTTCATAATCAAAGTTCGTATAAACGAAAATGGCTGACATTAAACGCGGCACTACGGCAGGTAGCGGGAGCACGCGAAGCTTTCGACTCGGTACACATTACTAAAACAACCAGTATAGTTAAACGCTCGCTTTCCATGTTAATTTAAACTTAAGTTTAAACTAGTATTGAAGTTCGAAACAATTTAGATTCACTCAACTTATTCTATAGTTGTATAAGCCGGGAATATATAGAGGTGTCTCGCAGGGAGCACGCTTCGGGCCCACACTCTTGCGAACTTCCACGAGGTAGGTTTTGTTAAAGTTTCAACGTTTGAAAAGAAAGCTCTGCTTTTATGTCTTAACATGAAAAGTTTAGTGTCGAGTTTATTCAAGAGGAAAGTTTCAAATAAACCTGTTTGTAGTCGGACAGCGGGGCTCGTTCTGAAGCAATAAGGAATTGAAGTTGATGAAAGGATTAACACTCCTTTTCCTCGAGTAATTTTTGTGAAGACATAAAAGTTGGGAGGTTTAGAGAAAATGTTAAAGTTAGTCTCGGTTACATGGTACTAGGTGTGGCATTTACGGATGAACGGAATTTTGTTATATTTTTTTTAATACGTAACAAGTTACTAAGTTCCTTATTTAAACTTCAAAGTTGTAGGTAAACGAATGCTGTAATTGAAAAAAAATGCTTGCTTGAATGTGCCTTCTCGTCCTTAACTAGCAGAACGAAACAGGTGACGATACTGACATCAATTTTCTAATTTACCCATCTACAATTTCTTCCAAACATTTCCACATAAAACCTTGCAATTCAATTCATTCATTACATACCATCAAAAACATTGGAATTCCAGTGAAATACATACGCAGCAAAAAACTATGGAACTACTTAAAAAGTCATCGCAGACTCGTAACTATCCGTTACCCTGTGATTCTGAAAATATCAAAAGTTCGCGTGATATCGAGAAAATATTACCTACAAATAAAATACATTAAACATTTTTGGGGTCGAGTCACCTTCGTCCGTAGGAGAATTAAATAGCCTCGAGATACCCTACACGTGACCCTGGGTGGTGCCAACTAGGTGACAACTCTACTGGTGGTAGGCTTCGGCCGTGGCTAGTCACCACCCACTGAACAAAGCCAAGTCGCCAAGCGGCCTAGCCGTGTTCCGGCATGATGTTCGGTGTTGCCATTCATGGATGGCGGGTCAGATCAGTTGCGCTGCATGTGCCTAGTGAATATAGCGTCTCGATCTACTGCCGCCTTCCTACCTAGGCAAGTATGCTCCATCGTAGATCTCATCATCACTTACCATCAAGTGAGATCGAGATCAAATACTTGCCTATAATGTAATAAAATAAAATAAAATATCCGAATTCTTACACATTATATTTATCAATGAAAATGGATTTTAGATTTTAGATTTGATTAACACAAAATTAGGAAATCCCATTGGTGCTAGCACGGGCTTAAACTTGCGACACTTGTTTCGAAGGCGAGCGTTCAACCAACTTAACTAACACTGCTTTTAAATACAAACAAACACAAAATCCAATTAAATATAATCACAACACATCTCAGCACATTCCAACGGTACAGCAATGAACTTTTACTGCACCCCCACCCCATACTCTACACCCCCTACGTTACTAGGCAACACGGTCTTAGGCATGGAATACATGAGCTCTGAAAAGCACGATTGCTTTTATATAGCACGCTCTGTTTTTAGAATATTAAATAAAATTGGTGCTTTATAATGAATAATGAATGGTCGTGGCAAACGCTCGTATGTCTCGCTCAAACGCATTTATATGTCTGCCTCGCTTGCCCCCTATCAGAATAAGAACCTTACATCAGCGGCAGAATTACTCGCTTGGAAGACAATTATTCTACATTTGAGCACATGCTATTACAACAGTCCAAAGAGCTCGTTAGATTGGTTTGTTCTATTAAATCTGTGAAATGCACTGTTAGAATCTAATAAGATTTGCAGTTTCAGGAAGCTAGACTATCTCACAACAAATCGGATATAAAAAAATGGAATCTTCAATTAAGATGTCTCTGAATACATAACAAGTGATATTTAAGACTTTTCGTCGGTTTGTTCCTTTAAGCATCACGGAAAAACTACTGGTCTTATTTCAACGGGGTTTTCGCTCTTTAATAGTCTTGGGTTAGACTTAAATATAGGGTATACTAGAGATCTAGTAATACATCAAAATCGATGGTTGCGCAGACGAAGCACCGGTACTCGCACCTATGATGTTGGCTACTCATTTTCCGTGCTACAACTTAGCAAGTGTACCCCAGCCGTAACAATAACATAAAATTTGCAACCGAAACGAGGCGAAGGCAGTGTTCTTCGTAAGCCGAACTAAATTATTGATGGCGAGACCTTAGCCGAGGCATCTTGGGTCGTAAAAAAGATACAAGCGATAGGTTAAAAATCTTATGCCAAAAAATTATTGATAACCCCCGAGGTCGAGGCGATATTAAAATGAAACTGGTGTTGCGATGACAGGGTTAAGTGCGGTTTTAATGCGAGGGTTGTTTATGGTTTGAGGTTGTTTTTTTTTACTAGCACTACTACCCCTGAATTCGTGTGTCATTTTTTGGGTATTTCTTATTGAGATAAACCTTATTTATAATGGAATATGAGTGAATGTTTATTTAGACAATAATTATATCCAACGATGATTTTAGTATTACAAACAGACACTTAAATTTTATTTGTTTGTATAGATATAATGTATTATTCTTACAGCATCCGGTTTTACAATAATCCAGTGCTGTCACGTAAGAAAAAGATGTCCGGCACGTACCAGTATCAAATACCGTTAAATGTAACGAAAACGGGGTCTTTTCGACCCTCGCCGTCCCGCTCGCAGGGTTATAACGTCGTTAATTGATCGTTATAATGCGGAAAATGGGATATGAAAAAAATATACACCGTTCTAGGTAAATGACTTGGCTCTACATAAGTCTTTTTTTATGTAAAGGCCAAAAGAGAGCTGCGAGCTTATGGGAACTAAAATATGGCAGTATTTCTATAATTATATTTAATCTATGTAAGGTGTGAACTGAAACGGAACTTATTGATTTTTTTTAATTAAAAAATATACAACCGAATTGAGAACCTCCTCCTATTTGAAGTCGGTTAAAAAGAGTAGCCATGGAGTTTCTTGGCCGAACTTCTCCATAGGAACGGCATTCCGAACGGGTGGTTAAATTGTAGCTTAGCTTTTTGTAACTATTTTGCCAAATCATAAGTACTGTACTTAATGATTTACATGAATAATAATAACTTTACTGATCTATTCGAAACACTGAGGTATTTGAAAACGCCTAGTACTTCTTAGACAAGTGACGACAACCCCCCCCCCCCCCCCCAAGACTCTACCAGGGTGCTAACCTACCGAATTTCTTTGCCCACAGGAGACGACCTACATAATTCTCACCTTCCTCCCTGAGGGTCTACAATAAAAACTTATTTTGCATAATTATATTTTTCAAGGGTCCCCCATATATGTAGGGTCCGAGATATATTGGGCGACCCGGGCTGGTTATTGGTTCGGGCACCGGGGTATTTGAATAAAAGGCACTCATAAAATAGTCGCCAAGCTATTATTGTGACGATAACATTAGGGATGGGCGGCGGCTATCGATAATTGTGAGTTGGTTTATCGAAATTTTAAATTACAATTGTTGTAACGAAACGTTTAATAACAAAATCAATGATAAATAAGTATTGAAATAAAACTAATTTTACAGATTTTATCACGTTTATTTTATGTTTTTTTACGCTAACATTAGTTTTATTTCAATGTGTAGATTGCACTAGTCCAGATACAGTGTAATAGGAATTTAAAAACAATAAATTCAGTATCTTTGGTATAATACTATTTTTTCTATCAATTCTAACTTTCAAATTTATAGAAGCTTTGTGCAATTTAAGGCATTATAATATATTTCTTAGTAGAACATTTATGTGTAGTGTAATTGAAAATGTTCAAAATCTCTCCTTAACTTTGGAAGGCAGAGTGCTATATACGATAATCTAAATATAGCACACTTATCGATACTACCCAACACCGACACGCCGCATCCCTAATCATCGGAGCCTATCATCCCTAACCCTTCGACTGTGCCGTAAACCGGGGTCCGGTATATCTGACCCGAAGCTCGATCCAGGGTTAAACCTTTCATATAAGATGTATCCCTAACGCATTTTTTTTTCAGCACATTTCCTGCAAAGTTACAGGAGTTTTCGCTTACTTTGATATTTTAGATTCTTCGGTCGGTATTTTTCGGCTTTTATTCGTGAATTGGGTTTACCTATAGCTCTAGTGTTGTGATTGCTACTATATAGATATATACCTATAGTCAAAGGAATTTTGAATCATCTCTTGTGGTTAAATTCATTCTAGCCACATAAAGTTGATGAAAATGCGATCAAATGAACAAACTCTCTTCGGTCGTTCCCTCATGACTGAGGATCGTGATCATCACGGCAGTTCTTTGGATCGGACGAACTGTCTCCATCGGCTCCGGTCTGTGGCCATCTTCACCGCGGCGTAGAAGAAATGAACAAACACCGAGTACATAAATAAATATTGCCAGACAGTCACATCAACTGGGCCCCAAGTCTGCCAACACAATCGCTTCATAATCGAACAGCAACCGCATAGTAGCCGTCACTTTTGACAGATATTGTATGGGATATCTGTCAAAAGTGACCGTTACTATGCGGTTGCTGTTCGATTATGAAGCGATTGTGTTAGCAGACTTGGGGCCCTGTATCAAAACTTGTACTATAATAATTAGCTATCGAAAAACGTTCTGGGCATGCTAAGCAATAATTTTACCATACGTAATAATAATAATAAATAAATAAATAAATATCGCCATACGAACACACCAACTATACGGTCCCACTTTAAGCTTAACGCTTGAGATATGGGTACCGCACAATGGACTGAGGGCGAACTCAGTGTATAATACTTATATACATATTAAACATCCATGACTCGGGTACAAACATTCGTGCTCATCACACAAAGCTTGCGTCCCTACCAGGATTCGAACCCGGGACCCTCGGCGCAGAAAGCAGAGTCACTACCAATGCGCTAATCAGGCCGTCAAATAATAAGTTTAAGCTTTACCCAAATATTCCGTTACCATGTACCTTGCTCCCTGTATAGAAGCGAGCACCCCAGCTTACCCCAGAGAGGACTCCAGGCACAGATCACGAGAGATATGCCGTGCGGTTCAAAATGTATGGGAACTCGCTGTCTCCGTTTTGTTCCCCAGCACTCGCCGCAAAACACATGCAATTCCATAAAACCAACCAATACGAAGTCTCTTCGGTGCGTGCTGCGTCGTCGCCGTATACAGCGGCCGCACCATGCGACGCACCAGTTTATTCAAAGTATCGTTAGACGATCTGTCCATTGCCTCGTACATTCACTCAGTAGCGAACATAGGTGGAACTTAAAGAGCCATGTATTTTGTATAATAAATAAAAAGTCGTTGTGCTACATAAAAACTAAAATAACATAATAAAGGCAATAAATATTTTTTGATTTGTTGTTTTTAATTATTTTAAAGACGATAATAATAAAATACTTAATACTTACTGGTGAAATGAGATTCCATCTTTAATGCAGTTCACTTTTCGGCTTGTATTTTTGCACACAACCACGGAACAACACGGCATTTTAAGAAACACCTAGAGCACCGATACCGACTTGCAGTTGCAGTCGACTAACGACGAAAACTCTATGTGAGTGCAATTTGCACCACATGTGTTCTCAAGCGCAACGCTTTGATAACATATCTCCTCTCATATATCTGTGACTACAGGTGTTACAACACTCCCCCACTTACCCGGTCAACTCAATCCGACGCAGTATACTTTACAGCATCGCATATAACATTTCTTACATCTCCGTACAATGATACGGGATGGTCATAAAACATAATATGGTTCTTGGCGTCGTCGTAAATCCTCTAATAACGTCCCCTCGTATAGGGGTTGACATTCAATTTGATGTGAATATTTTATTATTTTCGTCTAAGTTATTGGCTTTCAACCCCCTTGAAGGGGTTGAGAAATATTCCATACGCATAACTTTATTTCTTTTCCTTGTGAATACTTTAACCGCACAGTTATGGGACGGCGTAGAAATGAAGAGTCCTGGTTTAAACTAACTGTTGCAAGCAGATTTATTCGGCACTTTGAACCTGTTTTATTATTCCAGTCCTTTTTTATGTCCCACTGCTGGGCATGGGCCTCCCCTCAATGTGAGGGGGGATTAGGCCATAGTCCACCACGCTGGCCCAGTGCGGGTTGGCAGACTTCACACATCTTTCGAGGGGTTCTCTCAGACATGCAGGTTTCCTCACGATGTTTTCCTTCACCGTTTAACAAGTGATAATCTTGGTTGAAAATGAGATTCGCACGTGAAAAATCCCAGAGGTGTGAGCCGGGGTTTGAACCTGCAATCCTCGTTACCGAGGCAAGCGTTCTACCAACTTGGCTATCACAGCCAACTTGGCTATCACCTTGGCTTTAACCTGTTATTAAGTTTTAATAATGAAAATCTAATTCAAATTATTTTATCGTTTTCACGTGATTGCTCGTACAAACAAATGGACAGAAAAAAAATTATTTTTTTTTAAATTAGGAGTCTTTGAAATAGTATGTCTCTATAATAGTGTAAGTAGTAGTGTGTAAGTAGAAAATTAATTATCTTTATTTTTTATTGGGAATTTTTTCCATATTTTAGTAGTTATTCTGCTATTCGGGGCGAAGACAAATTATTAAAGAAATAACAAAGATAATAAAAATCCTTAAAAGTCGATCCTTGAACTATAAATGGTGTACTCCTTGAACTATATAGATATAGTTTGAAGATTGATTTCAAAACATAAAGTGCTTTTAGCTAATCTATAATGACTTGGTAGATTCGTTTTAAACTTTAACCGATATTCAGCGATTTTAAGGCCATTGTCGTTTAACAATTTAACTTTGAATCTGAAGAATCATCTATAAATAACTATGAATATTTCGACCGATGAGTTAGTTGGAGGTTGAGGCATTAACACACTGGAGATATTTATTGTTTTTTTTTATTACATTATAGGCAAGTATTTGATCTCGATCTCACCTGATGGTAAGTGACGATGAGATCTACGATGGAGCATACTTGCCTAGGTAGGAAGGCGGCAGTAGATCGAGACGCTACATTCACTAGGCACATGCAGCGCAACTGACCTGACCCGCCATCCATGAATGGCAACACCGAACATCATGCCGGAACACGGCTAGGCCGCTTGGCGACATGGCTTTGTTCAGTGGGTGGTGACTAGCCATGGCCGAAGCCTACCACCAGTTAAAGATAGAAAATAATTATAAGATTTCGTAACATACAAAAGGGTAGAAAAATTTCTGTAAAAAATATTAGTTGGATCTTCTAAGTTTAAGTCTCGTTTCGATGCAGTAAAATAATAATATCGTCAGACTACGACATACTACAGACGACTACACCAACTATACGGTCCCATACTAAGCATCGCTTGTATTATGGGTACCTTACAATGGACTGAGGGCGAACCCAGTATAACATAAAATATTGCTCATCACACAATGTTTGTGCCTACCAGGATTCGAACCCGGGACCCTCGGCACAAAAAGCAGGGTCACTTTCAACTGCGCTAATCAGGCCGTCAAATATAAAAGGATTCTTTCTATTTGCTACAACGCGACTCAATTTCGATGTCTCGAGTCGACTAAAGAACCTTAATTTTAAAGCCACAATTCGCAATTGCTTCTTAAATACTTCAGAACAGACTTATATATATTAGTAGCACTTGAGTATTACTTAAAAACGTGCTTGATATGTAAAACTGGCACAAAACATAAGCATAAGGTTTTAAGAATCACCTTTTTTTCAAATCGTTTGCAATATTTGTTGGCGACTTTTATAAAATTAATTACTTATCTCATTAATATTGTCAGGTTTTTTTAAGTCAAGCTAGCATCCACCCACATAAATTCCTTAAAAAGATATCTCACCATGATATATCTGTACATTCCGAAGATGTTAAATGGTTTGGAATTAACACTTATACTAAACTAGATGTTGCCTGCGGCTACGCCCGCGGTACCTGGATGAAACATAGTCTATAGCAGCCTTTCCCAAAGTGGCCGATAACGCCCCCTTGTGGACGCTGATGGCCTAAAGGGGGGCGGTAAGAGACCCAGAAATAGAATGTGGGCATTGTGTAGAGGCTTACAATAATTAATTTAATTTGAAGTTATAGTGGGCAGTAGACAAAATAAGTTTGGAAACCCCTGGTCTATAGCAATCAGACATAATGTAGCTTTTTATTAATGAAAGCATGATCAGGACTGGATCAGTATATCCGGAGATTACCCTCTTTAAGGCATGGCCAAATTTTGGAAATATTTTTTTTTTTATTTACCTACGTCTTGGGATCATTCCCAGCCGATTTAACAGTACGAATAAAACAAGTGTCGCTTAGTTTAGGACTCTACATATGGTGCGTCTGTTTGCAATATTCATAATTTGTATTTTATTTTAACACGATCGGCATTGAACCCTGACTACCGCGGTCACGTGCTGTACACACTTCGCAAAAACCACATTGACATAATTTACAATATGCCAGCTCTAAATCATTGCCAGAGAATAATTAAATATACTGATACTTATCAGTATACGCCCACTATCCGATTAATCGGTAATAGCCCGGTTCAAACCAACCGCGCAAACCTCGCGAGGCCTTACGTCACTTCACTTTGAAAAACTTTTACTCGAGTCTGCTTAGCCGATCCTACATTGTTTTCACATACCTGACAATAACCATGTACTACACAAACATGTATAACATAACATCCTTATAAAAAAAAATCGCTAGACGAACAAACCAACTGTACAGTCCCACACTAAGCATCGCTTGTATTATGGGTACCGTACAATGGACTGGACGCGATCCCAGTATATAATTAGTAATCATCCATGACTCGGGTGCAAACATTCATGCCCGTCACACCAAATACGTCGGCACATAAAGCAGCATCATCACCAACTAAGCCCATCGGATTGTCATAAATTACTGAACATCTTGGGAGCACATGGAGTCTTCCTTCTTCTACTTTCTTTACGAAATGATATAAAATGGATGTGCAAATGGCCTCACCTTTTTTTTTATTACATTGTAGGCAAGTATTTGATCTCGATCTCACCTGATGGTAAGTGACGATGAGATCTACGATGGAGCATACTTGCCTAGGTAGGAAGGCGGCAGTAGATCGAGACGCTACATTCACTAGGCACATGCAGCGCAGCTGATCTGACCCGCCATCCATGAATGGCAACACCGAACATCATGCCGGAACGCGGCTAGGCCGCTTGGCGACATGGCTTTGTTCAGTGGGTGGTGCCTAGCCACGGCCGAAGCCTACCACCAGTACAAAACAAACCTTGCCAATGTCAAGTAATGAATATCAATAAAACATTCAATTAAATACACATTATAAATAAAATAATGGGTGTGACATGATGATATGAAAATGGCGTCCATTCAAAAATCACATGGAGAGTCAAGCTTTCGTGTTTAGCTGATGATTTTGTCAACAACAGAGCGTGACAAGCATATGTCACGCGCGAGATGACAGCGCGCTACATTGACACGTGACAGTATCGCTCGCTCGAGCGCTGTTTGCCTCGATACCCGCTGCCTCGCGGTCAGCCATTGGTGGCAGTACAGTCAGTATGGACCCACCCATTGGTGAATCATAGAGCTTAAATAATCGTGATTTGTGATTTATAATCTGTATTACACACTCAATATACTCAGAGTAATGACTTATACGTGGAATTACGACAGTTGCTCTTCCAGGTCAGGTTAGGGAGATTCTAAAAGTCATTCGTAAACTTCCAATTAAAATTTTCCGGGCAACTTTTTCATTATTTTCTTTTCCTTCGGACTATAAGGCAGATTTGAAAACGAAACATGACAAATCGTGTCAGCAGTTCTCAAGGGATAAGTTTACAAACGACTTATCTTGAAATCTACTTCGTCTAACTAAATCAAATATTTAATGAATGTGAAGTTGGCAAAAATGGGACTAATCTGTGAGCATATCCTTTCAAATAAAAAAATAATTTTCTAAATCGGTTCATAAATGACGGAGATGAGAACCTCCTCCTTTTTTTAAGTCGGTTAAAAAGTATGATGGTGAACCAACAATAGGGTTGTGCCGAGTCCTGATTCCCAAAAAAAATAATTTCAATTTTGTTTTCATATAAAAATATAGCTAAGTACTTACATATGATATTGAGAGATGCGTTCGCTCGGATGACTTTGTGCATTTGCGCCGGCCCCACCTGGCACTGGTACTCGGCATCATCTTCCAACGTCACATTCACTATCCGAAGGTTGTATATCCCGTGGCGGCGATCTCCGAACATGGAATATCGGGGGTATCCTGGGATGACCGAGGAAAAACCTGGGGGGCAACAAATATGGAAATTAATAGTAATAATATCGCCACACGAACACACCAGCTAAACGGACGATAGCTAAGCGACGCTTGTATTATGGACACCACCGTACAACGGATTGGGGGCGATCCCAGGTTGTTTCAGAAAGAGTATAGTAAGTGTGAAGTCAGAATTTGGACAACATTTTTTTTTTGCAGTAAATCACAATTATTGTCATTTTGACGTATTTTTTTAAATCGACGTAACGGAATTCTATCTCGACATAGTGTTCACAAATTCACTAGTGTAAGCGCAGGTTCAACGCATAGTATACCTTTTCTGAATCCGCCTGTATAATAACTTGTATAGATATTAAACATCCATTACTCAGGTACAAACTTTCGTGCACTTCACACAAAGATTGCCTTACCAAGCTTCGGTCGCTGGTTCAAAAATGTAAAAATATTTTTTTTAGAAAATAAAACAAAATTGACGACCTTTCTCTGTACCCTAAAAACCTTCTGATACCTCTCTCATCCAAATACGAATTTATCATGTAGCTCTATATTCACTATCGCGCACCTCTGCCTACCGCTTCGGGGATAACAAGCGTAATGGTGGTGCAATTCTAAATAGTCCCTCAAAATCACATTTCGAAAGAACAATCGAATAATATTCGTTAGTACATTAAAATCGATTTGTGTTCGCAAGCGATCCTCGATTAGAATCGCCAGTCGCTCGCACCGTGCACAATTATTTCGCCACACCGAGCTATAGGTATCGAATTAATTGTTCGCATCGAGATGATCGTGTAATTGTTATCGATGATTCGTTACGATGGCCGTCACGCGATATATTATGTGGAGATGTGAAAGTTACAAAACCCCATGATTTTGGCATTTTTCAATGAGTATTTCGGTCTGGGAAAGCGAATTTGTATAAGTTGTAACAATGATAGTGTACAATATTTTAATAGTTCCTTAAGTAAGATAATAATAAAGGTCAAATTCCCGAAAAAAAGAAAACTATTTAAAATTTGAAATATAGCACTACATACTAAGTCCGCAGCCATATGGTACTGGCGTGCTTTCTCAAAAAAAAATCTAGCACTTTTTACACATGAATTTTATACATAGACGTGATCCTTATGTCTGACTTGTTTATCTCTTAAAATATTGTACACAATTTTTGTTACACCTTGTATAATTACCTGCAGGGTAAGCAGGAACTTCTAATGTAATCGAATGTAATCGTAGCAACATCGAGAAAACATGCAGATATAAATTTGAGGGTTTATAAAAAGTTAAATATTTTATTCTGTTTTA
Organism: Pheosia tremula; assembly: GCA_905333125.1. Lineage (NCBI taxonomy): Eukaryota > Metazoa > Arthropoda > Insecta > Lepidoptera > Notodontidae > Pheosia > Pheosia tremula. The sequence goes on from HG995423.1 coordinate 784,698, forward strand.
TCTGACGCTCTATTTTAAATATTTCTGTGGAACTCATACGAAATTCGGTGTAGGTGTTGAAGCTAGGTTATCGGTGGGCCACGACCAAATGCACTGTATGTATCATAATATATGTATGATATATGCATATATATCACACGGCACTGCATTGCGAGCATATAGGTCACTCGCTTTGTCCTATGCCACCGGCCTATATCGATTTCAGTGGCTTTTATTGTACAGTACCTACAGTTAGGATATTTTGGGATTCTGTAACGTTTGTCGTATATAACACAATAACCTGTTTCTAAAAGAATAAACGCTGAGTTTCTTGCCAGTGGAACCAGAGATTATCTAATAGTTTTGACGAACAGATATTTCGTTACGCGAATACATTTAAATCAAACGCAACTTTTGCAACAAAGCAATAAAGTGCACTTCAGTTCGTACAACGCTGCATTTGATGCATTTTCCAAATTATTATTACTTCTCATTTGATCGCGTAACGCTATCTCCTGCAATCGCGTTGCCGCCGCACCGCCGGGGTACATTAGTACATAATTTTTATCGCGTGACGAAATCGCATGGTTAGCCAATGAGGACGACGCATTAGCATATCTTAGATATATATATATATATTTAAAAAAAAATCAACTCACCAAGCGCGAACCCGTCCTTAGCCCACTGGACCTGGCCTGCCAGATTCGCGACAGCGCATTCCAACACAGCCTCCGAGCCTTCTTGCACCCTCAGACTTCTAGGCACTATCCTGAAGTACTGCTGCTGGAAGGCAGCCGCTGTCGCCAGCACTGGAGAAGAAAAGATGGCGTTAAAATAATATATGACAATGTTTGAACACCATAAACACAGACGCAGAAATAATATAGCGGAGTGTAGCCAACAACATATTGAAGAAGAAAAAACCAAGCCGATTTGTGTAGTACACGCGAATTCGCGTGTACATAGGGACGTTATTTGCGTGTACATAAGGACGTTATTCGTGTGTATATAAGTACGTTATTCGCGTGTACTATGCAAATCGTCTTGACATAAATAAAAAATAGTTTTCATCAAAATCGGAGTTGGGTTTTAGGTTTGCGACTTCAACCATCCATTCCGACTTGAAAAACTCACTCTGTATACAATGTAATGTAATATATACATACATACATGTAATATATACAGGGTGTAAGTGGCTTCGTATCGCAAACAGATGCTATGGATTCAACTCATGAATCTGGTACCTCCAGAGTTGGACTTTTCCGTCGATCTTTTCATGAATTATATGCATTTTTCCAGGTTTTTAAATTGTTTTAAGCATGAAATCATAATAGACATAACATAACATCTTAACATAATTTTAAATTTAAAAGTACTAATTTAAACCTAAAACAGCAATGTAAATTAAAACGCAATACGGTCGAGCGCGCTCGTCACTCGCACGAGTCGGGCGTTGCGCGGAGCTTTGTGTTGCGATCGCGTTTTTGACGATACCTTGCGCGCTCAAAAGTAACAACATTTCTAACATGACTTTTGACATAAATTATTTCTATGATTTTATTATAGGTATTAAGTGTAACTTTTACACCAAGGTAAAAGTTACACATTCCACAAAAGACCTTAAAATCAGATAAATAGTGTCTAGACTATCCAGTACACCTTAGTACTGCAGCTTTTGTGTGAAGACAACAGAAGTGACATATCAGAGGCTAATACGGGCTGCTTGAGACATGTGGGTGTGCTGTGGGCGCGAGCGAGACAAACGCTTACGAGGTGAACGCACTCCTGTGTGGGACGAGACACGAGATAAAGCGATAGCGGATATCAAATGGACGCGTGTTGATTGGCCAATCTGTTTCACGAGACTGCACACATCACATCAGTGCTGCCAGATGTGATTTTCTATTTGTACCCAAATTTGAAATTATTTTTCTCCAAACTGATACAATTTGCATGAGTTTTACCCAAAGTCAAAAAATTAATAATATCGGTTAATCGGAAAAAGCAGAGTGAAAAGAATGAAAATGAACGAGCGAGATGGTTTAACGGGTGCGATCGTAAATGCGTTGTGGTCATCCTACAGATGCGCTCTGAAACTAAGAAGTACCCAAAATTCTCCATGGTATATTTTTTTTCTCCAAATTTTTCTCCAAGAATTACATTTCTCCAAAATTTCTCCAGAGCCAAAATTTTTACCCAGAATTGCGAAAAAAATACCCAATCTGGCAACACTGCATCACATCGTGTCACATCGCGTCAGAGAGATTGTATTTAGCTTGACACCTTTGGCAATAAAAACTAAATATTATCAACACATGCAACTACCTAGATATTAGAGAATTCATAGGACCCGCCATTTTCATATCATCATGTCACATTCATTATTTTATTTATAATGTGTATTTATTGAATGTTTTATTGCTATTAATTACTTGACATTGGCAAAATACCCGCTAAGTTGTGGGTGAAGCCATTTGCATATCCATGTCATCTCATCGCATTTCATTTCGTAAAACAAGAGGAAAAGTAGATGTTAGATAGACCGACCGTGTTTCCGACAGCTTAGTTTGACTGCCTAACAAGAAAGCAAGTAATGCGTTTACGGCATACCTTTTCTCTCAAAAACGCTTTCTCTTTCACCTTGCACCATATCCCATGCACCATACAAGGCACGGTCTAAGAGTCACTACACACAACCGACAAGTGCGTGAAAATTAACACGAGCCTTCGTTAGTCGCGCGTCTGCGCCGCCTCTTACCGTATTCGGTTTAAAGTTGGAACTAACTTTAAAAAAATTAAAATATTAAAAAATAATGAATTTCAGATGGTATGTCAAAACCTACCGACAAAACTGCATAAGTAAACCATTTTTTTTTAATTTTTCTTCGCTTCTTAATTGTCGCTAAATAGGATCATTATCTTGGATGTACGACGGAAACTAAAGAAAATAACTATTTCTTTTTATTCGGGACTTCGCACAAGGGTTTAAATCTGCGACCATTGTTTCCAAGCCGACTTTATTTATTATTTTTATTATTTTATTATTATATTATTTTATTATTATATTTTATTATATACTTATTATTTTATTTATTATTTTCCTAATAATAATACCGCCATACGAACACACCAACTATACGGGTCCACACTAAGCAACGCTTGTATTATGAGTATCGTACAATGGATCCACGGATTCTAAGCATCCATGACTCGAGTACTAACATTCGTGGTCATCACACAAAGATGGCCGAACTAGAATTCGAACCCAGTTCCTTAAACACAGAAGGCAGGATCACTACCAACTTCGCTAGTCATGTCGGCTCTTATCAGGAAGAAAATATTTATAGAAAGTATAGCCTCAAAATAAACATTCCAGAATTCCAACAGTGATGGATCCTTTTTAAGGTGTCAACTTAAAAAACCTCAAACTCAATATGGAGCGATAAGGAATCCCATTTATCCCGTTCTTGAAGTATTTAATGGATGCATTCCATGATTAGGAATAGAAAGTAAAATGGTTTAAAATGTTTGGGTTATAACCCCATTTTTCATGTTATAATAATGTCGTTTAAGGTAAATACATCACAGCTGTTAAACCCGATGGAATGGTCATAGACACTAAAGTAGATCATAGTTTTTTAAATGTTTTTTTAAATTGTTATTTCCAAGTTGTTTCCATTTGAGTATATATATTATTACTGAACAAAAATAACATGTTCCCACCAAAAATGCAGGAGTTAAAAAGTCATATTAATATCGCCAGACGAAAACACCGACTGTAAGGTCCCAAACTAAGCAACACTAGTTCTATTAAAGCTTTTAGCGGACTAAATACTCTTGGGAGTTGCGAAGCGCTGATATTCCGAAGTATGCCGGAAATTACCGATCTTTAGAACCTTAGTTAACTAAGGCCCATGTTTGAACTACAGTTTTTATAATCGTCTTTTCATATTGGCAGGAGACTTTCTAAAATAATTCCGAATTTCTGTCTAACCACACATTAGTTCGTAGCGACCTCTCCAACCTCGCCACAAGTAATATAGATGGCGCTGCAGACAACATTCAGAACAATTGACAATTCTCCATACAATCCTGAAACGCGCTATGAAAGTATCGGAGCACGCAATATATATACAAGATCCCGACGATAACTGTCGGGGCATAGCGGCCGCCCCGCCACGCAACTAAAACTAAATTTGGCAAACATACAGTTGAACCCCATAAAACTAACCCTCGGTTAATTGCCGTTTGCATTTAATACCGCTAACCATATTAAAATCGACCCAAACTACCCCAAAACACCTATGCCACACTCATACAAAACACACAAATTTACAAAACAACAAACTTTGTTGAAATAACTAACAAAATTAACCAAAGTGCCGGTCATACGTTTGTTAATCGTTAAAATTCATAAATAACTATGTAACAATGTTTGATTAGTAACATGTCGATTAACTTTAAACCACTTTGTTTTCATTGTTTTTTTTTACATTTACAAATTTTATTTTTTTCTTTTCGTGTCCTATGTCTTGTTCCTAATATATATTTTTTTTATTCATCTATACAAATAAATAAAATTGGTGTCTGTTTGTAATATTAAAATAACCCTTTTACTTATGCATTTGGATGTATACACGGTACATATACCAAAACATTTTTTTTTACAATTTCGTCTGTCTGTCTGTCTGTTTGTTCCGGGTAATCTCTGAAATGGCTGGACCGATTTTGACGGGACTTTCACTGGCAGATAGGTCATGTAACAAGGAGTAACTTAGGCTACTTTTATTTTAGACTAGCTGTTACCTGCAACTTCGACTGCTTTTTGTTAAATACCACGCAGACGAAGTCGCGGGTCTAAAATAAAAGTAGCCTAAGTTACTGCCACCCAATTGCCTATCCCAACGGGAATTACAGGCGAGATACGTTAAAATCAAATCATTTATTTCGTATCGACCTACGGGGGCCCATTTTTTTGTAACTCTACAACGATATCCAAACGCGACCTCAAGAAGATCCGATAAGAAACAACTGAATGTTAAATGTATATAAGTATTATATACTGGGTTCGCCCTTAGTCCATTGTGCGGTACCCATAATACAAGCGTTGCTTAGTGTGTTTTGTTAGAATGGCAATATTAATATTATTATTTTGAATAAACTGTGGATCGGGAACCTCAGTTCAGTGGAACGTAGTATTAATTTCGACCGCCCCATCACCTACGAAGTAATTATATCGATGGTCAAGTATACCTACCTCAATTCCGCTTCCGCTATCCCCGTAATCCTACCCTTAATCCGAACGACGTTCGGCCACAACTAATCGTCCTAAATTCTGATGTAATAAGCGGTTATCCGATTCCCATTTGTGGCGGGTCAGGGCTGTCACGCGGAAGATAAGGAATCGATTTTTTTTTACTATGCTTGTACTTATCTCTGTCCTTATTTTTTATTGAAAATAATGAAGAGCCTAATATAGACTACAATTTATTATATTTACACACAAAAAAACCGTCTTCAAAAAAGTAAAAAGCAAAAAATTATCGAATCTAACAATTTAGCTTGTATAACTAAATCAAGTACATAACGAATATTGATTCGGTGCTTTCCGGGATGATCATCAGATCAGTTCGACGGTAGCATTTTCTTTAGAAACTTTTCTTGAAATTGAAAAGATAGATGACAAATTTTAAGTCTGGGGGGTCCAAAATTATGAGTTGAATCCATGGCATCAGTTTTCGTTACGAACAGCCTGTAATATATCCACACTCCAAATATCGAGTGATGTCACATTTTTTAAAGATCACTTTCTATAATTTCCTTAAACCATTTCAATGACAACCCTATAAAAATTACATTCCCTCCCTACGACATAATTACAAACAGCACTAACATTTTAAAGTATATTTTATTGCTTTGAGATAACGTTCAAAATACTTCGATAAAATGATATAGTGTTGCGGCAAGAAAGTATTTGTTGTAAGTGCACATTAAATCGATGTAATACGGTTGAAATTGCTTTATTGAAATATAGAAAACAGTACTCAGGCTGATAATTTATAGGAGTTTATAATGACGGTATCTCAACAGTGTAGGGATAACAGCTTCCTATACTTCTAAAAGAAAAAATGTACTTACCCATTGAAATAAAACCTATTTTACAGATTTTATACAGTTTAATTTATGTTTTTACGTTGCTTTACTGCAACCATGGTCACGGGAGGACTGAGGTGTTAGACGTCCTATTGTCATAGTTTGAACTGAGGTACCCTCATATTTAGTTATTGATTGCGGTCCGATCTACACAGGAACGTAAAAACAAAAAATAAACGCGATAAATTTTGAAAATTAGTTTTATTTCAATGTGTAGTATTCGCGTAAATATAAGAAAACAATATGTACTTACCAACTTAATAAATAACTATAGCTACTTCCTTACGGCAGCCATAATAATAATATCACCAGACGAACATACCAAATGTTATTCTACATAAATTCTTAAGATTCTTTAGAGACTGAATAATTAATAAAACCAATTAATTAACAGTAAATTATTATGAAAACAATATTCCCAAGTTACTCTATCGAGGGTCGATATTGGGCAAGCCTTAAATGAAATTTCATAGTTAATGAAAACTTCCGACCGACTGACTACGGAGGTTCAATTAATACCGTTTAATTAGTAGATATATTATTAGCGATTATAATAATTTTATCGCCAGACGAACACACCAACTATACGGTCCCACACTAAGCAACGCTTGTATTATAGGTACCGTACAATGGACTGGGATCGAACCCAGTATGTAATATATAAATATTAAACATCCATGACTCGGATATGAACACTGCTGGAACAAGTTACAGCCGGGATACGTTACTTTATCGATTGTAAAGGTATTACATAAAAATAATATATCAAACATATTCACCGGATGAATTATCTATACATCTATACATATAAATAAAATTGGAGTGTCTGTTTGTAATATTAAAATAACCGCTTTTTATTAAGTGCATTTGGATGTATACACGGTACCTATACCGAAACAACATTTTTTACAATTTTTGTCTGTCTGTCTGTCCGTCTGTCCGTCTGTCTGTCTGTCTGTCTGTCTGTTTGTTCCGGGTAATCTCTGAAATGGCTGGACCGATTTTGACGGGACTTTCACTGGCAGATAGCTGATGTAACAAGGAATAACTTAGGCTACTTTTAATTTAGAAAAAAACATAAGATCTCACGAAAAAAAATTAAAACCAATGTTGCAGCGTTGCGCCTGATTAAGTTTGATAGCAACAACCTGAAATGCGTCCCGCGGGCTCAGAAAGCGCGAGCAGGCTGTTGCCAACGGTTGAGTTTTTGTTAAATACCACGCGGACGAAGTCGCGGGCAACAGCTACTTAAGAATATACAATCAAGAAACGTAACCAAGAATTGTAGGATGACATGGAAAGAAGGTTCTAGAATGATGACCATGAGACAGAAGACGTAGCGTAGGACAGCCTCCCACAAGGTGGACCGATGATATCACACGGGCCGCAGGAAGCCGGTGGATGCGAGTGGCGGAGGACCGGGATGTGTGGAAATCATTCGGGGAGGCCTATGTCCAGCAGTGGAAGTCTTTGGGCTGATAGATAGAAACAATACTGAAGTTGTGACAAGAGAATAAAAGTTATTGGTGTTCCGTCATCATCCCAGGCCAGATACAGCGATATGATTGGACGTTACTCGTTCGTATACAACGGTTATTCTTTATCATTGGCTCCTGTAATACCTGTATTAATGTTGCCGCTTGAAGCAAATACAATGAGTGATCGACGCCCCTACTATTGAAACAAGAGAGATTTCTATACATACAAATAAATAAAATTGGAGTGTCTGTTTGTAATATTATAATAACCGCTTTTTACTAAGTTCATTTGGATGTATACACGGTACATATACCAAAACAACAATATTTAAAAAAATTGTCTGTCTGTCTGTTTGTTTGTTCCGGCTAATCTCTGAAATGGCTGGACCGATTTTGACGGGACTTTCACTGGCAGATAGCTGATGTAACAAGGAGTAACTTAGGCTACATTTATTTAGAAAATCTTTTTCGTTATATACCACGCGGACGAAGTCGCGGGTAACCGCTATTATTGAAGAAATAATCTGTAATGATATAACATCGCCAGACGAACACACCAACTGTACGGTCCCACACTAAGCAACGCTTGTATTATGGGCACCGTACAAAGGACTGACTGAATTCAGTATATAATACTTATATAGATATGAAACTTCAACGGATAGGGTACAAACATTCGTGCTCATCACACAAAGATTGTCCCTACCAGGATTCGAACCCAGGACCAGGACCCTCGGCGCAGAAAGCAGGATCACCTTCGCTAATCAGGTCGTCAATCAGTCTATTTACACTAATATTATAAAGAGTATACTAATATTATATTTGTGAGTTTGGATGTGGGACGTAATCTCCGGATCTACTGGTCCGATTCTGATAATTTCTTCACGAATATAAAGCTACATTATCCCTGAGTGCTAATTAGGTTATGTTTCATCGAGGTACTGTGGGCGGAGCCGTGGGCAGAAGCTAGTATTATATAAAGATGCCTGTCGAATCATATTTAGATTGTTCTAATTTTTATGCACCATTTTTTTTAGATTTTTATGTATCTATGTGAGATAATCTATATGGAGTCCATTTAACGATTATAACTAGAAATTATAATCTTACAACTAATAAGAGTAAAATGGCATTTACAAAATACACTTTAAAAACACCGAACCCCAAATTCTTACACGTTTTAACAAAACTTAAGGTCCGTTTCACAGTGTGCTAAAAAACTCCATCCACAAATAATTTGGCAGACGGGCCCATACAAGTTCTGTCAACGTTGTCCAACCCAAAATCGACTCAAAAATACATTTACAATAATTATAACAATTCCAGCCCTTTTTTTATGTCCCACTGCTGGGCACGGGCCTCCCCTCAATGCGAGGGGGGATTAGGCCATAGTCCACCACGCTTTCCCAATACGGATTGGCGGACTTCACACATCTTTCGAGGGGTTCGCTCAGACATGCAGGTTCCCTCACGATGTTTTCCTTCACCGTTGAAAAAAGACATTTCACCTCACGCAATTGAGCCGCTAGCATTCATTTGAAAACAAAAGTAATCGTTAATCATTCGAGAAAATCTCACTGCGAATTCGCGCTGTCGACGGCGACGGATGGTAGGGCGCGTAGGTTATCCATCATAGCGGGTTTTCTTCGGAAATCCTAATTGATCACATTATTTTTGTTGTTATTATTTATCGTTCCTTTTTGGTGGTCCTCCATCAAAAGCCGTGTGTACGGACAGAAAATACTCTTGTCGGGAATGTCCCGTCCTATTTGGGTAATCTTTTTTTCTTCGTTTCCAGACCAACGCACCCACTATACGGTCCCACGCTAAGCAACGCTTGTATTATGGGTACCGTACAATGGAGTGGGGGCGCACCCAGTACATAATACTTATAAAGATATCATACGTGACACTGATGATCTTTAGATATTAGTAGCATATCTACAAATTAACTTATAATGAGTATGTTGAAACTATTGAAAACTAATTTTACAGATTACATTACGGGACAGTCCTCCCGTGATCATGGTTGCTGTACAGCCCAAACGTCGGGAACGTAAAAGCATAAAATAAACGCGATAAAATCTGTAAAATTAATTTTATTCAACTATTCAACATTGTTATTATTAAACAATAATTCCAGCCCGTTTTTAATGTCCCACTGCTGGGCACGGGCCTCCCCTCAATGCGAGGGGGATTAGGCCATAGTCCACCACGCTGGCCCAGTGCGGGTTGGCAGACTTCACACATCTTTCGAGGGGTTCTCTCAGACATGCAGGTTTCCTCACGATGTTTTCCTTCACCATTTAGCAAGTGATAATCATGGTTGAAAATGTGATTCGCACATGAAAACCCAGAGGTGCGAGCCGGGGTTTGAACCTGCAATCCTCGTTACCGAGGCAAGCGTTCTACCAACTTGGCTATCATTGCCTGTTATTATAAGAAGTATAGATAAGACGTCTATGTGACTAGATCTATTTCATAGTTAAGATTATATTTTCCTCCAACTGCTAATGTTGAACAAAATTAAGCCCAATAGGTTCATAACAATGTTTTTCAGAAAACATTTATAGGGTGGCCATTTTGTAAATCCTCTAAGGGCGCCGTTTCATTAAAATTATCCGGTTTACAAAGGATTTTGACCTTTAAATATCCGAAATAAGCACCCACGGCGTGCTTCGGTCGCGCTAAGCTTGTGTCTTTAATACCAAAATTAATTTGGAAATTAAAAGAAGGTAACGACGTTTGATAGTGATGAGACCGGAAAATGTTATCGATATTTTAATTAATTTTTTTTTATTTTGATTATCGAATTGCTTGGGTAGTGCTTTCAAATTGTACCTACCTGACTAGGTATTTGAGCCAAATCCGATATCAATTATGTAGGTAATCTTTATTTAACAGTATTGGATAAAATCAGAAAGCGGGCTCCGATAAAATATCGGGCTTCTATAGCTCAAGTATATTTTTTACGTAGCGACCGTCTTTCGTCCTGCTTACACCACAGGTTTTATAAATGAGTATGATAGTGACGGCGGGATTACTACTACTTTTTTTAACCAGCTGCTTAAGTCTGTTTAGCCGTTCCAACATTATTCTCATATACCTATAACAATGTACTACACGAAAACGTATAAGATCCTTATAAAAAGAGCAACCATGGAGTTGCTTGCCCGTTCTTCTCCATAGAAACGGCATTCCGAACGGGTGGTAAAGTTGTAGCTTAGCATTTTGTAACTATTTAGAAAATTCATAAGTACTGTACATGAAAAAAGAAAAAGATTATACTTATCATACTGAGTTTTTTTTCCATATACTTTATTGCATTAACTAAATCTTTGTTCTGGGCTCTTCTAATGATTGGTGAGTCGATATCGATTCTATCGATATTATCAATCTTGTCCATCACTAAACGAGGATTGGGCGCGACATTACATGGATAAATGTATCTATAGGGCTATACTTAGGCTTTTGTCGACGTCCCTACGATTTGATATAGGGACAGGCTTTTTTTAACCCACTAATATAAATGTAAAAGTTTGGATGGATGTTTGTTACTGAATCACGCCAGAACGGCTGCACGGATCTCGATGAAATTTGGCACAGCGATAGACTATAGTCTGCAATAGAACATTGGATACTTTTTATCCCGGTAAAATGTATGGTGCCCGTGGAATAGATTTGTTTGAATTTTTCATAGAGCAAAGGATCGACATGATTTTTTGCATGCAGGTAGTGGTAGTTTAGGGGTCAGAAAATGACATAGGCTACTTTTTAGCCCGAAAAATGTAACATGAGCTCGCGAACGTAAAATGAATCAATTTGAAAGCTAACAAACCATTTTATTCCGATAATTTACAGAATTATTTAGTAACAAAATTTGGACAAAATATTAACCCCTGGCCCGGGGTATTTTTGTGCGTTCTTAATTTGATATTGAATTGAGTGCACACCCAATTCCAAACCTCTTTTGTTCAAATGTATTACAATCAAAATCAACCCCTAACGAAAACACACAATGCGGAATTAAAAATGTAGAACCAAATGTATTGAATGAACGCAGTATTTTATATAAGTTAATTTATTGATGTCGGTAGAAAACTATAAATATTGGTTCCTCTCTATTTTGCCGCGCTAACAGTTTGCTAGGGCTACCTCGTAACGAACGCGGTATTTTTTTGTTTTAAGAAGTTTCAGAATTTAAGATTCCTTAGATACCTACATCTATATTAATATTATAAATGTGAAAGTTTGGATGAATGGATAAATGGATGGATGTTTATTACTCTTTCACGCCCGAACGGCTGAACGGATCTGGATGAAATTTGGCACAGAGATAGATTATAGTCTGGAATAGCACATAGGCTAGATATACTTTTTATCCTGGTAAAATGTATGGTTCCCGTGGGATAGATGTTTTAATTTTTCACACTTTTTATCGCGGGTAACACCGCCGGGCGCAGCTGGTATTTTAATAAGTGTCCTTTATGAAACAAAATTGAGTTAAATCATGCAGTTTTTTTTTTAATTTGCATTCCTAATATTGAACAATTGGTAATTATCTGGTATAGGTAGAGAATACCAATAATAAGTACTTAACTAAATTTGTTTTTCAGCACAGTAGGTATAATAACAGCGATATAGATTTAACATATAGCACCCGCCTGTAAATATTGCACGGCGACCTTTAGAAAGGGACTATCGGCTGGAGGCAAGAGTGAAAGAGACGACGCTCTACAAAGCCGAAACTTTTTCTACTGCCGATGTGCAATATTTATGGCCGGATATTGTACTAACTAGCGCACATTTAAGCGGGAATTCAAAGATTGAAGTTGTCAATTTTGTTTTTTTACAAAGTTCTTATTTTCGTGAATGTTTAAAGGCGGTGGCATAAAAACCATTTTTTCGACTTTTTTTTTTATTACATTATAGGCAAGTATTTGATCTCGATCTCACCTGATGGTAAGTGATGATGAGATCTACAATGGAGCATACTTGCCTAGGTAGGCAGGCGGCAGTAGATCGAGACGCTACATTCACTAGGCACATGCAGCGCAACTGATCTGACCCGCCATCCATGAATGGCAACACCGAACATCATGCCGGAACACGGCTAGGCCGCTTGGCGACATGGCTTTGTTCAGTGGGTGGTGACTAACCACGGCCGAAGCCTACCACCAGTAGAGTTGTCACCTAGTTGGCACCACCCAGGGTCACGTGTAGGGTATCTCGAGGGTATTTAATTCTCCTACGGACGAAGGCGACTGGACCCCAAAAATGCTCGACTGCTTCATTGTAAGGGGTACACGATTTTATTTCATGAGCATCGTCATTATTACCGACATAATAAGAAATATTACGCGGAATTAACAGAAGTTGTTCAAATAACAAAATACAATACGCAACAAACACAATCTATACATATAAATAAAATTGGAGTGTCTGTTTGTAATATTAAAATAACCGCTTTTTACTAAGTGCATTTGGATGTATACACGGTACCTATACCGAAACAACATTTTTTACAATTTTTGTCTGTCTGTCTGTCCGTCTGTCTGTCTGTTTGTTCCGGGTAATCTCTGAAATGGCTGGACTGATTTTGACGGGACTTTCACTGGCAGATAGCTGATGTAACAAGGAGTAACTTAGGCTACTTTTATTTTAGAAGAAAACTAGGATCTCACGAAAAAAAAACAATGTTGCAGCGTTGCGCCTGATTATGTTTGATAGCAACAATCTGCAATGCGTCCCGCGGGATCAGAACGTGCGAGCAGGCTGTTGCCAACGGTTGAGTCTTTGTTAAATACCACGCGGACGAAGTCGCGGGCAACAGCTAGTCAACAATAAATACCGTACAACCCTAATAAACAAATAGAGGTGAAACGCAATAAATATTGCGTAAACAATAGCATCAACTTTTTCGAACACATGTTTTTGTTTTAAAAGTGCTGTTAACAATTCCAATTCCCGCCACATTTGGCCGGTTTTAATTTAGAAGGACTCTTTTATTTGCGAGCCGTACTTTTTAACCGACTTCAAAAAAAAGGAGGAGGTTCTCAATTCGGTTGTATTTTTTTTTTTTTTTTTTTTTTTATTTTTTATGTTTGTTACCTCAGATCTCCGTCATTTATGGACCGATTTGGAAAATTATTTTTTTATATGAAAGGATATGCTTACAGATTGGTCCCATTTTTTTCAAAAAATTGTTCTGATGATGGGATCCATGAGGAATTGAGAGGACTCCTCAAATTTTATAGGCAAACCTATAGCAATTTTGGTATTTTCATCAAGAAGCCAAGCATTTGCATTCAGAAAGTATCATTTGTTGAAGTGAAAGTGATGAAGAAGACCACAAATGGCCACCGGAACTTGTCAGTGATACGTATTTCACGGGTTGCGCCAAGATAATCTCGATTATGATCGTTAAGCGACTATGACAAAGCAAATTTAAAGAAATGGTTCTGATGAATATGGTACCATCGAACTGATCTGATGATAAACCCAGGAGGAACCGGAACATTGTTATAAACCAATGTATCCAAGCCGTGTTTGGGCTTATTGAAATTGTTATGGGATGCACTTTGGCTATAAATACATCTTTTTCGTGGATGTTCCGATTTGGATTATTCTTTTTTTTACAGAATTAGGTATACCCTTTCAAAATTCAGCGAGATTGATTCAATGGTTTTTGTTTTATATCTTGATTTCTTTGAATCTATATTTATCTCGCGATGATGTTGTATTTGGTATACCTATTATCCAGTAAAATTATTGATATAAAAATCTTTTTAGTGACAAAGAATAGTAAATATATCCACTAAAAAGTGTAAAATAAAAAACTTTTTAACAAAATAAAAACCGTCTTCAAAAAACTAAAAAGCCAAAAATAATCTAATCTAGAAATCTACCTTGTTTAACTAAAACTAATATTAAACTAATCTGAAGTCGGTGCCAAATAAACAACCGACGAAGAATAGCAAAAGCATACTCCAGTAACGAGAGCGCGGACCAATTTGTAGGTATAATCTTTGGCGCAGACCGGCAATACTCGACTCAGTAGTTTTTTTGGCACCGACTTCAGATTAGTTTAATATTAGTTTTAGTTAAACAAGGTAGATTTCTAGATTAGATTATTTTTGGCTTTTTAGTTTTTTGAAGACGGTTTTTATTTTGTTAAAAAGTTTTTTATTTTCACAAATAAAACAAAGCTTTGCATTTGTATTTGAGACTCGGTTTTTTTTTTTAAGTTGCGACTTTCCTTTCATGCCATGATTTCGAATTTGACTCGAAATTTGAATGTATACGTTCGGAGTATGTTTTTTTTATTGTTTTTTATTTAATAGAATTGACACACATATCGCTCCCTCAGAACAATAGGGGCTCAACTCAAAATTATGAATTCAAAATTATGGTTTTAATGTATGTTCTATCCGATGAATATTAATTAATTCGCGTCTCTTTGACACCGGTACTTTTCGCCCTCCCCGTTCAGTTGGAAAGATCTTTGATTGCGATTTCCAAAATAAAATTATTTTTGAGTTGAGCCTATATCGTTCTAAGGGTGCGATATACAAAGCTAGATTTACTTAATTAAAAATTGAACGATGTAGGTAGGTTGTCGGCATATATCATTATCGGAAACTATTATAAATAAAGGTAGGTACATTTTAATTTAATCCCACCGCAATGGCCATAGATTCTAAATTTGAACGGGATAAACATGTGCATACATTAACAATAGCCCGCCACACGTGATTCCTTTTTTTAAAACCATAAATGTCACTGTAGTTCTATAGAAAACCCAAAAAGGGTACTTACCACAAAAAACGGCAATCAGACACCTAATTTCAGCACACATCTTGATATTTTATAGTGAAACACAAAACTCATAGCTTTTACAGTCGGTTAATCACCTCCACATTTTTTCGTCACAAGTTATCTGAATTGTCACTTAACACAACACTATTTTGTCACTTAAGTCACTTATCACTGCTGTCACAAGTTTCCGAGTTGTGCCACTATGCTACTAGACTTTTTTGTGTCATTTTGTGCCGTTCTTCGATAACTTTCGCCGTTGGTTGGGGTTCTGTGAAAAGATAAAAAAAACTTGTTAAAAAAATAAAGTTTGGCAGACCCTCATAATATTTTAAATCATCAATCATAGTTTTTTAAAATAGTTTTCTTTGAGCGATGTGTGTTAAGTTTGATAAAAAATAATCTTGAATTTTTTTGTTCAGAATATATTTTATTTTGTGGTTGCAACATTATTTTTCGCTTTAAGGACCAGTATCACAATGTGCTGATAAACTTTTATCGTAACTTATTTCACAGAATTTGAATGAGCGATCTGTCAAAAAAAAATCAAAATGTATGAAAAGAAAATGTGGTATTTAATATTATTTTATTACATTACATTCAGTAAATGACAGCCATTTTCTTGAGAAATAATCAACAACTTAGGTGATTATCTTTTAATTTTAGACACAAGTTTTCATAGCAACATTACAACCTACAAGATTAATATCGCAATGAAATAAAGATAGTATTGTGTTCAAAATGATCGGGTTCGATTCCAGATTCATGATTTTTTCTCTCAAATCGACGACATGGTACCTCAGAACATATTTTTCTGATTCGTACAGTTTTGGAGGTCCCCACACTGACCCGTCTTTATGTTACGCCTTGTATATATAACCAGTCCAGATGTTACATAAACGAAAAGCAACAAAAAATTTGTTCGTTACCTACATGTGGCATTGTTTTAAACAATAAACATGAGCAAAATGGGGTTTGAAAAAAAAACAGTTTAGGACGTTTTTTTTTTCAAGTTAAGTAAAAAAAAATGTTATTTGACTCTGGGTTTTAGTGGAATTATTTCTTATATAGTTTTATTATATCTACTATTACTAAAAATAAATATTAGGGCCCATTAGAGGTTTCCCATTGCCGTCTGCACCAGATATTTTAGAGGCTATTTAGGCTCCAAGGTCACTGATACCTCTTCCAGTCGGTTTCCCGGCAAGATGGATGGTGATTTAACTCTTACTTATTTTTATTTTATTTTTTTATTACATTATAGGCAAGTATTTGATCTCGATCTCACCTGATGGTAAGTGACGATGAGATCTACGATGGCGCATACTTGCCTAGATGGTACCTGTTCACTATCGACTTGAAAACACCAAGATTATATTATTATATTATAGTAAACGGGGAACAAAGACGCCGGTAGCGTGTTCCATTCCTTGGCAGCTCGCACGATGAAAGTAGAAACAAAACGCTTAGTACGTACCGAAGGAATGTCCACAGTGTACGGATGACACTTGTCCGTGCGTCTTGTCGACCGACGATAGAATGGAGATGGGGGGAATTAATTCGTGAAATTCCATAGCACAGTCTCCGAAATGTATTCTGTAGAAGACTGATAGGCTGGCAACCCTACGACGTTACGTTATTACATATGCAAACTTTGTCAAATAAAATCCTTCATAATGAGCTATCCTGCACTGCTGCCGTGTAAAAAGTCGTAACTCCAAAAACAAAATCACCTAAAAATTATACGTAGTAGAGAAAAATCCACGGAGTTATTTGAGGGAGTGTCGTTTTACGATCCGTCCGGGACCCGCGGCGGCGTATTATGTCCAAATTTTACAACTATGACCCCTACATTTAATACTTTTTATACAATATTAATGTATTATTACGCTTTTATGAGTCGTTTGAAAAGATGCGTCCTTTTTCGACCATATATAATTATTGATGTAGGTATTTCGGATTCTTTCAGTTCGTTTTTTTTGTTTGGTTACATGAAGTGGCATGACAGTGAGCTAGTAGACTTGCACCTGTAGCTACCACTTCAACCGCACAACAAGCTACGCAGATGGCACTGCAGACGCATTCAGAACAAAACACCATTGACGTCACAATCCTGAATCGCGCTATAAGAGTTTTCGGAGCAAGTAACATATTTACAAGATCCCGACAATAACCGTCGGGGCATAGCGGCCGCCCCGTCAGCCATACCACCCGCCTGGCTGGAAGATCTTCCCTTTTCCGCTGAACGCCAATAATTTGCATACGTGGGAGAGTCGGACGAAACCTTGTTATATATAATACCAACCCTTTTAATGTTGGTATCCCACTGTTGGGCACGGGCCTCGCCTCAATGCGAAGGGGACTAGAGCATAGTTCAACATGCTGGCCCAGTGCGTGTTGGCGGATTTCACACGTCTTTTGAGGGGTTCTCTCAGACATGCAGGTAACCTTCACCGTTTAGCAAGTGATTATCATCGTTGAAAATAAGATTCGCACATGAAATCCCAGAGCTGCTAGCCGGAGTTTGTACCTGCGATCCTCGTTACCGAAACGAGCGTTCTACCATACTTGGCTATACTTGCTATAAGAATGATATTATATCATTTAATCAACTTAATTTCATTCATAATTATCATAATTAACTGACTCTTATATAATAATTGTTAAACAGTTTTTATCTGAACGATGATATCATTCATTGGATGATATCATTATGCAGTCTGTAATAAAATTAAATAGACTTTAATAACTAGTTTATTTTTTAATTATATTGGATTAATATGAATTTTAATGTCAGCACTTTTGACTGTGACATTATTTTGTGCTTCATTTTATTGTTCTAAAATTAAAAAAACAATATAAGTACATAACATTTTTAAGCATAATTTTTTATTCTTTATTTTTTTTTAATATGTTGCGTTGTCATAATTCAATCAATTTAAAATGTCCAAAACATTATTTAAATCGCATTGCGACTGTGAAATAACAAAAATGGTAAAACTGAGTCATACAAATTATAACAAAACTAAACAAACTTTCTTTTACTCAATGAAATCATCCAAAACGTTGGTTTATCGTCAGGTAGCCGGTGCTTGGTGCCCACACAGATGAAAAAATATCATTAAGCACAAAAACTTGATTTGAGCTTACGAAACGGCGTCTTATTGGCCCACGCTTAGCCTACTTTAATTCTACTGTTTGGCGCAAGTAAATGTTAATGCAAAGTTTATCAACTACTTGGAACAAACGGTGGATACATTCAGATAGGAACATACTACAATAAAAAAAGCAAACCTTATTTTTTTTAATTCGCAAATTTTGTAAACAATCATGGCACGTCTTTTTAATTTGATTTGTCATTCAAAATTATTTTGATTACAATCGTTTAGCCTATTTGCGTGTACTAGTAATTATATTTTCACAACCGGTATTAAAAAAATATATAATTAATGAGATCTACCAAGATTGTTTAAACCGTAACGTAAGGAAAAAATGGTAAAGTTGCTTAAAATATTGTAAAAAATATTTTGGTTCATACGCGACTCAGAGCAAAAATCTCATGAATTCAGATACTTAACCCAAAAGAAGTAAAACAAAATCGTCGCTTATCGTGGAAATATTATTAAAAAATCTAAAAGTATATATTTTTTTAACCACGAAAAAAATCACATTGAATTTGTGATTATAATTATCCCCTTTTAACTATCGTTGGCCACACATTTTGTCCGAAAATGGATTCATATTGAAACCGTACATTTTTTTTTTGCAAAAAATCTGTTCCAACTTGCGCCACACCGCTAGAATCGGGTGTGGGCGGCAAAATGTTTGTGAAACACAATTATTTTGTCTGTCTGTCCGTTTGTACGGCCTTTTGTTTGTTTCACGAGTTGATACTAGCTCTACCTCCGACCCGTAGGTGTTGTCACTCTTGTACTAAACGGAAATGGTGGTAGCACTTGGACAACGATTAAAAAGACAAGATAAACCAAATGCCGCATAAAATTTTAAAGCACAAAATACCTTGGTTATTTGCGTGATATGCAATAGTTTTTCATTTCGGCTCGAACGTACAGACAAGAATTATAAAATAAAAACACTTGTTTTTGGATTCTATGACGTCTAAATAACTTTACATTACATTTTTCGTTCACATACTGGCAATGTACTCGGTCGTAAGTTTGATTATTTTTCTTCAAACACACTTTAAACCCCTATTTGACTCCCCTATGGATCGAGTTTTCATAAATCTCTCCTTACGGTACACCTAAGGTACTCAAGGAATAAATCTATTAAATGTCATGCTTCTAGGTCTAACGTTTTTGGCTGAGTGTTGCCCGTCATCGTGAGGAATTCTACTAAATAGATGCATTAAAATAAAATATGAAAATCAAATTATACTATACATAAAACGATGGAATTACAGCTTAACTATAACAATAACATTCTACCAAATGGATACTAACATTTTAGTGTTGGTAAAATTAATACGACGCTGAATATGTAATGTTAAATTTAATTTATTGGATAATAAATTTAAGCTGATACTTAGTGTTAGTTTAAATATATACTTTCGTGGTAATCTGTGACTTAAGTAAGGCTTAAGCATGATGTGGTAACATTGTTTTTTAATCACGGTTTAACTTATCTATTGATTTAATATTATCGAATGAATTGATTGTTTTTGATTATAATTTGTTCATTAATTGATTTGCAACAATAGTGTCACAGCCCAAAATATGGTAGTCAATGAAAAAATACCAACAGTATTTTTGTTATATATTAAATAAACTTTTAGCGGAAAAGGGGTAGAAGAGTTTTCAGCCTCGCGGTATGCCTAGTCAGGCGGCCGCTATGCCCCGCAGATTATTGTCGGGATTTTGTATATATGTTACGTTCTCCGAAAACTCTCATAGCGCGTTTCAGGATTGTATGCAGGAATGGTCATTTGTTTTGAATGTCTTCTTAAGCGCCATCTGTGTATCTTATGGCGAGTTTGAAAAGGTCGCTACAAACTTGTTTTACAACATTTAAAAAAACTTTGATCCATTCTGATCCTTTTATGATTTACGCCAGTTTTTGTAATTAACATGCATATATTTTTATGTGCCGTGGTTAGTGCTATAGTAGTATGAATTTCAAGATACAATATCGTAAAAGCTATTATTGGTTTTAAAACCCAGGGCACTGAAATTAATAAAAAAAACTGTTTTAACAAGCAGTTGAGCGTCATTCGCGCGCCAGATGTTAGTATTCACACGATCTGTAAGTGCTTTGTAAAGTACTTAATACTCATATTAGTGTAATGGTTTTTAGTATTATATTCACTTCTATGTACCTACTCTATATATATTATGGTGATTCGAAAGGAGCCTGGAGACTGGAGCCCGCTTTTTTTAGCGCATTTTTGAAATATATGCGAGTCGATAAAAAAATATCCAGCCATATGAACACGCCAAACTATACGGTCCCACATTAAGCAACGCTTGTATTATGGGTACCGTACAATGGACTGGTGGCAAACTCAGTATATATTACTTATATAGATATTAAACATTCGTGACTTGATGTGTGTGTGTGTTTTTTTTTTCTTAAATTGACATATCGAAATAATGATGACAAAAAGAGAAGCACAGGTTCAAAGGTCAAAGGTACATTCTTTATGAATCACCTGTATATAAATATATCACATAAATATTTGTAAAACATGAGTATCTAGGATGGACCATTTAATTATGAAACACGCTGTAAATATAAGTGTGTGGACAAAATAAAAACCGTCTTCAAAAAGCTAAAACGCAAAAAAATATCTAATCTTGAAATCTACCTTGTATAACTAAATCTAATATTTAACGAATTTGAAGTCGGTGCCAAACAAACAACTACAAAAAATACAACCGAATTGAGAACCTCCTTCTTTTCGAAGTCGGTTAAAAAAAGGTTCAAGTCTCGTTTGGAATCTGTAAAAAAAATCGCGAACCCCCGACAATATTAATGTAATTATTGTAACAGCCTGAAAGTCTTTTTTACGACTTAACTTAACATTAAAAAAAACTTATCAATCTTTATGTCCACAGTTACGTTAACTTTTTAATAGCTTTCGGTGCATTTTACAGCTTTTTATTAGATATATAAAGAGAATTTTTTTTTTAATATTTGTCATTGTATTGACCTAAGTGTTAGCTTTTTGGAGGGAAGGTGAACCGTGAAAGATTAAAATTTGTTTTATTCCTGAAAAAAAAACGTTTTTGTTTAATATATACATGGAAATAAAATTGGAGTGTCTGTTTGTAATATTAAAATAACCGCTTTTTACTAAGTGCATTTGGATGTATACGTTACCTATACCGAAACAACATTTTTTACCATTTTTGTCTGTCTGTCTGTCTGTCCGTCTGTCGGTCTGTCTGTCTGTCTGTCTGTCTGTCTGTCTGTCTGTCTGTCTGTCTGTCTGTCTGTCTGTCTGTCTGTCTGTCTGTCTGTCTGTCTGTCTGTCTGTCTGTCTGTCTGTCTGTCCGTCTGTCTGTCTGTCTGTCTGTCTGTCTGTTTGTTCCAGCTAATCTCTGTAATGGCTGGACCGATTTTGACGGGACTTTCACTGGTAGATAGCTTATGTAACATGGAGTAACTTAGGCTACTTTTATTTTAGAAAAAAAATAGGATCCCACGAAAAAAAATTTAAACCAATGTTGCAGCGCAGCGCCTGATTAAGTTTGACAGCAACAACCTGCAATGCGTCCCGCGGGCTCAGAATGGGCGGGCAGGCTGTTGTCAACGGTTGTCTTTGTTAAATACCACGCGGACGAAGTCGCGGGCAACAGCTAGTATATTATATAATGTGTAATATTAGTGGGATATGAATCATACACATGCACGAGGGAAGGAATTTTTAGTAAAATAGTATCATTTGAATTTTCAAGTGCATAAGGTGCAGGTTCGATTCCCAACTGGAAAATTATCGCATCACTATCCCAGCTCATATATGTGTGTACTATAAACAAAGGTGGTATCATTTATAACAATACATAATAGGATTTATAACTATACAATAAGGTATGTTTTCAAAACAAACCAGCTGGTTACATCGTTTATTTCCATTCTTTTTGTCATGTTATGGTAAACATGATTAAGAAGACAACTTTAGTTATGATACGATACATAAGAATAATCATATTTTTTCAACCAAGGATGATACGCGAGGCCAATGTAATTAAAAAAACCATCCAAATTTCAATAGGAAAGATGGCTGGGTGCTACCACCGACTTGGGATTCAGTATTGAATATAATTAAATCAAAAACCAAGCGCACCATTGCAAGACCTCAAGTCACTGTGAGCACTTTCTGCGTAGAACGGACCGCAAGCAACAACTAAATATGAGGGTACCCCAGTTCAAACTATGACACTAGGACGTCAAACAACCCATTCCTCCCGTGAACATGGTTGCTGTAAAGCAGCTAAAACGTCGTTAACTCAAAAACAAAAAAATAAAATCCTTGAAAATTATTTTTATTTCAATGTATAGTATTCGCGTAAATATAACAAATCAATACGGACTTTTTATGTTCTAATTTAATGTTATTTGATTGAACACATATACCCTCCTCCCTGTCATAAGAGGAGGCTCAATGTATCCCCGAAGCATTGTCCACTTGAAATCAATCTGTGAGATGTACTTGCGACTCGCATGATGGCAGCGATGCTGTCTGTCACATCTGTTCGCTAAATATGGACAACACATTGCCACTACGTGGGAGATGTGTCGTTGCTGAGCGTGTATACAGGGTGGCTCGCTTTTATATCGTTTAAATTAAAGACTGTTGACATATACACATATTGCACAACATCAAAAATCATGTCTACATTTTGGTAGTTCAGGTTTTAGTCAAGACCATCAGAGTTTATTCCATGATAATCTTTGGGAAGTTTATTTATGGCATATATTTTTTTTTGATGTAAATTAAAGTCCTTAATTGACGACCTGACCCTAGCGCAATTGGAAGTGGACCCTGCTTTTTGCGCAGAGGGTTCCGGTTCGAATACTGGTAGGAACATACTTTGTGTGATGAGCACAAATGTTTATACCCGAGTCATGGATATTGAGTATCTATATAGTTAGCCGTCAGTCCATTGTACGGTACCCATAATACAAGCGTTGCTTAGTATGGGACTGTATATTAATTTTAATTATGCTTAAATTTTCCAATAAGTTCGTAATAATTATCACAAACGAACAGGTTTCCTATGGTAATTATTAATTTACGCCGCCAAGTTAAGTTTGGGAGAAGTTAATTAAATTAATTACCAGATTAGGTAATGTTATATAATTATTGATCGTTTTCTCTTAAACTGCGAGCTGAAAACATGCTATATTGGTTCTAAATGTCTAATTTTGATATAATATCAAATTATATCTAAATTATTACCAAAAAAAAAGCAAACAGTTATTGACAACTTAACAAAAGAATAACGAAAATTCTATTTTTTTCAAATTCCGAACAGGCCGCGTTTTTTTTTCTAAATTAAATTGAGTTTTAGTAACAGCCTGTGCTTTCGCATAACAAAGTTAAAACTGGTACGATACAAACGTTTCGAGTTAAAAAACAGATCATAATAGAGTTGAGACCAACGCGACACACACAAATAGTGGTGGGCACGTGTCTTTAAGAGGCCGCCTGTGCCAATTTCGCTGACATTTATAACTAATAAACTAATAATAACTAATAAGCCATGTGTCCGAGCGTAATATAAAAAATATCATCTTATCGTGGGGTCGAGTCACCGTCGTCCGTAGGAGAATTAAGTACCCTCCAGATACCCTAAACGTGACCCTGGGTGGTACCAACCAGGTTTGACAACTCTACTGGTGGTAGGCTTCGGCGGTGTCACCACCCACTGAACACAGCCATGTCGCCAAGCGGCCTCGCCAAGTGTTCCGGCATGATGTTCGGTGTTGCCATTCATGGATGGCGGGTCGGATCAGTTGCGCTGCATGTGCCTAGTGTATGTAGCGTCTCGATCTACTGCCGCCTTCCTACCTAGGCAAGTATGCTCCATCGTGGATCTCATCGTCACTTACCATCAGGTGAGATCGAGATCAAATACTTGCCTATAATGTAATAAAAAAAAAATATTGATTTCTTATATCTACGCGAATACTACAGATTGAATTAAATCTATGTTTACGGATTTTATCGCGTTATTTATGATTTTACGTTCCCGATTCCGACCAAGGATGTGTGAGGCCATTGAAATTAAAAAAAAACATCCTAATTTTAATAGGGAAGATGGCTGGATGCTGCCACCGACTTGGGATCCAGTAATTAATATAGTTAAATCCAACACCGAGAGCACCATTGCGAGACCTCAAGACACTGTGAGCACTTTCTGTGTAGATCGGACTGCAAACAACAGCTATGTACCCCAATTCAAACTATGACACTAGAACGTTAAACACCTCTGTCCTCCCGCGACCATGGTTGCTGTAAAGCAGCCGAAACGTCAGGCGTAAAAACATAAAATAAACGTGATAAAATCTGTAAAATTTGTTTTATTTCAATATTCTCATGCAATATTTGACGCCCTATTTGACCCCCTTGTGGGTCAAAATTCCAAAATAAATAATTTAGTGCACATAAGGAATAGGCTTAGGTTACATAAGGAATATAGCATGCAAATTTCAAATGTCTAGGTCTCAAGATTTAGACTGAGCGTCAGTCAGAGTTAGAATTTTTTATTAAATCCCACTATAACTATAAATGTGACAGTTTGGATGGATGGATGTTTGTTACTCAATCACGCCAGAACGGCTTAACGGATCTGGATGAAATTTGGCACAGAGATAGATTATAGTCTGGAATAGCACATAAGCTTTTTATCCCGGTAAAATATATAGTTCCCGTGGGTACTTTCTAATCGCGGGAAACACCGCGGGGCCCAGCTAGTAGAAATATAAATAATAATTTCTCAAAAAGGGTCATCATCATATCCCCATGGAAACCTAAACGACCGGCCCCAAGCAGTCCAAACTAGTATACAATAATAAATATAACCCCACAAATATAGGCCGTTCTACTATACTTCGTTGTCTATGCCAACTAAGTTGCCATGTTCTTGACCATAGCAAGGGTGACTACAAAAATAAACACCCAAGCATCGAACCGGTTCGAACGCCATACAAGTTCGCGCGTCCGGTGACGATCTACCCACTGGTTTTGAAAGATTAGACACAAGTACTTAGAAGGTTCTACTCACAGTTTAAACGAGTTAGTGGGCAGCAAATGGGTAAGGTAAGCCATTCGTTAGAAACGTCATGAGCAGTGTACAAGGTCCAAGTAACCACGATCGACTCGCAATGAAATGAAAATTGTAAATTTAGGTTGGGACATCTGATAAACGTGACATTTATTTGCCAAAGAATATATACACGGCAATATAGAAATGGTATACTAATCATATTTAATCTGCGCTACTTTAGGACACTTGTCATCATCTTTCGAAGTCAGAATTTTGATATTCATCAACCACGATGATCACTTGCTAAACGGTGAAGGAAAACATCGTGAGGAAACCTGGGCCCCAAGTCTGCTAACACAATCGATTCATAATAGAACAGCAACCGCATAGTAACTGTCTCTACAGATAATTATTGTATGAGATATCTGTCAAAAGTGACAGCTACTATGCGGTTGCTGTTCGATAATGAATCGATTGTGTTAGCAGACTTCGGGCCCTGCATGTCTGGGAGAACATGTCGAGTGACGTGTGAAGTCCGCCAAGCCAAGAAGTGGTGGACTATGGCCTTATCCCCCTCGCATTGAGGGGAGGCCTGTGCCCCACAGTGGGACATTAACAGGGCTAATATTCTTATAGAATTTATGAACCAATAATTTTATTTCACATTTTTAAACATAATGGCTTTCCATCGCGTTTTATGATTTTGCCAACTCCTTATCAAACGTTAAACAGTCCATATGACCTAATATTAATTTGACATAAACCATTGGACGATACCGCATACGCCCCCTGATTATGAGGCTTGACTGATGATGATACAGTAGGTACTCACATAACATACCACGCCGGCTGGTAAATAAAAGCCATACACAAGAAATAAACCAACACCATGTATATTGATTTCTTATATTACGAATACTACACATTGAAATAACTAAATATGAGGGTACCCCAGTTCAAACTATGACACTAGGACGTCAAACACTTCAGTCCTCCCGTGACCATGGTTGCTGTAAAGCAGCCGAAACGTCGGAAACGTAACAACATAAAATAAACGTGATAGAATCCGTAATATTAGTTTTATTAATAACACCATGTAGTTTAAACCGTTAAATATTGTTGGTCACGATGAAGGAAAACATCGCGAGAAAACCTGCATGTCTCAGAGAACCTCTCGAAAGATGTGTGAAGTCCGCCAACCCGCACTGGGCCAGCGTGGCGGACTATGGCCTAATCCCCCTCGCAACGAGGAGAGGTCCGTGCCCAGCAGTGGGACATTAAAAAGTACTGGTATTGTTATTAATATATTGTTGGTCAACTCGGATCAAATTACACAAATTAGTCGGAGTGTTTGGTAAACTGTTATTTATAGTCAACCCTCAATCCATGACACATCGGAAATTGTATTATTTAAAAAATGTCGCTTCGAACTGTTCCAGCCGTGTTCTCGTTGCTAATATTTAGAATTTTACCCCCGAATTTATAAGACGTGTTATAATTTATATACAAACGTCATGTAGTACTGCGCAAAGCAACACTCATGTGCGCAGTACTATGTGACGTTTGATATAGAATCAGAATCAGAATATTTTTTATTCACGTAGACCATTAACTTGTGAATCGTCAAAAGTTACAAAATATTATGCTACTACTTTACCACCTGTTCGGAATGCCGTTCCTATGTAGAAGAACGGGCAAGAAACTCCATGGTTGCTCTTTTTTTAAAAAAGATCTTTTACATTTTTGAACAAGTTATTACACGTCTATAAATTTGGGGTTCAGCTTTGTTTATGATAAAAAAGCTAGATGTTTGTTGGTATGCGCGTTACTTGAGAACGGCTGAACCGATTTTGGCTTATTTCTGTTTCAAAATGTTCGTCATAGTCCGAACCAGGATTGAAAAAATTTAAAAGTTTTTCAGAATAATGAGAAATTCGTGAAAAATTTAAAGCGCTTTTCAGACAGGACAGCGTCTGAATTAATATTGTTTAGCAAGATTCGTATAGGTATGTAGTCTAGGCTTAAATTTTCAGACTTCAGGTTTACACTCATTTTACTGAAAACTGATATTTACACGGAGTGATAAATAGAAACCTGCCCTCCGAGATGAAACTAGTGGAATTCCGGAAACGCTATTTATATTGTTGTGAACAACATTTGTTTTATACTTATTATATTTTTTATATCACGTATGTATACATCATGATTCAGAAATGCTTTACTAAGCCTTTGTAATCGTTATGTGAACTCGGCATTCCGATAGGCATTTAAGTCAGTTTCAAAAAAAAAAAAACATAATTGTCATAATGCTGGGAGAAACGACTTTTGTTTTAAATCGACACAACAAAATGGAAATCATTTCAAAAACCAACCATCATCTATCTAAACATTTCCAAATTAAAATCATCATATTTGGTAATTCAAACGTTCTGTTTTTAAAAATCCGGTACATATACCAAAAATGAAAACAAAAAAATGTGAAATAAAGGCCGACTAGGAATAGAATATAAGCAAATTTAAAACTGAAAATTACAGGGCCATAGACTCAACCGCATATTACACAGAGCAGTGAAACCATGATTGAATTGTGGGCGCACTGTCGTGCACTTCTGCCTACCTATACCTTTAAAAAAAGCGTGATGTTTTCCAAAAAACATGACAGTAAATCGTTGAAATGTCCAAAATACACTGCTTATCCTGTCAAATTAATATTAAAAGCGTCTTCATATTGAAGAAAATTCAATTCAATTTTCAAATGTCACCGAAGTGACATTTTAACCCTGCGGGCGCACTGCGATTTATATTCTACCCCCAACAGTCATTTATAAAAAAATGCACCACAGTACCTACCCACTTACCAAGAATATTAATTACAATCAAAGATAACTATCAACTGGTTCCCACAAAAAAAAAACATGATTAACTAACCGTAGGTTTATACTCCCACGAAACTTGTATCGGCGGAAATCGTACCGTCGCTCGGGACTGGTTCACGTATTAATTTAAGCCGTCCGGTCTCCAACCGGTTCACATAAGGTTTTTCATTCATAAGAAGCACTGGGAGCACACACCTCACTGTATTTTTTTTAAACACTGTAATCCTCAGTTCGCGGTGTGAGACGGACGATACGCCACAGGTGTCTCAGCGTGGTCGGCGAACGTGCGCGCAGTACGGGCGTCGTTGGCCGTTTGAGCGACCACTCGGGGTGGGTGGAGGTCGGAGGATGCGCGGTAGGCGCGGGGCGAGGGGGCAGGGAGCTGATCAGTAAACGTCCCGGGAGCTAGAGCCTGCGTGTAGCAGCGGAGGGTTGACGTCGCTACGTCGACGGGGGCGTTCTGTATCTGTTGGTTTATTTTTTAAGAACAGTTTGAATTTGATATCAAATTTTGATTTGGGTATCAGGATTTTTGGTATGGGGTTTTTAGTTGTTAAATGTTATATGCTTAGGTAGGTACTTATATAAGGAATGGAAGTAAGGATAATTAATGTTGTTAACTTATGTCTGTGAATCTGATACACGTTCGAAACCTGCTAAATACTTTTTTTTTATGTCATTGATGATATAATAAATAAATGCAACTAAACTAAATAGGTACATACAGGATATTATAATTTAGCTCGCTGTTAAATGTGACACAATGTCACAATACGCGCATTCACGATTCACAAAACCCATTTTTCCGACAAGAATAAGCTCAGTACTAAGCACTTAGTGACATGAAACTCACACTTAACTAACAGTATACTCATGGACTCTCTAATAATACTAATCACTGTCAATATGGACCGACACGCATACTTCGACACCACGAAATAATTCTTTCACGTTCAACACACAAAGCTTAGAAATATGTTAGAAATAAAATTATCACTTGACCACTGTAGTCCTGTGGTTGCTTTTGAAATTATCGAAAATTTTCGACGAAATTCTAGATAAATTAAAAAAAAACTCGAGACATCACAATTATTGTCATTTGTTGGGAACAGAATATATTTTTAAATTCGACATATGGAAGTTATGATTTCAGATAGTAATTATAAAAAAATAGGCGGATAAAGCTTAGTATAACATTTCTGAATTACTCAGTATAATGGCGGTGTTATGATTATGGTAGGTAGGTAAATCTAAATATCTAATCTTAACCCTAAATTACTTAGAAATGCTGCTAAAGTAGGTTTAATTATCATGAAAATACTGACGCTTCAGTAATTTCAATGTGCATAATAGTGTTTATAACAAATAACATATTTCTAGACGATGTAGATACTTTATTATATTTATCTAATTTTTCTTAGCAATTCTGCGTAAATTTTAGGTAACGAAAAATAAAAAAATAATATGTCAAAAACGTCGGGTCACAAAAAAAAACTAAAATTAATTATTTATCTGTACTCAACTCACCGTAAAATGTTACCAAAACAGGTTACGAACGATGTTATTTCAAAAATCGAATTCAGAAGGAAGACGGGACCAAGCACCTGTGCATCAAACACGATATTTAAAAAAAAAACTAAATACCACTTGACATCCAGCCAGCATCTTCGCGCGTCAAAAAAAATAATTTAAAAGTAAACTGCCATTTGAGTTTCTACTTTAATATGCATCAAATAAAAACTATACCGTATTTTTTGGATATCTTGGTATAGGATTGACCTTTAATTACAATTCAAAAATGAAAATGCAATGGAAATTCTACTTTAAGTACGTACTAATAAAACCTATGTTACATTTTATAGATTGTAAATTAAGTTGGTACTGGAATACTTACCCAGAAAAAGACAAAAAGGGATGCATGCATGTAAACAAAAAATGATGGAAAGACTTTTATCTTTTTTTCTAATGCTGGTAACATTATTAATTTATTGGTTGTTTTCAGTCAATATTTCCTTTAAAGTTCTATGGCGAGTAATGGTCGATATTATCTATAAATTAAAATAAATTGCCGTTTGTCGGTCAGTCCATAATAGTCCGAATAATGTTTGTAGGGGAAGAAAAATTCCTTTGGACTTTAGACGGAACAACGTCTGCCGGGTCAGCTAGCTAGTAACATTATAAATACCTATTTCTAATTTTAAAAAAAATGTCCTTTTGTAAGTAACTACCTGCCTTTTTGGTGTACATATATTTGTACTTTTTTCAAATTTTGGTTTACGGCCCAGGGTACTAGCCCTTTGGCGCGTATCAGTAGTTTAGCACCATTAGTTAAGAAGAGTGATCCTAGACTTATGTAAGCACGCCATCAAAGCACGCATGACATTTCCCACATCAGCCCGTTTGTGAACGTTCGTCCTTCACATAAGTCCTTTCAAATATAACTCTTGCTTTATCGACAGATAACCGAACGGTTAGTTGCGTAAACTGAGGATGGCACGAATGTTCGCACGACTTGTATTACCTACTAGCTGTTGCCCGCGACTTCGTCCGCGTGGTATTTAACAAAGACCACCGTTGACAACAGCCTGCTCGCCCATTCTGAGCCCGCGGGACGCATTGCAGGTTGTTGCTATAAAACTTAATCAGGCGCAGCGCTGCAACATTGGTTTTAATTTTTTTTCGAGAGATCCATTTTTTTTTTCAAATAAAAGTAGTCTATGTTACTCCTTGTTACATCAGCTATCTGCCAGTGAAATTCCCGTCAAAATCGGTTCAGCCATTTCAGAGATTACCCGGAACAAACAGACAGACAGACAGACAGACAGACAGACAGACAGACAGATGGACAGACAGTCAGACGGACAGACAGACAGACAGACAGACAGACAGACAGACAGACAAAAATTGTAAAAAATGTTGTTTCGGTATAGGTAACGTGTATACATCCAAATGCACTCAGTAAAAAGCGGTTATTTTAATATTACAAACAGACACTCCAATTTTATTTATATGTATAGATTTACTAGATAAGTAAATTTAATCTTTATAATAAATAAATAAATATCGCCATACGAACACACCAACTATACGGTCCCACATTAAGCAACGCTTGTGTTATAGGTACCATACTATGGACTGAGGGCGAACTCAGTATATAATACTTATATACAGATTAAACAGCCATGACTCTGGTACAAACATTCGTGCTCATCACACAAAGCTTGTCCCTACCAGGATTCGAACCCGGGACCCTCGGCGCAGAAAGCAGAGTCACTACCAACTGCGCTAATCAGGCCGTCAAATAATATAATAATAATAATATTCAATATAGCAGTGATAGCCAAGTTGGTAGAACGCTTGCCTCGGTAACAAGGATCGCTTGTTCAACCCCGACTTGCACCTCTGGGATTTCCGGATTTCATGTGCGAATCTCATTTTTAACCACGATTATCACTTGCTAAACGGTGAAGGAAAACAAACTTCATTTACCCAATTATTTTATACATAAACATGAGCGATATAACGTACTGATTCATCTGTTAAATTTTTTTACTCTATTTTTATTACACACTAGCTGTTGCCCGCGACTTCGTCCGCGTGGTATTTAACAAAGACTCAGCCGTTGGCAACAGCCTGCTCGCGTTCTGATCCCGCGGGACGCATTGCAGATTGTTGCCATCAAACTTTAATCAGGCGCAGCGCTGCAACATTGGTTTTAATTTTTTTTCGTGAGATCCAATTTTTTTTTCTAAAATAAAAGTAGCCTAAGTTACTCCTTGTTACATCAGCTATCTGCCAGTGAAATTCCCGTCAAAATCGGTCCAGCCATTCCAGAGATTACCCGGAACAAACAGACAGACAGACAGACAGACAGACAGACAGACAGACAGACAGACAGACAGACGGACAGACAGACAGACAGACAAAAATTTTAAAAAATGTTGTTTCGGTATAGGTAACGTGTATACATCCAAATGCACTTAGTAAAAAGCGGTTATTTTAATATTACAAACAGACACTCCAATTTTATTTATATGTATAGATGTATAGATTATATAATTCTATGTCGAACTTTATTATAGGTACCTATTACAAGCTCTGCACACTTCGAACTAGTACTTCACATTCCTGAGGAATTGGATCAGTAGATCCGTAGATTAACCCCGACATTTATCTCGTATTTATATAATGGGACCGTCTCCAGTCTATTGTGCAGTACCGATAGCACAACCGTTGCTTAGTGTGGGACCGTACAGTCGGTGTGTCGGGCGATAAAAAAACCACTTCTATGACCATTGCGTACCCAAAAAGACCTTGATACTTGATACTACATCGCTTCAATGATCACTCAACTTATTACAAAACACGCTCAATCATTCATACTTCGAATGTGGGTCTCTGTCTTTTTAAAATCCGGTGTTGGAGCTACACGATGGGTGTCTGTCTCGCTCGCGCGTAGCACCTGCGCGGGCGCAGTAAGCGGGTCTATCCGCTATGTTCGTTTTGTTTTAGTGTGTTAGGGTCTCGGGTGGGAATTGAATTGTTTTTTGTTTTCACTTGCCGTAGGTGGTTTTAGTTGAGACATGAAAGTATTTATAGTAAGTACCTATCTGTACCTGATACAAGGAATCCTTTTTTTTTAATTACATTCAATCCTAGTTTAGGACTAGATCAATGATCGTACAAGACGTCTTAAACACAAAAATATGGCCTAAATGAGAATCTAACAATTAGTCCAAACAATGACACTATGACCTCCTTCCTCCTTAGGTGGCCAACCCTAACGGAGACATAATATGAAGTATGCAGTAGATATTATGGCAAGTGTGTACGCAAGCGCAGATGCACTCTCTCTTCTCTCACTCTCATAATCCAATGAGATGGCAATACAACACGACCGGCGCAATCAGGCGCTTTACGGGCTCTCGGAGACGCAAGCAAGTGACAATTACGGTTGACAATGAAATTTGCAGATCTAGGAATTGTCGAAGTGCACGCCGGGGTTTGAACCCGTGAACCCCGTTTCTAAGCGAGCGTTCACTGCTATCGCGGCTCTAATTTTTTTTTTATTACATTATAGGCAAGTATTTGATCTCACCTGATGGTAAGTGACGATGAGATCTACGATGTAGCATACTTGCCTAGAAGGTACCTGTTCACTCTCGACTTGACTCATTACTACAAAACTAAATCAGTGATATTTCAATGTGTATCGTCAACATGAACGAGCCTCCCAAGTAGTCACATTAAAACAAAAGGTTATAAAAAGAGCATCTCCCACGCCAGTCATCGAACCAGTGACCCGTGCTCTGAGTCATTTCGGTCACGGTTCAGGTGCCACCGTAACCACTGCGCCACTAAGACTGAGACAGGTGAGGTTAGTCATTGGGGTGCGCAAGAGTCTTTGAATGAACGAATTAATGTTGTTGCATTACATTTGTCATATGAAGCCTCATAAGAAGGCTCAGGGTTGTTAACGTGCAATGGAGAGAGCTATGCTCGGGGTAGCTCAAAGAATTTCGAAGTAGAAGTGGCAGTGGGCGGCACATAGCTCGCAGAACCGATGGTCGTTGGGGCAGGAAGGTTCTAGAATGGCTACCACGAACCGGAAGACGTAGTGTAGGACGGCCCCCAACAAGGTGGACCGATGATATCACACGCGTAGCAGGAAGCCGGTGCATGCGAGTGGCGGAGGACCGGGATGTGTGGAAGTCATTGGGGGAGGCCTATGCCCAGCAGTGGACGTCTTTCGGCTGATAGCAATAGCACATTTGTCATTTAGGTTTTCCTTGGAAGTAACTGGAGTCTAGTTTACGCAGTATAGATCCTGGCGTACAGGAGCTACGGTGGTGAGATGAGATTGAGGGATAAGACTAGTATGTACGCAATGCATATAGGGTGTTAAATAAATAGTTTAAAATGTTATAGCTTGTGTTTGTATAATAATATCGCCAGACGAACACAGCAACTATACGGTGCCACACCAAGCAACGCTTGTATTATGGGTACCGTACGATGGACTGAGGCGAACTCAGTATACGATACTTAGAGATATTAAACATCCAAGACTCGGGTACAAACATTCATGCTTATCACACATAACTTGTGCCAACTAGGATTCGTACCCGGGACCCTCGACGCAGAAGGCAGGGTCACTACCAACTGCGCTGATCAGGCCGTCGAAATCAGTACATTATATGGATAACGTTAATGTATAAAATAATTGTGAAAATGATGTTTGTTTTTTTTTAAACAGGGCGACCCAGTAGCGTTTGTCCGTGCGCTTAGTACAGGTGTATTATTTTTTTTGGGATTTTTTTCTTTATAACTCACTGTGGGCTTGTGAAAATATTTAACACTATTATAGGTACACTCATCTCTGTCTGCCGCAGGACCCTTCGTATTTTTCTCTATATTGTTTTCTAGCCATAAGAGTTTTAATTCCCACGGGACGGGATCCATTACATTTGCATCTAAGTACGTAATATTCATTTGCATAATGTTTTGCATACACTGCCGCTGTGGTAAATATAAGTTTTTATCAACAAAGTGTACTGGATCTAGATGCGAGTGTAAAATATGTTTTTTCCAAAACCAAGAATTTTTTATCGCTATTATATACAAAAAAAATGTACAATCATTTACAAATAGTCGGGCAAAATATAATATAAATAATAAGTAAGAAAACAATCTATTTATCAAAAAGACAGCAACAAAAAAATATTCATTGTGAAATAAATAGAATTTTATGAATTTTATCGCGCTCATATTATGTTGGACCATGGTTGCTGTAAAGCAGCCGAATCGTTGGGAACGTAAAAAACATGATATAAACGCGATAAAATCCATAAAATTCGTTTTATTACAATGTGTGTATTCGCGTAAATATAAAAAAACTATATTACTTAATAAAGTTTAATTACTTAATATTTATTTATTTATTACCGGTCATTAAACTTGAACCAAAAAAAAACAATGTTACAAATCTATAAACACGGCTTTTACAACAATGTTTCATAAAACATATAGTTACAGAAACATTGTTTGAAAACAATCGCATCAAAATTATTATAATGAAAACGCGTCATTTAATATTCAGTCGCGTAATTACGCTAATAGTCCCGCATAATTATGATAATACACGCAATGTGCTGTGGTAGTGACCTTTTAGAATAGTTTATCGGTTTTTACGCGATACTAAATTGGTAATTAGAATTGACATGATCGTCCTTTTATCGATTTAAATAAACAAAAAAAAAGCACTCTAATATGGCTCGAACAGGTGGCTGGGTGGGTCACCAAATAACAAGAACCCATCACCAAAAAAACAAGAGCCTAATACAACAAGTAGTCTAGTCTGTTTTCAAGTCGAGAGTGAACAGGCACCTTCTAGGCAAGTATGCTCCATCGTAGATCTCATCGTCACTTACCATCAGGTGAGATCGAGATCAAATACTTGCCTATATTGTAATAAAAAAAAATAGAATAGAAACTGTACCTACAATAGGGGGAGAGCTTTTTGCCATCATGGCGGACACACTCCTCAATCCAACGGGAATTCAGTCCATAGTCCACCACGCTGGCCCAGTGCGGGTTGGCGAATTTACCCGCCTTTCGACCTGCACTGTTTTCTTTCAGGCCTGTAATAAATACTTATTGCATTTAACTGGAGTCTATATTTTAACGACTTAGACGGAAGCTGGGGTCCACAGGACATAATGGATCAAACTCGCGAGTTTGATGAAAAAACTTTTGACATTATTTAGATTTATGGATGCGAAATGAAAAAGTGTACTTCGGGGGAAACGTTTAGTTTAAATGCACTAATGCGGAACCCTTTGTTTACTTCAATTGTACTTATAATCATGTGCATAGAAAAGGGTTAGTCTTTTATAGTAATTATATCGACTGAAAGCTCCCAAATGAGGCACCGCTTGTATTATGGACACCATACAATAATCTGGGTACGATCCCAGTACATAATTCTTCATATTATTACAGATATTAAATATCCACACTCGGGTACAATAATTCATGCCCATCACACAAGTTTTGCCCTAACTGTGCTTGAACCCGGACTCTCGGTACAGCGAGCAACGTCACTGCCATTGGAATATACTCCAATGTGGAATGGAATTAATGACTTATTAACCAAAAAAAGTCGTTCTTTAATAAACAATGTGTAAAATTAATAAATAATGTGTAATTTACTGACTTTGACTATAAGTGGGATATGTTCATAAACGTGTACGAGTAAAGGAAATTGAAATGAAAGGTTGACATATTGATTTCTTATATTTACGCGAATAAAACTAATTATACGGATATTATCGCGTTTGTTTTATGTTATATACGTTCCCGACGTTTCGGCTGCTTTACAGCAACCGTGGTCACGGGAGGACTGACGTGCTAGCACCGCAGAATGAGTCAACAAAATGTTGACTTTTCAAGTTCTCCGATAGATTTTCAGGAAAGTATCCAAAGCTCGGCTGATAGTGATAGGGATCCTTTCATCATTATCGACCTCATCGACATCGATATCATTAGGGGTAGACCCCTAATGATAAGAACGGACAAGAAACGCTGTTGTTGTTCTAAGGATATACTTAAAACAACGACAACGTTTCTTGCCCGTTCTTCTCCATAGGAACGACATTCCGAACGGTTGTAAAGTAGTAGCATAGTATTTTGTAACTTTTGACGATTCATAAGTACTGTACTTAATGGTGTACGTAAATAAAAAATATTCTGATTCTGATTCTGAACGATAAAGATATTTTAATCGGCTAAAGTGACACTATTTTGTAGCCGTTTGCCAACGTGAAAGAAGAACGAGTATCCTCCGAAACAATTATGTTGTACAATCTATACTAATATTATAAATGTGAAAGTTTGGATGGATGGATGGATGGATGTTTGTTACTCTTTCACGCCCGAACGGCTGAACAGATCTGGATGAAATTTGGCACAGAGATAGATTATAGTCTGGAATAGCACATAGACTATTTATCTTTTTATCCCGGTAAAATGTATGGTTCCCGTGGGATAGATGTTTTAATTTTCATACTTTTTATCGCGGGTAACACCGCCGGGCGCAGCTAGTACTTTTTAAATGTTACTAGCCTCGCCATATTATGCAGCATTCAATTACATTATTCCGCATTCCTCAACATGTGCAATGGAAGAAAATGACGACCTAATGAGGGGCAACTTTCCACGTTATAATAGCGCGTTTACGGAACAGTTACAGTCAAGTTACAACGATGGTAACCATCACTTTATCTACCCATGGGAACCCTAACATCTATTTAATATAATTCTTAACATTGACTGACGGACAGACAACGCATGGCATAAGCCGGTGAATATAGAGCTTTGAGATTTGGAGAACACAGTCTTTGAGTACCCTAGAGACGTACTAAGCAGAGGTTTTTGGAAATTTGACCCCTAAGGGGTTCAACACATTTGAACCCCTTAG
Source organism: Pheosia tremula (assembly GCA_905333125.1). Lineage (NCBI taxonomy): Eukaryota > Metazoa > Arthropoda > Insecta > Lepidoptera > Notodontidae > Pheosia > Pheosia tremula. The sequence continues at coordinate 822,709 of HG995423.1, forward strand.
GGGTCAAAGTGGGAGCAAAAATGTGGGAACCATGTAGTCATTAACTTGTAATTATATACTTAGAGATAGTACTTTTTAGACCAGCTGCTAAAGTCTGCCTAGCCGTTCCTACATTATTCTCACATACCTATATAACAATGTACTGCTAAAAAAATGTAACGGATCGTTTTAAAAAGAGCAACCATGGACTTTCTTGCCCGTTCTTCTCGAAACTGTTATAATTGTGTATAGAACTAAATAAAAAGGAATATCTAAAAAAATATTTCACAATTAATTTAATTTTATTATTATTTTGAGCACTCACTAGATACGATAAAACTATAATTTCGAAATATTTAAATACCTATAATTTTATATTTAATAAATTATATAATTTTATTAATTTTATAATTAAAAATAAAATTAGGCTGATTTCAAAATGCACTCAGCAAGTCCCCACCACCATAGGCCGGCAAGGTGCCCAGATCGATGGAAAAAAATAATATATAGAAGGGTTTTTTTAAAGTTTAAGCACATTATATTACGTCATTTTGGTCTGTCAATGATCGTGTATGGTATATAGTTTAATTCCATAACAAAATAACAGACGTTTTTGCGTCGAAACGTTGAGCATTGGGTGAAGCAGGTGGCGCTTACACTGCAGGCCAATGAAACATGGCGAGTTTTATATTTTCTATAAAATGTATAGATGTTTAAATCAAATTAGAATGGCATCACGAAGCTTTTATATGCAAGCATTATTCATATTATTTTATTCCGAAGAATAATGGTATTATAATGGCATTGTTAAATGACAGGAAACTGTCTATAAAATTTGAGGGTGTAGGCACAAAAAATCACTACTTATTTTTGTACCACATACATCTACAGCGTTTGTGTATTTTATCTTCAAAGCAATAATCTTATTTTCTGTTAACAAAATTAATCTCATCTAAGATTCAGGGTTTACTGGCAACTGACTTATAGATTTTTTTTCGCGTTGGCCGATCAAAATCTAAATTTGGGCTGTGCTTAAACGCACCGACATCGTTATCAAATTTAACGAGTACTAGAAAAAAATAAATCAAAAATATACAGCTACACTACATAATAATAATATAAAAACAAATATGTATTATTGGAAATCATAATAGTTTTTTAAATAAAAATCCATTAAAAGACATGTACTCATTTCACTGGACGCCAGTGTAGTGAGTCACGTTCATGGCTATTGTTCCCACCTGCGATGCCGGCTGCGTCTTACACAGCAACCGTTGACTCCGTCTTTATGTACACCAGAATATTGAGGGTCAGACAGATAGTTTGAAGCCTCTATGACACCCTAGTAGATACATTTATATTACCCGGCATTGTAATTGAACCAGCGAGTGATGACATATGGTACCGAGACGTGGTCGCTTACTATGGGCCTCATAAGAAGGCTCAAGGTCGCTCAACGCGCAATGGAGACAGCTATGCTCGGGGTTTCGCTACGCGATAGAATCAGAAATGAGTAGATCCGTAGACGAACTAAAGTAACCGACATAGTTCAAAGAATTTCAAAGTTGAAGTGGCAGTGGGCGGCACATAGCTCGCAGAACCGATGGCCGTTGGGGCAGAAAGGTTCTAGAATGGCAACCACGAGCCGGAAGACGTAGTGTAGGTCGGCCCCCACAAGGTGGACCGATGCTAACACACGCGTAGCAGGAAGCCAGTGGATGCGAGTGGCGGAGGACCGTGATGTATGGCAGTCGTTGGGAGAGGCCTATGTCCAGCAGTGGACGTCTTTCGGCTGATAGCTTAGTATAGCGTAATTGAACAAGTGTAGTAAAGCTTGTTTAGCGGAAAAGGGAAGATCTTCCAGCCAGGCGGGTGGTATGCCTGGCGGGGCGGCCACTATGCCCCGACGGTTAATGTCGGGATCTTGTATATATGTTACTTGCACCGAAAACTCTGATAGCGCGATTCAGGATTGTGACGTCACTTGTCTATTGTTCTGAATGCGTCTGTAGTGCCATCTGCGTAGCTTGTGGTGCGGTTGAAGTAGTCGCTACACTTGTATTGTGGGTACCGTACAATGGACTGAGGGCGAACTCAGTATATAATACGTATATAGATACTAAACATCCATAACTCAGGTACAAACATTCGTGCTCATCACACAATGATTGTCCCTACCAGGACTCGAAACAAGGACCCTCGGCACAGAAAGCAGGATCACTACCAACTGCGCTGATCAGGTCGTCAAATCTTAAAAGGCCACATCTCTGAACTTCACTAATTATAATGGTCTGGTTAAATCTTAATTGTAGTATATCGAAACAAACCGACAATAGTTACCGGGAGCTAAGTATCCGGTAATTATTGCGGCGGGCGTGTGAACTCGGCGTCCAGAGTTCGAGTCCGCGGCGAGAGCCGATGGCTTGTGGTGTATTTGGCGTGTTCTAGCGACTATATAGTGTGTTGCTTTTTAGAAAATTGAATTAGCAATAAAACTTTTTGACGACCTGATAAGCGCAGTTGGTAGTGACCCTGTTTTCTGTGCCGAGAGTGGTCCTGGGTTCGAATCCTGGTAGGGACAAACTTTTTGTGATGAGCACGAATGATTGTATCTTAGTCACGGATGTTTAATATCTATACAAGTATTATATACTTACTGGGTTCGCCCTCAGTCCATTGTACGGTACCCATACAAGCTTAAGTTAAGTAAGTTTAAGTTTACGGTCATAATAATTAAAAACCAAAACCCACGAGGGTACCTCGCGAGGCCGCCTCGCGCACATGCCTCACGCGAGCTCACATCGAGGCAACTGATACATGGCTACACTTTCAGCAAACGGTGGCATTGCCTCGCCTGAGCACTGTTATTTATTTATTTATTTATTATAAAATGCTTGTTGTGCTTAAATGCAATGTATGCAGTAGTTATGTGCCTCGCTACCATCTTGTCTAACAACACATTCCCTCAATTCACATTATTCATAGGGTACTTGCAAAGCTGGGATAGCCAAGTTGGTAGAACGCTCGCCTCGGTAACGAGCATCGCCGCTTCAATACCCCGGCTCTCACCTCTGGGATTTCATGTGCGAATCTCATTTTCAACCATGATTATCACATGCTAAACGGTGAAGGAAAACATCGTGAGGAAACCTGCACGTCTGAGAGAACCCCTCGAAAGATTTGTGAAGTCCGCCAACCCGCACTGGGCCAGCGTGGTGGATTATAGCCTAATAGACCCTCACATTGAGAGGAGGCCCGTGCCCAGTAAAAAAGGGCTGGAATTATTATATATAGGGTACTTTAGATCCCCCTGTATAGTCCACGTTATCGTGGTAACCCTACGCCCGTCACAGTCCGCGGCCCAGTGTGGGACGGTCCCACGGGCCGGGCTGGGCCGATTTTAATAACCTGCAAGATTCATTAATTATTTTGAATATCAAAGAAGATCAGAGACAATAGTACTCCTGTATTGTTTTCTTTAAAAAAAACCATATTGTATTGATAGTACCTAATCCGATACAATACCATAAGGTTTGTAAAAACCGCTACTTTTACCAACTTTATGGTGTTGTATCGCTTTAGGTATTTTTTTAAGCAAACTTAATACATCGAGACATCCAATGCAGAATGCTAATATCGCAAAACACTAAATTACATCGTAAAGATGTCCAAATTTTTCGTAAAAAAATAAAAACCATTGATATTTTGAATATCGCGCCCTGACCCTGAGCTTGCCCCTTAAAAAAGAAAGAGTGAGTGCGTGATTCTACATTGTATGTCATGCAATTGGGGTCACCCTCAATACACAATCTAACTATATAAACATCAACAGAGCAACTAACAAGGAAATAGACAACTTTTATACGCCATTTATCCGGGGAGATTCCCCAAACGGCAGCCATTAATTAATGACTCGAATAATGGCAGTTTCCGAGTCCTGTCAGCTATAAATTTATTAATTAAGTCTTATGTTTCTAGCATTTTTTTGGGCAGGTAACACTGGGTTACCTGACGAGCGTGGAAATTATTATTTGAGGTTGTCATTCAGTAATATTATGGATACTATTATTCTACCATCTTCAGTGCTATACACATTGTCTGGTAAGTATGTAAGTATATATGTGTAGTATATTATAGAATTTATCATATACAATAATTACAAAGAACTTCACTGAAATATTTACAAACTAAAGACTAGCTAGCAGTGATAGCCAAGTTGGTAGAACGCTTGCCTCGGCATGGAGTATCGCAGGTTAAAACCCCGGCTCGCACCTCTGGGATTTCATGTGCGAATCTCATTTTCAACCATGATTATCACTAAACGGTGAAGGAAAACATCGCGAGGCAACTTGCATATTATCTAAGAGAACTGCTCGAAAGACGTGTGAAGTCTGCCACCCCGCAGTGGGCAAGCGTGGCAGGCTATGGCCTAATCCGCCCTCGAATTGAGTGGAGGCCCGTGCCTAACAGTTGGACGTTAAAAGGGTGTTACTACATATAATAAAGATATAAAGAAAATTACATTATTATACAAAACACATATAAATTACCCATATGGTAGCGTGCCCAAAATGCTGGCCGCATTTCCTCGCTGAATAGCCAAAGCATACTCGCTGAGCGAGGAAATGCCCAGCCCTGGGGTCGCCGGTTGCATTGACCAATCTTTTTGATAGATTTTGTATAAAATCTGTGGCGCTTGGATCCCATGGACCCATGGATTTTTGTGCAATCACAGGTAAAGATATTTTTTCAGCTTTCCTTATGCGAGTATTTAGCCTTCACTACTGCTGTGCAGCTTACATAGGTGTGCAAGAATAAAAAAAATCTTAGTTTTCTGAAATAAAGGTAAGGTACATTGAGTAATGTTGATAAACTTTTTTAACCATACACACACAGCGTAGTTATTTTATACTTTATTAATATAACATTAGAAGCTGTTATTGCTAGTCCCACAAATCAATTGAACGACCCATTATAACACCACCCCGGGCGATACGTTTTGCGAAATTAATTATAATTCACGCGATGTAGAGAACAAAACATTCCGTACACACACGTCAAATATGTCCGATTGCGCGGACTGGAATGAATTAAACGATATTATTTATGTACGAGCGCTTTGTTAGTTTAGTTGTAGAAATTTTAGCGAGAATAGCAAATCACGAGAGCATTGAATCGAGTACGAAACCATACTGTCTAAAACAGTGTAGCGTCTCGATCTACTGCCGCCTTCCTACCTAGCCAAGTATGCTCCATCGTAGATCTCATCGTCACTTACCATCAGGTGAGGTCGAGATCAAATACTTGCCTATAATGTATAAAAAAAAAGTATCATACTGCTTACCTGAAAAATCTATGAAAAATGCTCTATATAATGTTCTCTATGGTTTTCTTTCTCTTCTCTATGGCGCCGTCTTGGCATCTTTTGTTTTAAAAAGAGTTCTGAGTATTTAATTAAATTATGATTATATAAACCTCAAGAAGTCTATAATTTCCACCCCCGGTCCCATGGTATATTTACCATTACCCTGTAATAATATTTTACAGTGCAACAAAAATCACGTATGTAAAATACTGTTTGGTTTACGCTTAATTTTTTTTTGTGAGCAATTTTTTTTTTCAAGATTGTCATATCAAATTCTTGACTTCACCATAACCGTTAAGAATGCGCTAAAGCAGCAAGATTCAAATTTTAGTATACCCTATCTGAGTCAGCCTGTATATTATCATCAGCAAATGTGGGTGTTCAAAATTGCGTCTATTTTTTTTATTAAGTTTTAGGCAAGTATTTGATCCCGATCTCACCTGATGGTAAGTGACGATGAGATCTACGATGGAGCATACTTGCCTAGAAGGTACCTGTTCACTCTCGACTTATCTCTGCCTACCACATTCAAAACGGAATCACTTAAAAAAAAGAACATAATCAGGCAATTATAATAAATGGCGCCAGGCAGCCGAATAGCACAAAGCCCACCTCATTTGCACGCGGTGCGACCCCGGCTTTATCGTGAATATATTGTCGCGATGATTTATACACCGCTCCGCTCCGCGCCGCAATATGCCGCGTCGCTTACAATGTGTTGCCACCTTTATTTTTATAGGGTGACAAATTATTTATGAAGATTCACTTATGGTCTTAAATAAAAACTCGGGAAAAAAGACGGCTTCTAAATTAATTTTAAGAAAAATTTAGGTGACGCATAAAAAGTTCGGAACTTATCTACACATATAAATAAAATTGGAGTGTCTGTTTGTAATATTAAAATAACCGCTTTTTACTAAGTGCATTTGGATGTATACACGTTACCTATACCGAAACAACATTTTTTACAATTTTTGTCTGTCTGTCTGTCTGTCTGTCTGTCTGTCCGTCTGTCTGTCTGTCTGTCTGTCTGTCTGTCTGTCTGTCTGTCTGTTTGTTCCGGGTAATCTCTGAAATGGCTGGACCGATTTTGACGGAAATTTCACTGGCAGATAGCTGATGTAACAAGGAGTAACATAGGCTACTTTTATTTTAGAAAAAAAAAATGGATCTCTCGAAAAAAAATTTAAAACCAATGTTGCAGCGCTGCGCCTGATTAAAGTTTGATAGCAACAATCTGCAAAGCGTCCCGCGGGATCAGAACGCGAGCAGGCTGTTGCCAACGGCTGAGTCTTTGTTAAATACCACGCGGACGAAGTCGCGGGCAACAGCTAGTATAATAATAAAGTCGCCAGACGAACACACCAACTATACGGTTCCACACTAAGCAACGCTTGTATTATGGGTACCGTTTAATATACTGAGGGCGAACTCAGTATATAATACTTATATACATATTAAACATTCATGACTCGGGTACACATATTCGTGCTCATCACTCAAAAATTGTCCCTACCAGGATTCGAACCCGGGACCCTCGGCACTGAAATCAGGGACACTACCAACTGCGCTAATCAGGTAAGCAGTGTTTGAGTATTCATAACACACAAACTGTACGGTACCAAACTAATCAACTCTTGTAGTATGTGTAGGTACCGTACATTGGACTAATCGTATACATATAAGATATACTTATATAGAACTATGTACTTAGAGAAAATCAAATGACATTTTTCAATACCAAATCATCGTACTCAGGACCTCATGATGAAAAGATTACCTAAGCTTGCAACATCTAGATCATACCATCCTAACAACATTTGTTATGTAGTTTTTACTTGATAACTTCACAAACCAATACAAAAGTAATTCAAAGTGTCTTACTAATTTCACAACAACACAACCATTAAAAAGCTATAATCTAACTAAAACCCGGTCATGCCGTTAACCGGTAACTAGCGGTTATCGAAAGCTCCCGGGGGACATCCAATTAACCGGATGTAACTGCATTAAACCGGATAATTATGTAAATTACCCCCGGATATTGGTGTATTTGACAAGCTTAGCATAATTGGGTTTGAGATGTGTTTGAGTCATTAATCTAAGATTGTCGTTAAAATTATGATAATTACTTATCATTATTATAATAGGGCATAGAAGCAGTGATAGCCAAATTGGTAGAACGCTTGCCTCGGTAACGAGGATCGCACGTTCAAACCCCGGCTCGCACCTCTGCGATTTTCATGTGCGATTCTCATTTTCAACCATGATTATCACTTGCTGAACGGTGAAGGAAATCATCGCGAGGAAACCTGCATATCTGAGAGAACCCTTCGAAAGACGTGTGAAGTCCGCCAACCCGCAGTCGGCCAGCGTGGTGGAATATGGCCGAATCCCCCTCGCATTGAGGGCATTGAGGGGAGGCCCGTGCCCAACAGTGGGACATTAAAAGGGCTGGTATTATTATATGCTAATAGGGTGTTCGACTGTATGAAAAATAAGCTTTAAATTGTGGCCAACCTAAACTTTATAGCTTTCTATAACTTTTAGTATTAATTTTTCTGCAAAAATATGGATTGTTTTCTACAAAATCATTATATAATACTAGTTGTCCCGGCGAACTTCGTACCGCCTCAGAATGAAATGTATGACAAAATGAATTATTGGTACTCTGTGAAAAATTAAAGGAAACCTATCCCACGGGAACTATACATATTACCGGGATAAAAAGTAGCCTATGTGCTATTCCAGACTATAATCTATGTCTGTGCCAAATTTCATCCAGATCCTTTCAGCGGTTCTGGTGTGATTGAGTAACAAACATCTATCCATCTTTCGATAATGCTTTTTTTGGTTCGGTCACGTGATCAAAAACGCTCCGGTTTGTTGGTTGATGCATTGTGACGTCACACCGTTGTAATCAGTGTCAGGTTGTCAATACGAGTGTGCTAATATTTGGGATTATAATATGTTTTCAGCCATTTTTTATCACAAGGGTCACGTTTTTATTTGTCTCCCGCTTTGCAATAGAGGGTTGTGGATAATTTTCTTCCAACTCGTCCTATTTTTATCGTTCGATTAATTTCGTGCGGGTTCCAAGACAATTAACTCTATCCCGGAACTCGCCGTGGATCACACCTCGGTGTCTTCAATGGACACCACTGTAGATCCTGGCTTACAGGAGTAGCAGTGGTTGGAGAGTCCACACTCTCCAACCACTGGACTAGGGCCTCCACAGGCCCTAGTCCCATTAAAAAAAAGGGTCATGTGGAGTTCGCGTTTTGGCGGTATCTTTATTTATTTAAACTTTATCATCGAATTTCATGTAACATACTGGAATTTACGATTATCGAATTATATTGCTAGCATCATGTCGGTCCCACACTAAGCAACGCTTGTATTACAGGTACTGTACAATGGACTGGGGGCGATCCCAGTATATCATTACTTGTATAGATATTAAACATCCATGACTCGGGTACGAACATTCGTGCTCATCACACATAGCTTGCTTCTCATCCTTGTACAGAAGTCTGGCTGGTACCTAACCACTGGTCAATGGTAAGTATCTCAGCATCTCTCACAGCCATCGCACAGTTTTGTATCCTCCGTCAATTGTCTTAGCTGTCCTCTCCGTAAGACACTATTTATTATTGATTCCGCATAGATCGCTTGTATGGGGTCCATTTTCGCCATCTTCCTCGCCGTGTTAATTCCAACCGCATCGAATTCCGATAAATCTATGGGATTTCTTGGTATCGTACTGTGTGCACAGACAGGTAAATGGTCTGTTTCAACATAGCTTGTTTCTTTCCTTTTTCTAGACGGCCTTGGATCAGACTGAAAGAATAAAAAAAAATCACGCCACTTACTCGACTATTTCCAATTATAATGTTCTTTTTTTCAAATTGGGACAGTATCTGAAAAAAAATTGAGGAGTCCTCCCAATTCCTCATGGATCCCATGATCAGAACAATTTTTTGAAAAAAATGGGACCAATCTGTAAGCATATCCTTTCATATAAAAAATAATTTTACAAATCGGTTCATAAATGACTGAGATCTGAGGTAACAAACATAAAACAAAAAGACAGGGAAGCTGCCTTAGGCATAATTAGGTACATGATAATCGACCTAATTCGTGAATAAGAAATAATCACTAAGCCATCCTTCAGCCATTCATGTAAGGATTAGCCCATTGTATTTTCAGCCTTATATACCAAATATTCTCTGAATAAAGTGAATGTAACCAGACAGGGGTACGTGGCTAAATATAAGGCTTTCTATTCTGACTGAGGAACCCAAATACTTGATATGAACAACATTATTTTTTATTTAATTCGATTGATCATTGTTTGTTTGCCCTTAGCCATGACGAACACTTGATGCATATATGATATGCTTATGCGATATTAAAAAACAAAAACGTCAATTATTAAGAGAACTACATTTTTTTTTACCGATGACGTAACATACGTAATGGCATTTTATTTTTTTATTTCTATTATTACGTCAACACACTTTAACGATGTTTATATATGAAAAAAAAACAGAGCATTAAAAATAAAACTAGCGGCCAGTATCTATTAATTTTGATGTTAATTTCCGTATTAATGTAATTAAATGTCAAACCTTTTTGTGAGTCAATTAAAAATAAACTTGCATTGGTATCTAATAATGCTCTGAGTTGCATTAAATTAGTGATAATCTCGTGTTCCCACGCAACTCACAATTGTCACAAATTTTAGTGAATTATTGACCGATAGCCACTAAATAGGGTAAAGTTTCGTGAAAATTTATTTGAAACATTTATCACTAACTTAGTACATGTACAGTTATTAAATTTTTGAATAAAACAACTCACTTCTTCACTTTGCACATCAGTTTCTCCACTATGCACTTCTTCAGCTATATACTGAATCTCTTGTTTAAAACTCACTTCTTCCTCTTTGCAACTCAACTCTTCGTCTTCTGTTTCATCTACAGTCGTATCTGTGGCTGCGTCTTGGTCTTTGGTAAACAATAACAAATCGTAGTACCATAAGTTAGGTTTGTAAATATCCTCTCTCCCTTTCCCACCACGCTGGCTGTCCACAACTTTCTTCAACTCCTTCCTGAACGAACCTTTTAAGCTTTGAATTTTTTTCACAACGAAATCTCTATTCGCCTCTCTCATTCCGTTGCTCTTGCAAATGTCAACCAAGGAATTGTACGCGCTGTCCTTCAAACTTTTGTTTTTATACTCCTTCGAATTAATTCTCCATAGACAAGGATGTGATTTGTACGTCTGTATTAGTTCTGTTATAAGACTCTTACTCCATAATCGTATGTCCGCCATTTTGGAACAGACACAATCCCTTTCACAAAACCGTGCGTGCGTGGTGCTGTGGCTTGCACGCGTGACTGGCGCGCGGCGCGGGGCCGCGGCTTTCGCGTCCTCCTTGTCTATCATCACGCGCGCTCTTTCCCGCGCGAAAGCCGATTCGCGTCGTAAAGAGCGTTCGTGTCTGGCATGATAGCTACGTGTGATAGCAACATCAGCAGTACGCAAATGGTAAACGGGTCACTATTTTTTTAACGTTCTTTTTCTCGTGTTCTTAAGCAGGTAAATATTACTATTTTACTGTACTAATAGATTCGTATTATATAACCAAGCCCTATAACTATATGGCTATTAAAAAAACTGTAAAAAAAGATACGCACGCCAAGTTTCTTGCCGGATCTTCGCAGTAGAGGTCGCGTTCCGATTTGGTTGTAGAGAACAGATAAAAATAATTAAAATGATAGTTTCTATGTTCCTCCTAGGTCGGTACAAATGTTATTATATTAATATAATTATATTATCAACACTATATTATAGTTTCAGTATGATTTTGATTGTTATGACTGATAACACTATCAGTAAAGCGATGGGTTTACAGTGCATGAACCATTCCTTAGTTTTATAATATACTAACTATACCAGCCCCTTTTAATGTCTCACTGCTGGGCACTGGCCTCCCCTCAATGTGAGGGGGATTAGGCCATACTCCACTACGCTGGCCCAGTGCGGGTTGGCGGACTTCACGTATCTTTCGAGGGGTTCTCTCAAACATGCAGGATTCCTCACGATGTTTTCCATCACCGATTAGCAAGTGATAATCGTGGTTGAAAAGGGGATTCGCATATGAAATCCAGCACTCCCAGAGGTGCGAGCCGGGGTTTGAACCTGCGATCCTCGTTACTGAGGCAAGCGTTCTACCAACTTGGCTATCACTGCCTTCCTTCCGTCCCTGGTAATGTTTGTTTTTAATGCTGTGTAATAGAAGGTGACCCTATTGTCATTTTAACGGGGAAACTCAGGGGAGTAGCCTATGTCTAATGCCCTCCTAATTGAGGACAATAAGAGAGCAATAGGCATAGTCAGTTGGCAATCTTCACACATCTGTCGAAAGCCAGTATTTTCTTTTCAATCGTTACTGGGAATCGAATTTAGAACCTTCTTCCGTTGAATCATTAAGAGCCGAATAATCTTATCGTTTCTGTATCAATCATCTCTTCCGGGCTCCCACAAAAGGCGTACGAAACTTGTATTTTGTTGCGGTCACTGTTCACAAACTGGCTTTGTATATATTGCTCAAAAATTTAAAATATCTGGTAAATATACCATTTGGGCCGTGGGGTGGAAAATATAGACGTCTTGTTAGTTAAATAATCATATTTTTATTTAAAATACACAGAACACTTTTTAGAGCCTAACGATGTCAAGGAGGCGCCATAGAGAAGAGAGCGAAAACCATAGAGAACATTACATAGAACATGTTTCATAGATTATTGTCCAAGATCTTTTTAAAAAAAGAGCAACCACGGAGTTTCTTGCGCGTTCCTCTCCATAGGAACGGCATTCCGAACCGGTGGTAAAATAGTAGCATGGTATTTTGTAACTTTTGACGATTCATAAGTACTGCACTAAATGGTCTACGTGAACAAAAAATATTCTGATTCACCATGCTAATATTTCAATCATTAAATCAAATCATTCATCACCCAAGTCGAGAGTGAACAGGTAACTTCTAGGCAAGCATGCTTCATCGTAGATCTCATCGTCACTTACCATCAGGTGAGATAGAGATCAAATACTTGCCTATAATGTAATAAAAAAAATGCCTTTTTTGGTTATTTTATTGAATGTCTGAGACGGCAGTGTGACTCATCGCATCTGTCCGGTTGTGTTGCTTGCACCTGCGGGTATCGACCTGATACTGTCCCTTTTTATAGACAACAACCGGTCCGTGGTCTGTGTTGGATGGTCACATACGATATGTGCTCAGTAACGATATGTTCTAAGGGTGGTAGGCTTCAGCCGTGGCTAGTCACCACCCGCTGAACAAAGCCATGTCGCCAAGCGGCCTAGCCGTGTTCCGACATGATGTTCGGTGTTGCCATTCATGGATGGCGGGTCAGATCAGCTGCGCTGCATGTGCCTAGTGAATGTAGCGTCTCGATCTACTGCCGCCTTCCTACCTAGGCAAGTATGCTCCATTCATACAATGCATTTATATTATTGCTGAGTATAGGGAACCCTAATTTGGGCCTAGATTGATGTGTGTAAAAAGTATTCAGCAAAGAAAAAAAATATATTAAAAAATGCATTCAACTTTAGAGGGTAAAATTATTAAGGTACGATCGAATACGCGGGAAAAATCTATTGTTATAAAAGTTATATTCTCAAATATACAACAATAGACAACAACCTACTTCATTAGCCCGTTTCTAAACGAAAGCCGTTACAATATTATAATATTTTTTTTTATAATAACTTCTCGTCAACGCCAGCGACGAATTACTTATCCACAATAACAAAAAAATACCATATTCCTCATCTACCTACACAAAACCGCCCCTTCATTTTGTAAGCCTAACCTTTGACATTACCGAGTCATTGGAGATTTTTTGTTATACCAACAGTGACTTAGCATTTACTATAACCTTTGTTTTGCGGGTCCTCATAAAAGAAACAAGAAAATTTCAGCTCATTTTATGTCTATTGAAGTTTTTAGATTATAACGTGGGCTTAAGATTGTTAGAATTGTATGTAAAGTAGGACAGATTAGCGTAATTCATTGTGAAGTGGGGCGAATTCAGACTAAATTGGGCGAAGTATTTAACTTCTTTGGAAAGGCAACTTTACATTACGAAACTTATAAACTTTAACGTTATAAATCTATACATCAATACACAAATAAATAAAATTGGAGTGTCTGTGTGTAACATTAAAATAACCGCTTCTTACTAAGTGCATTTGGATGTATACACGGTACATATACCAAAACAATTTTTTTTGTCTGTCTGTCTATTTGTTCCGGCTAATCTCTGAAATGGCTGGAACGATTTTGACGGGACTCTCACTGGTAGATAGCTGGTGTAACAAGGAGTAACCTAGGCTACTTTTAATTTAGACTAGCTGTTACCTGCGACTTCGTCCGCGTTTTGTTAAATACCACGCGGACGAAGTCGCAGGTAACAGCTATTCGTACTATAGTACATTATGTATAGTACAACTATCGCCCCTTTTGGGTTGGTGTGGTTTCCCTTTTTACAGAATGCTGAAAATACGTATCTAAGGATGCAGGGTACATATTAGCTGTTATACAATAAAAACAGTTTTAATAAAATTCTTGACTACATCTTACATACCGCCGTCCCACGACATACACAAGTGCTTACACCGGACGCGGCTCGAACCAGTTTTTTTTTTAAGTTCGGTGCCTGTGACATCATATTATTATATGATGTTTTAATAACATCTTGAAGGAATAGTGAGAATTTGTTGTTGTTTGTTAATTGTGGCTACCATTTTGTTCGAGCTAAGTTAATAATATTCCCTGGGAAAATGTTAATTTTTCAAATAATAACTAGGCCTCGATCTATGATCTAGATGTTGACCCAGGATAAAATATATACATAGGCCTATCATTTGTATTAGAAACTAGCTGCGCCCAGCGGTCTTAGCCGCGGTCTTATGAAAAATTAAAAAAAATCTATCCCACGGGTACCATACATTTTACCGGGATGAAAAGTAGCCTATGTGCTATCCCAGACTATAATCTATGTGCCACATTTCAACCAGATCCGTTCAGCCGTTTTGGCGTGATTGAGTAACAAATCCATCACCAACCATCCATCCATCCAAACTTTCACATTTATAATATTACTGGTAAACCATATAACATTACTTTGATTTTATTATGTATCTACAAGATTGGGCCGCGGCCTTCCTTATTGATTTAAAAAAAAAATATCGGTCTGTCTGTTTGTTTAGGCTAATCCTGAAATGGCTGGACCGATTTTGACGGGATTTTCACTGGCAGATATCTGATGTAACAAAGAGTAACTTGGGCTACTTTTATTTTAGAATAACTTTTTTGTTAAGTACCACGCACACGAAGTCGCGGGTAACAGCCACTTTCTCGTAAGACCATACGTGGACGGTCAATACCAATCAAATCCCATACACGCAACCCATGAAATATGGGGATACCATTGTCAACTATACCTTTTTGGTAATACCACCCATAGTTTAAAGAAGTACCAGTTTGGTTTGAAGTTACCTATATTTCATGTGTTATGGTTCATGGTACCATATAAGGTCATATTATTAGTTAGTTCTGTGACACACTAATTTTATTTCAAGTACTCCATTCAGGGCCCATACGAGTTGTTCAATGAGCTGCAGTCGTTCAAGGGGTAAGCCATTCATCGGGATTTCTTAAATTTTGCATTCCCATCGAACGACTGACTTTGTAACGTAGCTTTTTCTTGTGACAAGGGTTTCCTGAGGTTTACATTTAAAAAATATCTAACTATTCCTATGAAAGATATATGTGTGTATTATAAGGGAAACCCTTTCGAATGGGTTTAATCGGGTTTTGCGTTTAATTTAGCCGAATACAAAGGCAGGTTAAAGTGAACTTTACGGGTAGCCATAAGTCAAATCTGACAACAAGGTACATTTAAATCACGTTCATAATCCTACTAGGTTTAGGGTCTAGATTTCATTTTTAAGTAAAAAAAAACGCCAAATGTCATGCCGGAACACGACTAGGCCGCTTGGCGACATAGCTTTGTTCAGTGGGTGGTGACTAACCACGGCCGAAGCATGACACCAGTGAAAATTCATTCATTCAGCAGTGGACATATTTCGGCTAATTAATGGATGGATCAAATTGTAGCGACCACTTCAACCGCACCACAAGCTACACAGATGGCACTGCAGACGCATTCAATACAATAGACAATTCTCATCATAATCCTGAATCGCGCAATCAGAGTTTTCGGAGCAAGTAACATATATACAAGATCCCGACAATAACCGTCGGGGCATAGCGGCCGCCCCGCCAGCCATACCACCCGCCTGGCTGGCAGATCTTCCCGCTTTCGCTAAAAGATCTACGTTAAAATCAAGATGATCCTACCAATCAACGCGCAACTTGTCTTAACACTAAATTATGTATTTTAAAATATAAATTAAATTATATTTTAAAATACAACATAAGCAACCTATACAATGGCTGCATACCACTCTCAACAGTTTAGAGCTATTAAAAGTAATTGAATTTGCTCGAACCATAGACGGAACTCTTGAAAGCTGCCTGTGCTATATATGGCGCGTCATATCCATTTGACAGGTGTTGGTAAATTAGTTGGATAATATATCGTCTGTTATTTAGGGGAATTCCAGTTAGAGCACCGATTTGAATATCACCAATAGTATTCCACTTAGAGCGCGCGACGGGTACGGACAATAAAAAAATTAAATAAATGAGGGAAGAGGAACCCACCACTGACCCTCGGCTTGTCAACTTTTTCAATTATAAACCAAAGCTAGCAACAATGAACTTCTCCAAGATGTTAACCCGACTGACATCTTAGAGGAGTTAGGAGCTATGCTAGGTTTCAGTAATCTCCTACCACCAGTGAATTTAACAGGAATTATTAAATTGAAACAAAACTAATTTTACGGATTTTTCGCGTTTATAAAAACATAAAATAAACGCGAAAAATCCGTAAAATTAGTTTTATTTCAATGTGCAGTATTCGCGTAAATATGAGCAAACAAGGAATATTAAAAGTAATATCGTATCGACATTAACATAAAACTTGACATGTTTTTATTACAGAATCGATGTAACCCAAGTATTAATCATTCGGAATGTTCCTCGGATAGGAAGCGCGATAATATAAAGTATACTATATAATACTGAGCGGTCGTAGGGCAATTTTTGTTAAGGTGCGTTATAAAGTAACTCATAAAGTTGAAAATTCAGTTTTTAAGAACTTATTCGTGATCGATCGTCAACAAAAATCGAATAACATACATTTTTTATACTTTTTAATTCCATTGAAATAAAACTATTTTTTAAGGATTTACCCGCGTTTATTTTTCGTTTTTACGTTCCCGACGTTTCGGCTGCTTTACAGCGACCATGGTCACGGGAGGACTGAGGTGGTTGACGTCCTGGTGTCATAGTTAGAAACGGGCTACCCTCATATTTAATTGTTGATTGTGGTCCGATCTACGCAGAAAGTGCTCATCCTTAAAAATAGTTTATTTTTTTATTCCAAATAAAAAAAGTACTAAAACTAGTAACTAAAACTACTGGCTGAAATGACTTCAATTTTTATGTCCTAGATTTTAATACCTATATAGATATTAAACCTCCATAACTGGATACACACATTCGTGGTCATCACCCAAAGATTGCCCCATGTGCCCCAAGGGGTGCCCCTTCACGGCCCTTAGCATAGAGGGCAGGGTGACTACCAACATCTCCAAATATGAAGCTTACATTTACCATATCAGACCATGGCATTATATCCTCTGGCAGAAATACTGTAACATATGACATGTCCTGTATGTTATTGATAGATAGATAGATAACTCTTTATTGCACACCGATTTAATTAACATTTTATAGGGTACTAGCTGCGCCCGGCGGTGTTACCCGAAATAAAAAGTATGGAAAAATTAAAACATCTATCCCACGGGAACCATACATTTTACCGGCATAAAAAGTAGCCTATGTGCTATTCCAGACTATAATCTATCTCTGTGCCAAATTTCATCCAGATCCGTTCAGCCGTTCGGGCGTGAAAGAATAACAAACATCCATCCATCTATCCATCCATCCAAACTTTCAAATCTATACATCTATACATATAAATAAAATTGGAGTGTCTGTTTGTAATATTAAAATAACCGCTTTTTACTAAGTGCATTTGGATGTATACACGTTACTTATACCGAAACAACATTTTTTACAATTTTTGTCTGACTGTCTGTCTGTCTGTCTGTTTGTTCCGGCTAATCTCTGAAATGGCTAGACCGATTTTGACGGGACTTTCACTGGCAGATAGCTGATGTAACAAGGAGTAGCTTAGGCTACTTTTATTTTAGAAAAAAAAATAGGATCTCTTGAAAAAAAATTAAAACCAATGTTGCAGCGCAGCGCCTGATTAAGTTGATAGCAACAACCTGCAATGCATCCCGCGGGCTCAGAATGGGCGAGCAGGCTGTTGTCAACGGTTGTCTTTGTTAAATACCACGCGGACGAAGTCGCGGGCAACAGCTAGTTTATAATATTAGTATAGATTAATACATAGGCACAGTGTACAGTGGGCGGTCTTATCGCTAGCTGCGATCTCTTCCAGAAAATTATATACTCATATTTTCACAAATAAATGATCTTTATCTTTAATATTTTTCATCTCACATTATAAACGTGTCCTAACTAAAGGAAGAGTCTACTATATTTATGATGGCACAATAAACTAGTTGGAATTCTGCCGCGGAATTATTGCCTCGCGTCCGGACCGAGCCGAATGCGCTGCCGTCCGGACCGAGCCGAATGCGCCGCCGTACGGGCCGAGCCGAATGCGATGCCGACGACGGTAACTGCTATATAAGGGAATACCAGACATGTAGAAGCAGCCGGGGCCTACTTCTGTAACATATATAGAGGCGCGAAGATCGTGTCTATAAATAAAAATAAATTTGGTTTGCTGTGAAAACATATAATACTAGCTATGCCCCGCGGTGTTACCCACGATTAAAAAGTATGTCCTTTCCCCCAAACTACCACTACCAATTCAAAAAATCATGTCGATCCATTGCTCTATGAGAAATTAAAACAAATCTATCCCACGAGAACCATACATTTTAGCGGGATAAAAAGTAGCCTGTGTGCTATTCCAGACTGTAATCTATCTCTGTGACAAATTTCATCCAGATCCCTTCAGCGGTTCTGGCGAGATTGAGTAACAAACATCCATCCATCCAAACTTTCACATTTATGATAATAGTGGGATGGGATTAATCTTCATTTAGCGTTCAACATGAACAGCAATAAAACAAGATATATCAAACAAAATGTCATGTTGACATTCGTTCGTAACCAGCCGTGAAGCGGCCAACTATTTCTCGCGGACATAGAGCGTAAGTAAATTTAACAGAGAATCCAACAAGTGTTGGTGTGGTTTTCATTGTGATAATCCCACATGGATACAGCACTATCGATATCGGAACAACTTTTTTTTTTTTTATTACATTATAGGCAAGTATTTGATCTTGATCTCACCTGATGGTAAGTGACGATGAGATCTACGATGGAGCATACTTGCCTAGGTAGGAAGGCGGCAGTAGATCGAGACGCTACATTCACTAGGCACATGCAGCGCAACTGAACTGACCCGCCATCCATGAATGGCAACACCGAACATCATGCCGGAACACGGCTAGGCCGCTTGGCGACATGGCTTTGTTCAGTGGGTGGTGACTAGCCACGGCCGAAGCCTGCCACCAGTAGAGTTGTCACCTGGTTGGCACCACCCAGGGTCACGTGTAGGGTATCTCGAGGGTACTTAATTCTCCTACGGACGAAGGTGACTCGACCCCATACTCTCTTCCTTATCTGTGGTCACCAAGAAAACACGCATTGTAAGTCCATGTGACCAGTTTTTAAGTAATTAAATAGTATAGCCTACGCAGCAGTATTATTAGCATCACTGCATGTTCCCGCACGACCTCTGCGATCGTAATCATTTCTTGGTCGATCTAGCGCATTTTGGCTACCCCACTATCGCTTCAGGCTGTACTATTGTACAATTACGTATGTACGTATTCCGTATCTACCCCAGTCTTTGATAGTTAAACGAGT
Source organism: Pheosia tremula (assembly GCA_905333125.1). Classification (NCBI taxonomy): domain Eukaryota; kingdom Metazoa; phylum Arthropoda; class Insecta; order Lepidoptera; family Notodontidae; genus Pheosia; species Pheosia tremula. The sequence goes on from HG995423.1 coordinate 842,247, forward strand.
TATTTGTTACAAACAGAAATGAGTATTGAGTTAGCGAGTTTACCTACATACTGGTGGGGCTGTATGCATAGTTAAGAATAAATAGTCTTGAAATAAAATGAATGTAAATCAATGAAGGAAATTTATTTCTGAAGGAAATTATGTTTACGCGAATACTACACATTGAAATAAAACTAATTTTAAGGAATTTATCGCGGTTATTTTATGGTTTTTTTTTCATTATATCAGATTTTATCAACCACAGATCCTCGAAAAAGAACACTGATTCCGACTAAGGGTGATACGCGAGGCCATTGAAATTAAATAACATCCTTATTTCAATAGGGAAGATGGGTACTGCTACCACCGACTTGGGATCCAATAATTTATAATTGTTAAATCCAAAACCAAGCGCACCATTGCAAGACCTCATTTCTTATCGATTGATCGTCATTTCATTTGCGAATCTCATTTTCAAACAGAATTAACCCAATCGGAACGGTGAAATAAAATATCCCACAGAAACCTGCATGTCCAAAACAACCTGACTAGTTCATTGTACGGTACCCATAATACCAGCGTTGCTTAGTTTGGTACCGTACAGTTAGTGTGTTCGTCTGGCGATATCTATACATATAAATAAAATTGGAGTGTCTGTTTGTAATATTAAAATAACCGCTTTTTACCAAGGGCCTTTGGATGTATACACGTTACCTATACCGAAACAACATTTTTTACTATATTACTTTAAACTTAATCAGGCGCTGCGCTGCAACATTGGTTTTAATTTTTTTTCGTAAGATCCTATTTTTTTTTCTAAAATAAAAGCAGCCTAAGTTACTCCTTGTTACATCAGCTATCTGCCAGTGAAAGTCCCGTCAAAATCGGTATAGCCATTTCAGAGATTAGCCGGAACAAACAGACAGACAGACAGACAGACAGACAGACAGACAGACAGACAGACAGACAGACGGACAGACAGACGGACAGACAGACAGACAAAAATTTAAAAAAATGTTGTTTCGGTATAGGTAACGTGTATACATCCAAATGCACTTAGTAAAAAGCGGTTATTTTAATATTACAAACAGACACTCCAATTTTATTTATATGTATAGATAGATAAATATGTCGTACTACATGATGTCAACACACCTCTGAAACATTATAAATCCTGAACAAAAATTAACACCTTAGCATTCCGAAGCTCCATTCGCACCGGAGCCGGAAGTCACTCGTTTCCCGCCAAAAAACGCGTGTAATTTTTTTCACCGACGCTTAAGCCTTACTGTGACGTCACATGTCTCGGTATGACGTCATTGTTGGCAACGCATAATCTTTTTTGTCTCTTTTTTATATGTCATTTTGTTTGAATAAAGATTGTGGTCAAAGCTGTCATTGACCGACTTTTGAGACGAACGGTCGCATTTTATTTCCCGATTTTGATCCCAAATTCTTCGCCACTCCAGCGCCAACAAAGTGGTCCATTCGAGCCGCATCTGATGTTCCACACTCCGCCAAGAACAATGATTAGTACAAGGAGTGCCAAAAGAAAAGAAGAGTTGGAAAGGGAAGCGCTTGAAAAAAAAAATGACGATCGAGAACGGTCAATGCTAGAACACCAGAATGTTACAAAAGCTGTAGGAACAGATGATACCAGGACCGAAGTGAAGAAAAATATACCTGGACCTTCTACAGTTAAAAGTCTTCAGAAAACTATGACGGGAAAATTATCAACATCAACGTCGATCGCGAGAAAGAAAGGCCTACTTCAATTGAAAGCCGCTGAAGCAAAGGCTCGCATAAGGATGGAGCTGATTGATCAAAAGTTAGCAATGGACCTGTCGGAAGCAGAAAGGTTAAGCAGTTGCAGTTTGCAATCGGAGGAACATAATGACCGTTTAGTGGAAGATTGGATAGACAGCAGTCAGCAGGAGGTGCAGGCCCTCAGCCCGCCGCCGCCCGTTGCTGTACCCGCACTCGAAGCACGCCCGCCACCACCAGCAACCGCTCAGGGTGGCACTAATGATACCGTGCACGCACTGGCGAGTGCACTGAAGGACCTAGCTGCTATTTCCGCTAGCGGTGCCAATGGTTGTAACGACAGAATGCTCAACCGCTTGTGTACACCGAGGGACTTACCATCGTACTCTGGTGATCCGCTTGAATGGCTACAGTTTAAGCGTGCCTATGAAGAATCCTCTCAGGTCTGTAACTTCAGTGACAGGGAGAACTTGTGGAGACTGAGGAGGAGCTTGCACGGACCAGCCAAGGACGCAGTTACAGCATTACTTATTGGTGCTACATCACCGGATGCAGTGATGTCTACCCTGGAACTTCAATTTGGAAACCCTGATGTCATCATCTCCAGGATCCTGCAAGACATCACTAGATTACGCCCGATGGCACAAGAGTACCAGCGGGAGATCATACCTTTTTCCATCAAGATCAAAAACTGTGTAGCTGCCGTTAGCGCCATGGGCTGTCAAGAGCATATACACGGAACGAGCGTGGTTTCGGTTATTCTCTCGAAACTACCGACAATATTGATCTCGAAATGGACTGACTACAGTTACCCTCTTATCAGCGAGAGGACCAAGCCAAAACTTGTGATTTTATCCGAGTTCCTTAGTGAAGAAGCTGTGAAAATATCAAAGACATTCGTTAGTGTATCAAGCTTACAAAATTATCCTAAACATAATTACAGTGAGAACTATCGAAGCCGCACACAAACTCTGTTAGTGCATAATGAACTCAGTGACATTAACAATACGTGTCGATTTTGTCGCACATCTAAACACTCGTTGGCTGATTGTAAGAAGTTTAGAAAAGCGTTGCGCAAAGATCGATGGACTTATGTGAAACGGAACGGTATATGTTTTAAGTGTCTGACGTCTCGGCATACACAACATAATTGCACGGCACCCGTGTGTGATATTGATGCATGTGGACTATCACATCACCGCCTGTTACATTACACTGTAAACAAAGCTTCGCCACAGTGTAACAGTGTCAACATTACCGATGTGACAGAGACTAATCAGACTGTGGAAACTATTACGAACATAAACAATAACAGCCGAAAAGTTTTGTTGAAAACAGTGCCTATTAACCTTCATGGACCTAGTGGAACAGTGCGTACTATTGCACTACTCGATGACGGCTCGACTGTGACATTGATAAGCGACGCGCTTGCGTCCAGAGTAGGTCTACGCGGGACTAAACAATCCATGCGTGTGTGTGGTGCCTGGGACAACAGTGAAGTCTTGTGCGATAGCGAGATATTGGACTTAGAGTTATCGAACAAGGACGAAACAATGTTTAATATTCGCGCGCGTAGGGTAAATAATATGACCTTACCTGTGCAGAGTGTCACCGCCAGTGAACTTCGTGATTATGAACTGATGAAACCTGAAATTAACGATCTGATTAGTAATGGACAATGTAAGCCGGAACTTTTGATAGGACAAGATAATTATGAATTGCTCTTACCTTTGGAAATAATCAAGGGCAAACCGAATGAACTTTACTGCACGCGTACTCCGTTGGGTTGGTGTATCCACGGATGTCTTCGCTCGTCCAATGATGGGAGAGCGCCGTCGCAGTCTACGTTGTTCCTATCCCAAGAACCGAGCAGCGCGAGCACAGAGTCTGAGCGTATTCTACGAGATATACATGGAGAGATGCGCCAGTTTTTTGCTATTGATTCTGTAGGCATCTCATCTAAGCCTAGACAGAACATAGAAGATGTACGAGCACATGAGCATCTGGAACGCACGGCCAAACTAATTGATGAAAGTTGCTACGTACGGCTGCCGAGGAAAGATTCGAATTGTATAATAGCCAACTCGTACCCAATTGCTATGGTGAGACCGAGACGTGTCCGGAAAAGTATGAAGTCGAATCCAGGCTTCACAGTGCGATACAGAGAACGAATTGAAAATCTATTTGATACATTGGGATTCGATGTCTCTCTTAAGCGAATTCCAAGAACGACAAGTACAGCTAAGAAGAAAAATGCTAAACGTGAGATGCTACGAGTAGTGATGTCCATATTCGATGTTTATGGATTCATATCACCTATTACTATCAAACGAAAAATCATGCTACAGGATACGTGGAAACCTGGTATCAGCTGGAATGATAAAATACCAGACGTGACATTTGCAAAATGTTTGAATTGGCTAATCATAATGAATTCAATGAGTTGTATACATGTACCGAGAAACTTTGCATCGGTTACGAGAAATGCACTTCACCTGCAGGGAGCGAGCGCGAGCGAGTCGCACGATCTGAGTGTTAACGCACTGAATAGCGAGCCGCCGCCGCCGCCGCCGCAGCCGCCGAGCCGCGCGCCGCAGCATCGCGGCCGAGCTTAGTGAGCGCGCCTGTTTGTAGCGCTACGATTGATAAGAACAAACGATATACTTACCTACAAAGATGAACCTCGCCGACGAACCTGTGAAATGAAAACATTGGTAAAAGATTGGTTTTACGCGCTATCATTTTATATGAAAACGAAGACTTGTGGCCGTTGAATCAGACACACAGCAACTTGATGATCGTGACGAGGACCTAGAATGTGTGAATTATATCCTCGTCATACCTGTATGCTTACCTGCTGTACCTGAACCTGAACGGATTCCTTCGTGGCCTCGCCTACTGCAATCAACTTGTATGATGTTGAACTTTAGGGAAAGATGTAAAGAACGTACTTGCAATGCTGACCTGAAATACTCACTAGTCGGGGACACTACGACGGTCAGCAGCACGCGTCGCGTTCATACCAATGGGGATTGAGTGCTGTTCCAGCACTGGGGAGGGGAATGTTGGCAACGCATAATCTTTTTTGTCTCTTTTTTATATGTCATTTTGTTTGAATAAAGATTGTGGTCAAAGCTGTCATTGACCGACTTTTGAGACGAACGGTCGCATTTTATTTCCCGATTTTGATCCCAAATTCTTCGCCACTCCAGCGCCAACAGTCATGTCCGCTCAGAGTAACGATTTTTGATGTGGTTATATTTTATATGATTTTTGGGGATTGAGCATATTATGGATATTACATTTGGTGGGGGCCTGATGACCAAGATATTGACGAGAGTTGACTGTATCGACTAATTAAACTTTAGAAACTTTTATGGGTGTACAGAAATACACCTCTGCGCAACGACGGGGAATATAAGTATTATCATATCTCTATCTCTGTCTCTATACTCGTACCTATAACAATTTACTCTTCAAAAATGTAAAGGATCTTTGTAAAAGCAGCAACCATGGAGTTTCTTGCCCGTTCTTCTCCATAGGAACGGCATTTCAAACGGGTGGTATAGTTGTAGCTTAGTATTTTGTAACTTTTTTGACGATTCATAAATACTGTACTTAATGGTTTACATTACATCAAAAATATTCTGATTCTGAAAATCGTTAATTTCCTCTCGATCAGAAATTGTTACCGTTTTCAACGACTTTGTAAAACAATTCGTGTTTCGGGTTCCGTAACACTTCGCTCACGTAGGTACGGTCGCGAACACAGATATATTAGAGGAGATATGTTATGAAAGCGGTGGGCTTGCGCACAAAGTTAGCGTACATTTGGCTAACCTACAATTTTCGCCGTCAGTCCACTGCAACTGCACGTCGGTGCCGGTACTCTAGTTTTTTTTCAAAATGCCGTGTTGTTCCGTGTTTGTATGCAAAAATACCAGCAGCAATGTGAACTACGCGAAAGATGGAATCTCATTTCACCGGAAGTATTAAGTATTTTATTATATTCGTCTTTAAAATCATTAAAAACAACAAATCAAAAAATATTTAATGCCTTTATTATGTTATTTTAGTTTTCATGTAGCACAACGACTTTTTTATTTTTGTACCAAATACATGGCTCCTTAAGTACCACCTATGTTCGCTACTGAGTGAATGTACGAGGCAATGGATAGATCGTCTAACGATACTTTGAATAAACTGGTGCGTCGCGTGGTACGGCCGCTGTATGCGGCGACGACGCAGCACGCACCGAATTATTGGCACGCGTGTGTGTGTGAGACTTCGTATTGGTTGGTTTTATGTAATTGCATGTGTTTTGCGGCGAGTGGTGGGAACCAAACGGTGACAGCGAGTTCCCGTACATTTTGAACCGCACGGCATATCTCTCGTGATCTGTGGTCGCGAACATTAAAATCAGACTATTATCCGTAATATTTTCAAAGACCTACCCTCAAATTTACAGAAAGACATGAAGGAGTATAAAGCCATTACAACGCCATTATAACTGTATATAAATTTGAGGGTTATAATGCAATGATGTGGTATATCAGTACCTCAAAACACAATCCTTCTTACGTACCGTTTCGGAAGCGGTTCGGTAGCGTCTTCCATCCCTTTCACACCACAGATTTCATTAATAAGTATGACAGTGACAGCATGTTTTCTCGATGACGTTGCAATTGCATTAGAAGTTCCTGCTTACACTCCTGTATATCGTCATATTTGAGAGAAGGACGGCTAGAGCGAGATTATTCTTAAGCTAAGCACATACTTCATAGTCTAGTTAAACTGTCCGCTAGAGGCGCTGGTCAAGTTGTTAAAATATTTGTCTAAATACGTAAACTATACGGTTCGCTTACGAATAATCTCGCACTTGACGTACAGTAGATCCTAGTAACATCACTCAAAATACTACTCTTATAACACATTTGTCGTACGAAATTCAACCTTAAATGGGTCCCGAATTAAAGTCCGCGACTGTACCGATCTTTTCATAAATACCTTTTTGTTTTGCGGACTAAATAGTTCGAATAATTTGGCGAAAAGCCGCGGTACCGTCGATGATTACGGACCGAGTTAGGATTCGGACGAAATTTAGAATATCGGTATGGTTTGAATACTTTTGGAGTTGGGATTAAAACATGATGGATATCTAATTAGGTTATAATAATAATTATACCAGCCCTTTTTAATGTCCCACTGCTAGGCACGGGCCTCCCCGCAATGCGAGGGGGATTAGGCCATAGTCCATCATGCTGGCCCAGTGCGAGTTGGCGGACTTCACACATCTTTCGAGGGGTTCTCTCAGACATGCAGGTTCCTCACGATGTTTTCCTTCACCGTTTAGATAGATAGATAGATAGATAACTCTTTATTGTTCCACCACATAAAATTAATACAAAATTACACAAACTTAACTTATACAGCGAGTGTCACAATGGGCGGCCTTATCACTAAAAGCGATCTCTACCAGGCAACCTTTGGATGGAGAGGATTTTACAGAGATGTTTACGACGGGGGTGTACTTAATAATAGATACATGATTACAAATACCTTCTAGATTAATTTACAACTAACATGTACTTACATATATAATTATATATATAGCACAAATACATACATAAATACGTTTAGCATGTGATAATCGTGGTTGAAAATGAGTATCGCACATGAAATCCAGAAATCCATCCAAACCAAACAACCAACATTTGGTACATTATTTATTTAGTTATTTACCATGATACAACGTTCATTACAGGAATTTTCCAATACCATAGCGTTATCTTCATAAATATAACAAAGTCGTGTACCCTAATTTTTGAGTCTAAATATAAGCTATCCAATTTTGAGAGTCCCGTTTAAATTGGTGCAGTAGCTTTTCCGTGACGGCTAAACAAAAAGACACATGAACAAGCATTCTGTAAAACTAGCTTTGGATTGGCCATATTGCGGCCTTTTCCGCCACCCCCACAGCCGTTACAGCTACACGAATATTTCAGAATGTTTTATTCCTCGGAACTATCTTCGCATAGTTTTAAAATGTCGCCAGAAGCCGGAAATTCACGGCGTTGGGTATGCAAGGAATGCGAATTAATATCGGACAGAGAGCAAGGTCCAGTATTCGTCGCTACGGAATCGCTAAGACGGCACGGATGGCCATGTATTGGTAGTATAATACCAGCCCTTTTAATGTCCCACTGTTGGGCACGGGTCTCCCGTCAATTCGAGGGGGATTAGGCCATAGTTCACCACGCTGGCCCAGTGCGGGTTGGCGGATTTCACACGTCTTTCGAGGGGTTCTCTCAGACATGCGACTCCTCGCGATGTTTTCTTTTAAAATGAGATTCGCACATGATATCCCAGAGGTGCAAGCCGGGTTATTGTCGGGATCTTGTATATATGATACGTGCTCCGAAAACTCTCATAGCGCGTTTCAGGATTGTATGAAGAATTGTCAATTGTTCTGAATGCGTTTGCAGCGCCATCTGTGTAACTTGTGGCGCGGTTGAAGAGGTCACTACAATGGTATAATTACGAAGTGTCGTCGGGTCTTTGAACTAGAACCGATCAACGCGACCCTCCATAGCGAATCGACAATGGGTCTGTGTGGCACCCGCCACAGGAAGTGGCTATTGTTTGGGGAAAGTGTCAAAAGACTGGTGTTTCGTTTCTTGTTGTTGTTTTAAAAGTTTGTCTTTTAATTTCATGGTGGAACGACTTCATGGGTACGTGAACAAGACCACTACCAGCAACTTATAGACTTGTAACGCAGAATGCTAATCTGATTTTCAGTTTTAGATTTTGTCGCGTGAATATATTTTTTTAACTTTTTTTTTTTTAATTACACTATAGGCAAGTATTTGATCTTGATCTCACCTGATGGTAAGTGACGATGAGATCTACATGGCATTGTTCAGTGGGTGGTGACTAACCACGGCCGAAGCCTACCACCAGTAGAACGACGTGTCGGCTGCTTTACAGCAACCATGGTCGCGGGAGCACTGAGGTGTTAGTCGTACTAGTGTCATAGTGTGAACTGGTTACTGTAAAGCAGCCGAAAGGTCGGGAACGTAAAAATATAATATTCACGCGATAAAATCTGTAAATTGACTTTTGTTGTAATGTGTAGTATTTGCTTAAATATAAGAAATTTATATATAAGAAGATAATAAGTTCTTTACAACATATACCTATAATGATTACTCTCATTGCCACCTATCAATATTGTGGCCTTGACATATACCGTGTCTTCACATTCAGCAGGTGGTGACCACCTTGCGGACAGATGCACAAGCAGTAATATAAAAAACAACTATAAACTATAAAACAATACACCTGTCGGATTTGTATTATTAGTGTAACAAATAGTTTTTAAAGGTCTGTTTTAACTATTTGTAGAGTTAGACAATTTTATGTAGAAAATAATCCACTCTACACCATGACGTAGGACTACTTGACGGCCTGATTAGCGCGATTAGGAGTGACTCTGCTTTCTGCGCCGAGGGTCCCGGGTTCGGATCCTGGTAGGGACAAGCTTTGTGTGATGAGCACGAATGTTTGTACCCGAGTCATGGATGTTTAATATGTATATAAGTATTATATACTGAGTTCGCCCTCAGTCCATTGTACGGTACCCATAACACAAGCGTTGCTTAATGTGGGACCGTATAGTGGGTGTGTTCGTATGGCGATATTTATTTATTTATATCTCTTAATTGAGACGACCTCTCCAACCACCAACCCCTCTCAGATGACCTGATTAGCGCAGTTGGTAGTGAACCTGCTTTCTGTACTGCGGGTTCCGGGCTCGAATCCTGGTAGGGAAATCTTCGTGTGATAAGCACGAATGTTTGTATCCACAGGTCCACGCCTAGGATGTGTTGGAACTGCTAGTTTTAAAGCACCATCATTGTTTAATCTACCAGGGCTCCAAGTCTGCTAATGTAATCGATTCATAATCGAACAGCAACCGCATAGTAACTGTCACTTTTGACACATATTGTATGGGATATCTGTCAAAAGTGTCAGTTACTATGCGGTTGCTGTTCGATTATGAAACTATTGTGTTAGCAGCTTGGGGCCCCGGGGCTTTTGGCGGGAAGTTTAATAGAAGCTGTTGAAAATGATTAAAAAAAAAATCGTGTCTTTGATATTTAATGTGTAATATACCACTAATAGGTTGGATATTATATTAAATATACTGTTTTCGTAAATGTGTACCCATAATTTGACGTTTCAAGTTGACCCAAATTACCCGTAAATTTTCAATTATGTATCCACTAGCTGCGCCCCGCGGAGTTGCCCGCGATTAAAAAGTATGAAAAATTCAAACAAATCTATCCCACGGGAACCATACATTTTACCGGGATAAAAAGTAACCTATGTGCTATTCGAGACTATAATCTATTTATGTGCCAAATTACAACCAGATCCGTTCAGCTGTTTTGGCGTGATTGAGTAACAAACATCCATCCATCCAAACTTTCACATTTATAATATTAGTGAGAAGTGAGATTAGTGATTTTGCTTTACTGATAAGGAGACGCGTTTCATTGCGTCATCTCCATCGTTATCGACCACATCATTATCATCAGTGGTATTTATAATTCTATAAAAATAACTATCGAGAAATACTCAACACAAGTCTCGGATAAAATAGCCCTATTTGATGCTGATTGCTGATTAAAAAAAAACAAGAAGTCCACCTACCCCTCATCACTGCGCACGCGTCGAGCACCTGTTCTCGGTCGCGTGCCTCGGAGGCTGCGTATGCGCCGCTAGTACAAGTCATAAACTTATTAGTATTTAGTTCGTCAGAATACAGATAAATATTCCAGCACGGTCTAAGCCTCGATGGATTCCCGATTTCAGAGCATTAAAATAAAACTTATTTTACAGAATTTATCGCGTTTATTTTATGTTTTTACATTCCCGACGATTCGGCTGCTTTACAGCAACCATGTTCGCGGGAGGACTGAGGTGTTTGGCATCCTAGTTTCATAGTTTGAACTGGGGCACCCTCATATTTAGTTGTGGCTTACGGTCCGATCTACGTGCGTACATAAACATAAAGTAATCACGATAAATCTGTAAATATAAATAACTAGCAAACCTGGCGAACTCCGTTTCGCCACCAGATGAATGAATTTTCTTTGCTATAAACCTCACGGAGCCCGAGACCTTTCCAACGAATGCAAAACCGTGGAAATCGGTTCGTGCGTTCTGGAGTTATAGCGTCAGGAAGGAAAACCCGACTTATTTTTATATAGTAGATAAATAAATATCGCCATACGAACTCACCAACTATACGGTCCCACTTTAAGCAACGCTTGTGTTATGGGTACCGTACAATGGACTGAGGGCGATCTCAGTATATAATACTTATATGGATATTAAACATCCATGACTCGGGTACAAACATTCGTGCTCATCACACAAAGCTTGTCCCTACCAGGATTCGAACCCGGGACGTTCGGCGCAGAAAGCAGAGTCACCACCACTGCGCTAATCAGGCGTTGTAAAATATGTTTAATTTCGATGTGTAGTATTCGCGTAAATATAAGAAAACAATACGATTTCAGAGTGTCATTATAGGGCTTTAAAACAACTAAAACTTAAAACGTAAACTTAGATGCGCACCTAAGTTCGCTTTTAGTGAAACTTTAGGAATACGGCCCACAATTAAATCAGGGGCTCAAAATATGTTGTGTGCATAAGTCCCATAAGCTTATAACTCACACCTAGAACTAAGTACCGTATATAAAATAAAAAATATAACTAGCATCAGCTGGACAATTACAAGACCTGCTAACTACCACACCGGGTAACACACACATGGGCGAAGATAATGAGCATCCTGGCGTCTATGAAATTTGAAACTTTTTTTTTTTTTTATTACATTATAGGCAAGTATTTGATCTCGATCTCACCTGATGGTAAGTGACGATGAGATCTACGATGGAGCATACTTGCCTAGGTAGGAAGGCGGCAGTAGATCGAGACTACATTCACTAGGCACATGCAGCGCAGCTGATCTGACCCGCCATCCATGAATGGCAACACCGAACATCATGCCGGAACATGGCTAGGCCGCTTGGCGACATGGCTTTGTTCAGTGGGTGGTGACTAACCACGGCCGAAGCCTACCACCAGTAGAGTTGTCACCTAGTTGGCACCACCCAGGGTCACGTGTAGGGTATCTCGAGGGTATTTAATTCTCCTACGGACGAAGGTGACTCAACCCCAACATAAAAAATAAACCTTTTCGGGTCGAGTGGTTCATGGATGGCGGGTCAGATCAGTTGCGCTGCATGTGCCTAGTGAATGTAGCGTCTCGATCTACTGCCGCCTTCCTACCTAGGCAAGTATGCTCCATCGTAGATCTCATCGTCACTTACCATCAGGTGAGATCGAGATCAAATACTTGCCTATAATGTAATAAAAGAAAAGAAAAACCTTAATAACACCATGCACTCACACTCATAATCAACTAGTATAAAATAATAATGTCGTCAGACGAACACACCAATTGTACGGTCCCAAACTAAGCACCGCTTGTTTTACAGGTACCGTACCGTTTAGATATCAAACATCCATGACTAAGGCACAAACATTCGAGCTCAACACCTTAGCGCAGAGCGCAGGGTCCCTGCCAACTAGGGCCAATCAGAACTTCACAATATTTTTTTCTTCACATAAGTAATTACAGTCTAGTGGTTGCAAACACGGCTTGTCAATCGTGAGGTGCTAGTTAGAATGCCAGTTCGGACAATGTGATTACATAACACACTGAAACATCGACGCTAACTTCTAAACCTGATGAGATAGCTATATGTGGAGTTTTGATATGTGAGATAAATTAGGTAAGCAGGACTCCGGTTATAATCGTGCTTGCACTGTTATGATAATGATACCAGCCTTTTTTAATGCCCCACTGCTCGGCACGGACCTCCCCTCAATGCGAGGGGGATAAGGCCATAGTCCACCACGCTGGCCCACTGCGGTTTGGCGGACGTCACACATCTTTCGATGGGTTCTCTCAGACATGCAGGGTACTTCACGATGTTTTCCTTCACCGTTTAGCAAGTGATAATCGTGGTAGAAAATGAGATTCGCACACGAAATCCAGAAATCCCAGAGGTGCGTGCGGGGGTTTGAACCTGCGATCCTCGTTACCGAGGCAAGCGTTCTACCAACTTGGCTATCACTGCTAAGGTGTGTACTCCAAGTTTAATGTGAGCTTCTAAGAATCGCCCTCACCCGTAGTAAAGGTTATTCATAATAGACCAAATAACTTGGAATTATTAACTAGAGTCAAGTAGCTGCCTATTAATGGGATATAAATGGATTGTGGAGCAAGTTACGAGAGATAGGCAGTGTACCATCATCATTAGTTGGCGGCCTGATTAGCGCAGTGGTAGTGACTCTGCTTTCTGCGCCGAGGGTCCCGGGTTCGAATCCTGGTAGGGACAAGCTTTGTGTAATGAGCACGAATGTTTGTACCCGAGTCATGGATGTTTAATATGTATATAAGTATTATATACTGAGTTCGCCCTCAGTCCATTGTACGGTACCTTTAATAGAAGCGTTGCTTGGTTTGGGACCATGCATTTGATGTGTTAATCTAGCGATATTTATTTTAGTATACAAGCTGTTACCCGCGACTTCGTCCGCGTGGTATTTAAGAAAAAAGATAATCTAAAATAAAAGTAGCCTAAGTTACTCCTTGTTACATCAGCTATCGGCCAGTGAAAGTCCCGTCAAAATCGGTCCAGCCATTTCAGGGATAGCCGAAACAAACAGACAGACGGACAAAATTTAAAAAAAAAATGTTTTGGTATATGTACCGTGTATACATCCAAATGCACTTAGTAAAAAGGGGTTATTTTATTTTTTTTATCTTTTTTATTACGATATAGGCAAGAATTAGATCTCGATCTCACCTGATGGTAAGTGACGATGAGATCTACGATGTAGCATACTTGCCTAGAAGGTACCTGCTCACTCTCGACTTGAAAACACCTAGATTATAGTCAACGGGGAACAAAGACGCAAATTAATTACAAACAGACACTCCAATTTTATTTATTTCCTCCTCCTTTTTGAAGTCGGTTTAAAATTATCACAAATGCGCTGAAGCGCAGGTTCAACACCTTTCTGAATCATCTGTATATAGTAACTTGATCAATCCCCTGGTCCTCTATAACTTGGAGAACTTAAAGCAAGTTTACGTAACGAAGCACACAATTTGCATTATTAGGCACAGATTTGCGAATCGATATAGTAATGGCGTCTAATGAGAAGACCACCTCCCATAAGCTCCAAAGTCCCCCAACTGTGACACTAGTACGTCAAACACCTCAGTCCTCCCGTGACCATAGTTGCTGTAAAGCAGCCGAAACGTCGGGAACTTCAAAACGTAAAATAAACGCAATAAAATCTGTAAAATAAGTTTTGTTTCAATGTACAAATATTACAGTTGAGGGAAGCAGTGATAGCCAAGTTGGTAGAAGAAGCAGTGATAGCCAAGTTGGTAGAACGCTTGCCTCGGTAACGAGGATCGCAGGTTCAAACCCCAGCTCGCACCTCTGTGATTTATGGATCTAATGTGCGAATCTCATTTTCAATCACGATTATCACTTGCTAAACGGTGAAGGTAAACATCGCGAGGAAACCTGCATGTCTGAGGGCCCCTCGAAATATGTGTGAAGTCCGCCAACCCGCACTGGGCTAGCGTGGTGGACATGGCTTAATCCCCCTCGCATTGAGGGGAGGCCCGTGCCCAACAGTGAGACATTAAAAAGGGCTGGTATTATTATTATTATATTATTACAGTTTAAAATCAGGTGAATGTCCAACATTGCGAGATCAACTTACATCGTTGTTGCAAGTTAAAGTGTTGTCATAAGGAACTTTGCAACACAAACTGGGGGAGCTAGTTCCGGGGGTGACAAGCCGGGTCTGTGTAAATTACCAACCAACAGAAATTGGTTTTGTTAAATATTAAATTTAACCTAGATCTACGGTTTAATTCAATTATGAAATACAATTTGAATGACTTTAGGCAATGAAAAAACAGAATAGGTTGCACCAAGAAACATACCTCGTAATCCTACTAATATTATAAATGTGAACGTTTGAATGGATGGATGTTTGTTATTCAATCACGCTAGAACGGCTGAACGGATCTGGATGAAATTTGGCACAGAGATAGATTATAGTCTGGAATAGCACATAGGCTACTTTGTATCCCGGAAAATGCACGGTTCCTATGGCATAGCATACAGGAACCGTGCATTTGCAAAAGGACGTACATTTTAATCGGGGGTACCACCGCGGGGCGCAGCTAGTATTACAATAATATTCCCGATCAAACTTAAAAAAATATGAATTATCAGCCAACCAAGTCAACTTTTTCTCCATTTTGATTCCATTGCGTGTCATCATCTTCATCATCATCATCGCCACCCAATGTATTCACTCGTAGTGATATAGAATTGTGAACTTCTCCAAGTCCACCTCATTCTCTGTTCACAAAGAATTCGCTCATTCAATTTCCTCAGCATTTACTTGGAATTAATTAATTGGATTTTCACCACCCTTTGTTATTGTCAAGCGGTCTGTTTTTTTTCAGTTTAATTAACCGTCCAGAGACCGAATCGTTTCAGTACCATCTCGTCAATTATTGTCTTGTTTTTTCAGCTGCAATTTCAGTGGTATTTTCCTTCCACGGTGTTAAATAGTGCTGGTGTCAACATACAATGTCTCAGCCGGAATAAATAAATAAATATCGCCAGACGAGCACACATTAAGTACATACATACCATATCCTACCACCAAGGCGTCACCAAGGCCGTGCTCTGAAAACCAGCGTTGAGGCATTCCTCGGATGCCCCAACTTAGTGCTGAGAGCAGACCTTGTTGGTTGCAGCTACGTACGGCGGGAAACTTACATTTTATTTTATTAATTAATTTCTACTTTAATATCTACATTAAGTACTCAATGTATATTTTTAATTATGTTGCCTGCGTAGCTGATTTACCAATAAACTAAATTTTTACATTTTATTTTTATTTTATACCATGCATAGGTTCCTTACAATGGACTGGGGACGATCCCGGTGAAACCTACACAAGTATAAATTATGAAAAGATCGTTTCCGAACTTTGCCCAGGCGGGAATCGAACTCGCAACTACCGAGTGCAGTGAAGCCGATCGGCCTACGCTCAAACCACTAGACAAAGCTGTCGTCCAAAGATAGATACATAAGAATTAGTCTAGATATTCTTGGACCTTATTATGTCCCACTGTTGGGCACGAACCTCTCCTCAATGCGAGGGGGATTAGACCTAGGCCACCATGGCTTCAAGCGTCTTTCGACAGTTTATCTAGGTTTTCTCGCGACGTTTTCCTTCATCGTTCTGCAAGAGATAATCATGATTGAAAATTAAATTCACACATGAAATCCAGAAATCCCAGAGGTGCGAGCCGAAGTTCGAACCTGCGACTCTTGTTACTAAGATCAGTGTTCTTACAACTTCACTCGAACTATCTCGTCGGAAAGAAAAAATGAATGAAACTTTGCCTTACCAAGTAGGTGTTTATTAAAAGATGTCCATTGAAATCGGTCACAAAGGTCGAATAGTTTACCTAAAAATGTCACCAAGTCTCTTGCAACCCCTAACTACCCACATATCCTTCTTAAGTTACAAACATATAAGTAGTATATTCCGGGTAGTCTCACCCGCTACCCAAGCCGTTGTGTACTGCGAATTATTCTACACAACTTAGCATGTACGCGCTAAATAGTTGGCAAAGATTATAATATAATATCGCCAGATGAACACACTAACTATACGGTATCACACTCAGCAACGCTTGTATTATGGGTACCGTACAATAGAGTGAGGGCGAACTCAGTAAATAATAGTTATGTAGATAATAAATATCCATGACTCGGGTACAACCGGTACACACAAAGTTTCTGCCTACCAGGATTCGCACCCGGGACCCACAGCACAGAGCTGCAGGGTCACGACCCACTGAGCTAATCAGGTCGTCAAAAGGTATATGTCAGGTCATATGTGAGAAGGTTCACGCATTTCTCTATAATTACAAGGTGTTCCAGAAAGGGTATACTGCAACCTAGGCTTTGGCTTTTGGCCAGTCAGAATTTCGTTATGACAATTTGTTAAAAAACTATTTTTTTTATTTTTTATATTGTCTTCCACATTCTAACTGCACATAATGCATTCATTTTTTTTTTTAATCATCCGGTATGAACCTCCAAAGATTCGTTTTCATAGTAGGTAGGTAGGTATCGGTAATACTTAATTTGTAATGTTTCAAAACATACATACGTATTACAACACAAATAAATTTTAATAGGCTAATTAATTATATTAGAATTTCGTTAAAAAAATCTATAACATTTCTCTATAACGTCCTACACTGTCGTGGCGCCTAAATGACGTCACTCGCAATGATAATGAACAAAGTTTAAACGTCAATATGGCGTGATATGAACTTGAAGAAATCCTCTCTGAGGAGCAGCCTTTCTACTGGTGGTAGGCTTCGGCCGTGGCTAGTCACCACCCACCGAACAAAGCCATGTCGCCAAGCGGCCTAGCCGTGTTTCGGCATGATGGTCGGTGTTGCCATTCATGGATGGCGGGTCAGATCAGTTGCGCTGCATGTGCCTAGTGAATGTAGCGTCTCTATCTACTGCCGCCTTCCTACCTTGGCAAGTATGCTCCATCGTAGATCTCATCGTCACTTACCATCAGGTGAGATCGAGATCAAATACTTGCCTATAATGTAATAAAAAAAAAAAAGCAAACTTTTAGGCACTATACCTCAATACGCAGAATCTTCTTAATCTTTGCAATGTACTCCCTCAAACAAAACGGAATTCCGGGCCAGACTGCGGCTAGTTAAGAGCTGAGTGCATACCAGGCACAAAGGGGTGAGGATTAACCCCAACTGTTTGAGAACTAGCCTGCTTACACCTCACCTGGTGCCAGATTGTGTGGGGGATGAAAATAAAATGACTCCTACACAGCCGTTGTAATAACGAACTTTTTACTAACTAAGTTTTTATAGACTTACGACCCGAATAGCGCAGTTGGTAGTCACCCAGTGCTTTTTGTAACAAGAGTCTCGGGTTCAAATCCCAGCCCACTTGGTATCATCAGCACGAATGTTTGTACCCTAGTATTTTTTTAAATATTTATAATAGAAGGTAATTCATTTACTTGGATCGCCCCCAGTCCATCGTACGGTACCCATAATACAAGCGTTGCTTAGTATGGGACCGTATAGTTGGTGTCGTCTGGCTATATTAGAACGACGTAAATACGATTATTCCAGTAGCACGCTGCATACCACGCGATTTTATTTCATCTTATTTCTTTCACAGATCACGTTTCGTACAATTTTCTGCATTCCTAGTTGCCTTCGCTTGTTGATAATCCCGGGATGATTCTTTTTTTAGACGATAACATTCCTCTCAACGTTGTATTCGAGACAGATTATGTGAGTTGGTGTGTTCGTCTGGCGATATTATGTCTCTCCACACGGGCTATACCCTGATCTTTGGAAGGCTTGCGCGGCCACATGGGTCCAACACGTAGAGGCCCTTTTTGAGAATTTTAATGTTATGTTAGCCACCTGCTTGGGTCAACTGCTGAAAATGATAGCATAAACAGCGAATTGACCTCGGCAGGCAGAGGTACTATTGCTGGAATATGGAAAGATAATTGGGAACTATGGATTGTAGTTTGGATGGAGATGGGATGGGACTATTGGAAGGGTTGCGGACACCTGCCATAATCAGCTTTTGTCTAATTAACATTGGCAGGTGGTGACTCGCCATTCTTAAGTGTTTTTGTGGTCTATATATTTTAACTTTATTAATACAATGAGATCATTTTTTTACTGAATATAGTGGCTTTATCTTTGTATATAAAACAAAGTCGTGCTATAATAATACCAGCCCTTCTTTTTTTAATGTCCCGCTGCTGGGCACGGGCCTGCCCTCAATGCGAGGGGGATTAGGCCATACTCCACCACGCTGGCCCAATGCGGGTTGGCGGTGATTTGGCCCACCCGTTGTTGAGATATAAATGGTGTACCTCAGTCGTGTTAGTTACACCATTTCTATCTCAAGAACGAGTGGGACGAGTCACCTCGAGTAGCAACAGTAACAAAAAAAAATGAAAATAATTCATATTCTCATACATTACATTCTGAGGCGGTTCGAAGTTCGCCGGGACAGCTATTTAATAATATATTACGAGGTGACAATAATAGATCGTATTCACATTGAGTAAATAGCTTATTCGTGGTTATAATATAAGGATGAAGCACAAGGGGAGTCAAAACGCCGAGCCTGGCTGGTGCGGGCCGTCAGGCCGACATCGCGAGCTCTACTATACGTGGCAATAAATTTTGCGAGCGCCACCAACATGGGATAGCTCTCTCCTTAGGAGTCGGGTTTGACTACACACAGGGCCGTAATGCGTCGCGCAATTTGCTGACTTTTTTTTTATATGAATCGTAGTTCCTATAAAAGTATTGACTAAATTCTTCTTTCGGAGTGTTCGTTTGATATAGATTATTTTTCGATCTCGATTCGATTAGAATTTTTCTCATAATATTGTAGATTACCTCAGTCGGTAGTAACCTTGCTTTCTGTGCAAGAAGGAAAGTTCGAATCCAGGTAGGGGAATACTTGTGTGATGAGCATGAATGTTTGTACCCGAGTCATGGATGTTTATTAAATGTATAAGTAACTAGCTGCGCCCCGCGGTGTTACCCGTGATTAAAAAATATGTCCTTTTTACCGGGATAAAAAGTAACCTGTGTGCTATTCCAGACTATAATCTATCTCTGTGCCAAATTTCATCTAGATCCGTTCAGCCATTCTGGCGTGATTGAGTAACAAACATCCATCCAAACTTTCACATCTATACATATAAATAAAATTGGAGTGTCTGTTTGTAATATTAAAATAACCGCTTTTTACTAAGTGCATTTGGATACACGTTACCTATACCGAAACAACATTTTTTACAATTTTTGTCTGTCCGTCTGTCTGTCTGTCTGTCTGTCCGTCTGTCTGTCTGTCTGTCTGTCTGTCTGTTTGTTCCGGGTAATCTCTGAAATGGCTGGACCGATTTTGACGGGATTTTCACTGGCAGATAGCTGATGTAACAAGGAGTAACTTAGGCTACTTTTATTTTAGAAAAAGAATTGGATCTCTCGAAAAAAAATTAAAACCAATGTTGCAGCGCTGCGCCTGCTTAAAGTTTGATAGCAACAATCTGCAATGCGTCCCGCGGGATCAGAACGCGAGCAGGCTGTTGCCAACGGTTGAGACGTTGTTAAATACCACGCGGACGAAGTCGCGGGCAACAGCTAGTTTATAATATTAGTGTGATTATATACCGAGATCGTCCGCAGACCATTGTGTGGTACCCATATAACAGGTGTTGCTTAGTTTGGGGCCATACAGTTGGTATGTTCGTCTGGTGATATTATTATAAAATCACAAACATGCTCGCCGCGTTATATAACCGTACCAGATGGTAAACTTCAGTATTCGGATTAAATAATAGTAAAATCCTTGGCAACTGGTAATCCAGAGCGATGCCAAGAGACCCCGCTCTCCCCCCGAGACATAATTAATTCCAAAATTTGTAACCAACTGACTCGTGCGAGGGATTAACAGCGCTTGATTAAAAACGTGATTAACTGAGTATATTATTATGTAATAATATGATATATCGCCAGACGAACACACCAACTGTACGGTCCCACACTAAGCAACGCTTGTATTATGGGTACCGTACAAAGGACTGAGGGCTAACTTAGTATATAATACTTATATAGATACTAAACATCCATGAATCGGGTTCAAAAATTCGTGCTTATCACACAAAGTTTGTGCCTACCAGGATACGAACTCGGGACCCTTGGCACAGAAAGCACAGGGTCCCTACCAACTAGCTTTCAAATTAGATGGAACGTTGGCAATGTTTAGATATTAATAAGAAAAGCAAAGCAAATTACTGTCGTTGAATCGAACCCACAATCTCGAGATCTCATGATTAACCAATATGGCAAAAATCCTGAAGTGCAATCTCAGAGACCCGAACCTATTCCCCCTTCGTTCCATGGCGAGCGGTCCCCCACACCACTTGTGTTAGTAATATATATGTAAGGAAGTCAAACCTGTGAAGTTCACCAACCACGAACTTCGCCAGCGTGGTGGTATATGGCCTAAATCCTTTTCGTAATAAGGAGTAGCGTGCCCGGTATATAGACAATAGGCTCGGCATTCATTACATTGGGACAATAATATTTTTTATTCACGTAGACCATTATATACAGTACTTATGAATCGTCAAAAGTTACAAAATATTATGCTACACCTTCACCGTTATGGAGAAGAACGTTCAAGAAACTCTATGGCTGCTCTTTTTTAAAGAAGATCTTTTACCTTTTTGAGCAAAACATTGTTATAGGTATGTGAGAACAATGTAAGAACGGCTAATCAGACTTTAGCTGCAGGTCAAAAAAAAAACAAAAAGTACTAACTAAGTATATAATTACAGTTAATGGCTACATGGTTCCCACATTTACAATATACTTATGTAAATGAAAATAAGAAGGACGAAGAGCAATACAAAATCTGAATAGTCTGCTCAAACAAGGTCATTTATATTCCTGAGGAGCAGGACCAGTATGTAAACCATCAGCCAATTGTGGGTGCATCGCAGAGGACCCCTACCAACCCCATCGGGGGTAAGAGTCGTGATGGCGAAGATATTCAAGATTTAATGAGTCCATTCAAACTCCATTGAATGCCATACACATCTAATATGCATTCAATTAGAAAAACCTTTGTTGCAGTTTTCTTTGTCGTGTGCCTTTTCTCGACAAAAGGCCGCCTCTCTGGAGGCGCCGCCTGCTCCAGTGTCTACGGTTTAAACTAGGTTATTTTTCCATCTCCGCTGTCTAGTTTGTGTAGTAGTAGGGTAGCTATGCTTTGAATTTCGTATGGACTGTGATAGAAAAGTCCTGTTTGGTGGATTTATGTTTTAAACGGTTTGCAAAATTTTGACATTCGCAAAAGATTGACTTTGCGAATAGGGCCCGGGCCAAAATATAGTCAAAGTCAAAGTCAAATCGTTTGTTTCGTATAGGCCTAAAGGGGCACTTACAAATTGTTATTATTATTTTTTTCTTAACTCTACAACCGGATCGGAACGCGACCTCAACTGAGAAGATCCGGCGAGAAACTCAGCGGTCTTGTGTATGTGTATAGGTTTTTGGTTTGGTACCTAGAAGTCCTGGAAATGGAAGTCGTGTTAGTCGTTGGTATAATGTAAAAAAAAATTACTTCTGAATCAAGTATCATTCCATTTAATTTTTAGTATAGAGGAAACCTTTCTAATACCAGATGCCTGTGACTTCATACGCGTGGAATTTAGTTTTACTATCCCGGGTAAGCTCTTTCATACCCCGGGAAGAAACATATTGTGTATACATTAACCCGGGATGTGATCTATTACCATGCTAACATTTTTGTACTATTCCAGGCATATTTTCCCATTTCCTGGTGCAAATATTATTGAAATCTTTTACAAATTATATTCAAGGTACAGACGTGACAAAGCTATAGTGTAATATAGAGATAAATGTCACTTCGCGGCTAAAAGAATGTCCTACATCACCTCTCTTATATGGGCACCCTACAGACGACTAACCCGAGGCGCATAAAGTCGCGGACCACCCGAGCAAACTCGTATGACCATTTATTCTTGGCCGTCTCTACATTTGCCTGTTATCCTGTTAGTTTAAGAATTCTTTGTTTGCTCGAGTTTAGTTAATGGTGACGTTATTAAATTAAAATTGTAATTTCTGGATATAATCATAGCCATATCGCCAGACGGTCACACCAACTATATGGTCCCACACTGAGCGACGCTTGAATGGGTACCGTACGGGACGGGGGGCGAACCCAGTATTTAATACTTATATGGATACTAGCTGACTCGGCAAACGTTGTTTTGCCATATACATAATATTTTTATAGCTAAATATTTGCGATTATAAATTGAGATATAAACTATCCTATCTTTCAAGTTGGATAAAACTGTACACAGTGTGTAAATTTTTAATTAAATCGGTTTAGTCGTTTAAGAGTTCATAGTGGACAAACACCGTGACTGTGTGATTCGGATACAAAAATTCACACCAAGTTTGTGCCTACTAGGATTCAAATTCGGGACCCTCGATGCAGAAAGCTGGGCCACTATCAACTGCCCTAATCAGGTCATGCTAAACTTACGATAGCGTCTTAAAAATAAAAATACCGTCCGGTCTTTCAATGTACAACGTAAATTCAACTTTAAACAAACCACACAATAGTTTATCGCTGTAAACTTTCCAGTACGATTGCTGATTAAGATCAAATTGCTTTGTCGATCCGAAACTTGCGGACTTCAGTCAAGGACTCTGTGAAGTTGGAATATGTTGGTCAGTTTGGTCAATTCTAAAGTGGCTACATTGTCAGTTCAACCACTCTATAGAGTGAGAAGAATGAAGAATGAAGTTATAAGAATGAAAAAAATGCATTATAAGCTATTATCCTATTGATTGAAGTAATACTAATTTTACGGATTTTATCGCGTTTATTATACGTTCCCGACGTTTCGGCTGCTTTACCGAAACGTCGGGAACGTATAATAAACGCGATAAAATCCGTAAAATTAGTTGCTTTGCTGCTTTGTTGCTTTACAGCAACCATGGTCACGAGAAAAATACCTACATGAGTACGGTCCCAAACTCAGCATCGCTTGTATTTTGGGTACGGTACAATGGCCTGAGGCGATCCCATCCCAGTATACTAGGATTGCCACAATGTAGACGAAAAAAAAAATTTAATGGAGGATGAGAATATGTTTTCTTTGAACTGACGAAACAAAAACGGAGGCATAATTGTTTTTTGTACGTTTGACTATGGGTAACTTTATTTTTTAAATTATGTAAATAGTTTCAATGGGTAGTCGTTAGCGGGTAGATAGAAGTACAGTGTAATATTGTGGCAGTAGTTAAGTAGGCAAAAACTCGATACCTGAGCGTTTCAGGAAGTTGTGAAAACTTCAAGATGGGAGGGAAGAGGCTGGGGAGAGGGATGCGCGTGTTACTGAGACGGCTACCGAGATCTAGGGAAGCTGAATGTGACTATAGAGGCCAAAATTACTTTTTTTTATTACTTTATAGGAGTATTTGATCTCAATCTCACCTAATGGTAAGTGACGATGAGATCTACGATGGAGCATACTTGCCTAGGTAGGAAGGCGGCAGTAGATCGAGACGCTACATTCACTAGGCACATGCAGCGCAGCTGATCTGACCCGCCATCCATGAATGGCAACACCGAACATCATGCCGGAACACGGCTAGGCCGCTTGACGACATGGCTTTGTTCAGTGGGTGGAGACTAACCACGGCCGGAGCCTACCGCCAGTAGAGTTGTCTCCTAGTTGGCACCACCCGGGGTCACGTGTAGGGTATTTAGAGGGTATTTAATTCTCCTACGGACGCAGGTGACTCGACCCCAAAATGACTTCTACTAACTGAATACTACTGAATGACTACTTCACGATGACATATGGCACTGAGACGTGGTCACTTACTATATTATTTGCCTCATAAGAAAGCTCCAGGTCCCTCGACGTGCAATGGAGAGAGCTATGCTTGCGGTTTTACCACGCGATATAATCAGAAATGAGGGGATCCAAAGATGAACCAAAGTAACCGACATAGCTCAAGGAATTGAAATGTTGAACTGGCAGTTGGGGCAAAAAGGTTCTAGAATGACGACCACTATACCAGCCTATAGTCTATAGTCAGCCTCTATCTATCAGCCGAAGGACGTCCACTGCTGGACATAGGCCTCCCCCAATTATTTCCACACATTATGGTCCTCCGCCACTCGCATCCACCGGCTTCCTGCGACGCGTGTTATATCATCAGTCCACCTTGACCGTCCTACACTACATCAGCCATAGGTCAGGCTCTATCTAATTACTATTGGCAGGTGGCGACTTTCTGCTCTTTAGGTTAGCACCTTAAAAAGGCCGTCAAATAAGACGATAAGGGGCAACACTGGCGCGAGCGGCTCAGGGGTGTAGAGAGGTGTGTTGCGCTTTCTCGCGTGGTTCCTCGCGGCGTCATGCGTCATTCTTCCACGCTTGGAGCATATAGCTCTAACGATCTCTCTCTCTCGATAGCCAACTAAGGCAAGACAGAGCTGAGAGTCCTGGGCGCCCCCATCGGTATATAAAATTTATTCCGTAATGGTCCCAGCCCTTGGGTCACCAACCATGGGCCGGATTTTCATTGCGTCAGCGAGTAGCTATGGCTATTCAGCGAGAAAATGCGGCCAGCATCTTGGGCACGCTACCGCATGGGCCAATTTTTTTACACTTTTGTAAATATGAAGTAGGAAAGCTTTTCTATTTCAATGAAATTTATTTTATTTACAATGTGTCATGATATAGTACCAGGTCCCTACAACAAGGCAAACAGCGAAAAGCTGCCGAGATTATAATGATATCCCTTCTAGTAAGTATAATGTAGTTATTTACCGTAAAAGCCGTTACTAATTTAAGCAAACAAACTTGCTAAACGTCGAGCAACTTGCTACATCGCATTATTAAAATTAAAACAAGGAGTGTAGGCCAGGGGGAGCCCTGTCGACCCTGCTACGTTTACAGGAACGTTTTACATTATGAAGGTACGTGTTAACATTTAAATACAAAAAGTGTTAGAGCAGAACAGAGTAATGCCTTTTAAGTTTAGTATCATCTTACTGTTTTGCTAAGTAGACAGAGGAAGGTATAAAAATTCAAAATTGAGTATTTGGATGCAGTATCGAAAATGAAGCCCCATCAAAAATACTAGCACGTTTGAAACACACATTTGAACCATTGTTTGAATCCTGGTAAGGTCAAACTTTGTGTGATGAGCATGAATGTTTGTACCCAAGTCATGGAACGGTACCCATAATACAAGCGTTGCTTAGTGTGAGACTGTTTATAGTTGGTGTGTTCGTCTGGCGATATCTATGTTTATTATTACTTGAATAAGATACTCGGTGGTTCTCTCCTACTCTACTACTACACTACAAGATACTCGGTGGTTCTCACCTACTCTACTCCACTTAAGTTACATATAAGGAACTCCTATGCAAAATGTTTCTAGGTTCGCCGGTTCAGGTTGTGCGTTGCCACGCGAAAATGACCTCAAAAGTGTTCGGATAGTTACGCCTTGGTAATCTATACGAAGTTCAAAAGTCAAGGCAACATGTTAGGTAGCGCCTCTAATAAATAGCAAGGGTTAGCTGCGGGATTAGGGTACGCCGGGGGTAGCATTTGCATAATTACCCGCAACCGAAGTGCATTGACACGAAAAATAAGGGATGAAAACTATGGATACAAATTTTATGTAAGGGTTCTCTATATGTATGTATGAAACAGATAATATGGAACACTTACTGCCATCCCCAGTTGCCTTTTTAATAACAGGTAGCCTTCACTTGTGTCTGGGTTTCCTAGCTTTGGAGTACAGCTTATCGAACTCTGAAGCTAGGCCTATTATTTTGATATTTCTTTCCGCACTGGCTATACCCGGACCTTTGGAAGGCTTACGCGGCGACATGAGTCCAACACAGAGTAGCCCTTTTTCAGAATTTAAATGTTTTGTAAGCCACCTGCTGGGGTCAACTGCTGATGATTATAACCAGCGAATTGACATCAGCAGGCGGAGGAACTATTGTAGGTATATGAAAAGATAATTGTGACTATGGATTGATGTTTGGATGGACACGGGACTGGAGTTGATGCGGACTTCTGACATCAGCGTTTAACTAATTACCACTGACAAGTAGTGACTCGCCGCTCTTTACACGGGCTCTCTAAAAAGGCCCGCATATAAGACGATAAGCGGCAACACTGGCGCGAGCGGGTCAGGGGTGTAGTGTGTGCTGCGCTTTCTCCCGTGGTTACTTGCGGAGCTATGCCCTTTAACACTTCCACCTCTGGAGCTTATAGCTCTAACAACTTCTCTTTGAACAGCCAATTAAGGTAAGCCAGCTTCTGTTGCCCTTTCTTCTCCATAGGAACGGCATTCCGAACGGGTGGTAAAGTAATAGCTTAGCATTTTGTAACTTTGACGATTCCTAAGTATTTCCCAAGCATTTCCCAAAGTGGGTGATAACGGTACCCCTTGTGGGCGCTGCAGGCCTAACGCGGGGTGGTAAGAGACTCGGAAAGAAATGGGGGCGTTGTGTAGAGGGTTCACAATTATTAATTTAATTTGAAGTTATAGTGGTTTTTATGTAGGTGAAAATATGGGTGCGCTAAAAAATAATTCATTCTCAAAGTGGGCAGTAGACCAAATATGTTTGGGAGCCCCTGGTCTACATAAATAAAAAAATATTCTGATTCTGATTCTGATTCCAGTACAGTACCAGACAGAAAAACACACTAAGATAGATTGTACTATTTTCTCATCTGACACACATAGGTGCTATTATACAATTACTTGTAAATAGGATCTCTCCTGAAAACCTAGTTAGTGAAACAATTCAGGAGCTTTGACCTTTGATCGCGATCCCGATTTTTCTTTTGTTTTTCCTGAACGAAATTGTATGGTATTGTTTGAAATCAGGTTGAGGTATGGTCATCGAGGTTATTGAACTGACCATACATAAATGGAGTATGTAGCTAAAGATTAGTTTTGTTAGCAACTTAGCTACACTAGTCTTTGCTGCTTAAATAAGCGAATTTTTGAAACAACCTAAAATAATTGCGAGATTATTCGTAAGCTAACCGTATACTTCATAGTCTACGTACTAAGACACTTTATATGGACAATTGAACACCGCCTCTAGCGACGGTATAAAAAACTTTCGATTTTCCATACGAAGTGTCTAAATACGTAGACTATATAGTATACGGTTAGCTTACGAATAATCTCGCACTTATTGTAAGTTAAATCAAAATTCGCTTATTTATAAATGATTTTTGGGACTACATGAATAATAATACATTTTGGGGTCGAGTCACCTTCGTCCGTAGGAGAATTAAGTACCCTCGAGATACCCTACACGTGACCCTGGGTGGTGCCAACCAGGTGACAACTCTACTGGTGGTAGGCTTCGGCCGTGGCTAGTCACCAGCCACTGAACAAAGCCATGTCGCCAAGCGGCCTAGCCGTGTTCCGGCATGATGTTCGGTGCTGCCATTCATGGATGGCGGGTCAGATCGGTTGCGCTGCGTGTGCCTAGTGAAAGTAGCGTCTCTATCTACTGCCGCCTTCCTACCTAGGCAAGTATGCTCCATCGTAGATCTCATCGTCACTTACCATCAGGTGAGATCGAGATCAAATACTTGCCTATAATGTAATAAAAAAAAATGTTTTCACATAGCTAGTGAGAAATACGTAAGTACTATTAGCGTTTGAAACCACAGATATATTATCTGAGTTTGAAGATATTAAGTTAGTTTTAAATATTAAGCCAAGCCCACTCCTATCGCAAACATTGCCTGACCTCCTAAATTTATAGACGTTCTATAAATTAATCAAACGTCATATAGCACTGCGCAAAGCGATACTCTTGTGCGCAGTACTATACGTATGACGTTTAATAAAGTTATAGAACGTCTATAAATTCGGGGGTAAGTGTTTTATTTTACAACCAAGATTAAGCCACTGGTAACCAGTTCAAACTGGTGCCATCCGCTTTTAAAGCATTAATTATCCCAAAAATCATCAATCCACATCAAGGTAAGGTCAGCAACCGCAGTCTCGAGACGGACAGCAAATAAATCAGTTCGAAAACTTATGCTAAATGTTCTGTCAGTACTTTTGGATAGCGGTGATGGCTTACGGGTTGGAGTCTTGGGTTTGATTCTTCCTTTCCATAATCCAGTATTGGGGTCGAACTCCAGTTTACTATGATTTGTCTGACAACCGATACGAACATAAAGCGATATGCAACTAGATGGGATAAATTAATAATAATAATAATCGCCAGACGATCACTGCCGGTACGGTCCCAAACTAAGCAATGCTACTCTAATGGGTACCGTACAATGGACTGGGGGCGATCCCAGTAAGTATATAATACTTCTAATTTCACATGTTTAAGTCGGGTTCTCTTAGACATGCAGGTTTCATCACGATATATTTCGTCACCTTTTAGCAAGTGTTAATAATAGTTGAAGAATGAGATTCATACTTGAAACTAAAAATCTCAGTCGTAAGTATTATTGATTTTGTTAGAATAATAATAATAAATAAATGTTTTCTTCTTTTTCATTTATTTCGATGGCAATCGGCAACAAAATCGTATCAATTTTGCCAGTGTCAAGTAAGTTTTCTTCGATCTATAAAAAAAAACTGAAGTAAATTTATAATTGATAGAACTAGGCGATACTTGGCGGAAATCCATTGTTAAACAAATGGGGGGAAGCCGAGGGTCAGTGGTGGGCTCCGTCCCCCATTTGTTTATAAATAAATTTGTTAATAGATATCAACGCGAATTTTTTAATTCATGAAAAGTGGCACCAACAAACAAGGTCCACAATTAAGAATTTTTTTTTTTCATAATTAACTCTTATAAACAGTTCCCTAAATGCTACGTATGTCCGAACGAAATTTAACTGCGACGGACCGCAAAAAAACAACTGAATATGAGGGTACCCCAGTTCAAACTATGACACTAGGACGTCAACCACCTCAGTCCTCCCGTGACCATGGCTGCCGTAAAGCAGCCGAAACTTCAGGAACGTAAAAACATAAAATAAACTCGATAAAATTCGTAAAATTAGTTTTATTTCAGTACAATAAACACTAGGTAACGGTTTAGTAACTTCAAACATAGACTTACAAGCGATTTCGTACATTGCCGACACTACAAAGACAATAGCAAAACTTTTTTTATACAGAAAAAATACAACATTACTGAAACCCAAGCAAAAAACGACGTAAACTCTTAGTCCTACTGTTCAAATTAGTTTGACAATGACAATGGAAGTTTCACGCTGAACGACCAAAAACCAATTTACATTTTAAATTGTACAAAACATGTATACATGAATTTAGCTGCGGAAATATGTTTTTTGGAGCGCAACGTTAAGTTTGTATACTTTACCCTTTCAGTGCAAAAGTTCGTTGCAGGTTTTCAGGAAGTAAAATAAAAAAGCGTTTAAGGGTTCGATATAAAAATGTTTATCGATTCATTGCCTCCGATTATTCTAATTTGTTTGTTTGAGTTAAGTTTCTTTGGGGGATGAAAACAATGTTAGAAATGCCACAAGACTTTGCTCTGGAATGATCTGGCATATACAGGATGTAAGCAGCTTTGGGTAAAAGGTTACACTAAGTGTCTATAATAAATATTATATACATCATTTATGGCAAAAGGCATGGGTTACAAATGTTGTAATTTTGAAGCGCGCAATGTATGCTAAACAATTTGACCATAACACAACGCTCCGCGCGATTGCCGACGCGTGCGAGTAACTAGCGCGCTCGAGCGTATCGAGTTTTAATTTACATTGCAGTTTTAGATCTAAATTAGTAGTAATAGTTTTCATACTGATTTCCTATATTTACCCGAATACTACACATTGAAATAAAACTAATTTTTCGGATTTTATCGCGTTTATTGTATTTTTTTACGTTTCTGACGGTTCGGCTGCTTTACAAAGATAATCGTTTTGTTTTTATTTGTAATCACGTTGAGATAGACTTCTATTATGATTTCATGCCAAATGAAAAACGATGAAAAATTCCAACTCTGAATCAGAATCATGAGTTGAATCCATAGTATCAGCTTCCGTTACGACGTCCAAACACCCTGTATATAACCTGACATACAAACACCCTGTGTATATAAAATCAGTTACCTATTTAGCATAATGCTGGGGTAAGTGACAACTTGATGGAGTGCTCGACGAATGAAACGAGACGAGTGAAACGAGGAATGCATGTTCAAATTCCAACTTGCATCCATAGGATATTTGGAATAGGACACAATCACACACACACACACACACACACACATCTGGCACACACACAAATCTGTTTTCAAGTCAAGAATGAACCTTCTAGACAAGTATGCTTCATCGTAGATCTCATCGTCACTTACCATCAGGTGAGATCGAGATCAAATACGTGCCTATAATGTAATAAAAAAAAAAACAGACATCCCGAATAGCTTCCACCCATCACGGTCCTCCGCCACTCACATCCACCGGCTTCCTGCCACGCGTGTGATATCATCGGTCCACCTTGAGGGGAGGGCTCCTTCACTACATCTTCCGGCTCGTAGTCGCTATTCTAATAATAAAAATACCAGCCTTTTTAATGTCCCACTGTTGGGCACGAGCCTCCCCTCAATGCGAGAGGGATTAGGCCATAGTCCACCACGCTGGCCCAGTGCGGGTTGGCGGACTTCACACGTCATTTGAGGGGTTCTCTCAGACAAGCAGGTATCCTCGCGATGTTTTCCTTCACCGTTTAGCAAGTGATAATTGTGGTTGAAAATGAGATTCGCACATAAAAAACCAAAAATCTCAGATGTTCGAGCTGGGATTTAAACCTGCAGACAGTGTTCCCAAGGCGAGCGTTCTAACAACTT
This sequence comes from Pheosia tremula, assembly GCA_905333125.1. Lineage (NCBI taxonomy): Eukaryota > Metazoa > Arthropoda > Insecta > Lepidoptera > Notodontidae > Pheosia > Pheosia tremula. The sequence goes on from HG995423.1 coordinate 873,719, forward strand.
GGCTATAACATAAGCAATATTGTGCAAAAACTATTTCGCTTGACTAGTTCCACAGACAAATAATCATATTATTGTTTCATACGAAAGGAAACGCTCGGATCGCCCATTACAACAGGGTTCCCATGTCAAAACAAAAGTCTTACGTACAATGGGCTCCATTCGGTATTGTTAGCCAGTTACAGATGAGCTATAAAAGCTGGGAGACCGCGATATACACCGAGATAGCGAACGATAAAAAAAAGTTAGCTTCATCTCGGAACTCGTCGAAGAAATTGTTGGTAAGCCTAAACTTCAAAATCTTTTGAAGCATTTGCCAGGCAAGCTAGAAACACAATTAATAATAATTCCAGCCCTTTTTTATGTCCCACTGCTGGGCACGGGCCTCCCCTCAATGCGAGGGGGGATTAGGCCATAGTCCACCACGCTGGCCCAGTGTGGGTTGGCAGACTTCACACATCTTTCGAGGGGTTCTCTCAGATATGCAGGTTTCCTCACGATGTTTTCCTTCACCGTTTAGCAAGTGATAATCTTGGTTGAAAATGAGATTCGCACGTGAAAAATCCCAGAGGTGCGAGCCGGGGTTTGAACCTGCAATCCTCGTTATCGAGGCAAGCGTTCTACCAAATTGGCTATCACTCGTTCTCACACAATTAAATTCACAAGAATAATATGAAAAAAAAAACATCCAGGTAATTATTAAAGTATTATGCTTTAGTACGAAGACACACTGTAGGCTGACCAACATCGTAGACAATCGCTACAGGCAGTCAGAAATACAGTACTTATGAATCGCCAAAACAGTTACAAAATGCTAAGCTACAACTTTACCACTCGTTCGGAATGCCGTTCCTATGGAGATGAACGGGCAAAAACATTTTTGAGCAGTACATTGTTATATGTGAAAACAAAGTGGGAACGGCTAGGCATACTTTAGCGGACTAGCTGATAAAAAAAAATGCTATGTCAAATAAACCAAATCCGAGGAGATAGTTTGCAAAACCCTAAACATTTTGGAAGATGGCTCACTTTTAAAAACAAGTATGATAAAGGCGGCAATATCTCACGCTACAATACTCATAAGTGGCAAGATATATTTTATAGCATCGTACAGCATATCTATCAGTACACTATCACCTCTACCGCAGTGAAATCAGTACAGAAAACAATGTGTCGGTCATTCCCCAAAGTTCCCAGAGTAGTTATCGAGCCACTGGGAAAGTGTGGATTCGTACTATTAGCTAAACGACTGTTTTTAATTACACCATGTCATATGATATGTACAATGTTTGCCACATGTATTTGAAGTATGATCATACTTATGTTACGCATAAATAAATAAATATCGCCAGACGAACACACAAACTGTAAGGTCTCAAGTTTATTATAGGTATATAATTACTTATATAGATATTAAACGTTCATGACTCGGGTACACACGTCCGAGTTCATCACACAATGTTTGGCCCTACCGGGATTCGAAACCGGGACTCTCGGTATAGTACGCAGGGTCACTAATAACTATGCCAATTGAGACATCAGAAAAAAGTCACGTGTAAGAAAAGATTATTTTCTAAATCCTTGCTTTATAGTTAGTTTTAGTAGATTTATTAAAGCTTTTATTTGTGTGTACTGAAAAGTTAGTTGCCATACGAAAATAGCCTTTAAAATGTCCAGGTAGTGATGTCCCTTAGTCGAAAGATTTATTGTTGTACGTCAGACAAAACGCAGCCAAGAAAGCGCTAGGTCAGGGCGCGAAATTCAAAATCTCGAATGTTTGATTTTTTTAACGAAAAATTTAAGCTTTTATGGGTATTGATGTTTGTGTCTATGCCTCATTGTATTCATCTATTAAATTTGCTTCGAAATTAATTTCAAATGAAACAACGCTCCAAAGTTGGTAAATATAGCGGTTTTTGCAAACTTTGGAGTATTGTATGGCTTTACGAACTTTTTAAGCAAACATAATACATCGAGGCATCTAATGCACAATGCCAATGTCACAAAAAAATACATCGTAAAGAGGTCCTACTTTTTTTTTATTAAAAATAATATTTTGAATTTCGCGCCCTGAGCCAGCGCCTTATGACCGTCCTACGAAACCATGAAGAAGCGCAAGTACAAACAACTATAATCTTCCTAAGTATGTTATTTACCCACAGGGATGTATTATACCCCTTGCTCTTCGCGGGATAAGTGCACCGGCGATTGCAGAGTTGATACGCTAAGATACGTCTTCCGGAAGTAAAAATATGCTCTACATTGTAAAATATGCTCTACATTGTAAAATATGCTCTACATTGTAAAATATGCTCTACATTGTAAAATATGCTCTACATTGTAAAATATGCTCTACATTGTAAAATATGCTCTACATTGTAAAATATGCTCTACATTGTAAAATATGCTCTACATTGTAAAATATGCTCTACATTGTAAGAATTGTTTCATGAAACTGCAAAATGTACTGAAAACCTGAAAATATCTTCAAATTGAGTGGGTAGTGGTTTGAGCGTGAGAATGTTTAACTCGATAATTCATAAGACGATTCAAAGGTAATTTAATGGTTTACATGAATAAATAATATTCTTATTCTTGCGATGACTTCAGTTACTTGGCGTGGGTTAGATTTTGGGTTTATTTTTATGAATCATTTTCTTCTAGAGGTTTAAACAGGCTGAGAACTACAAGGTCTCAGGTGCAGTTTATCTCCAGAGTCTATCGCGTAGAGAAACCCCGAGCATAGCTCTCGTGCTCAATAGTTCTATATAGTATTTTTATACAGGCTGTAACAAAATTGCGAAATAATATTTTAGGGCATGCAAGTACTTATTAAACCGAACAAGTTTCCCCAAGGAAAGAAGGGAAAAACATTAACAAAAAAAATATGCACAACATATACTTATTGATCACATAGAATTGTCGAGTACATAAATCATTTTGTTTTTAATTTCAAACTAGGTCTTTCCCGTGGCCACACTTGTTCGGTTTTATGAGTACAATAATCCCCTAAAATATTATTTTATATTTTTGTTACATCCTGTATACGCATTTAACCATGACGGTGTTATAGACACTGTTATGTACCAACTAGAATCTCCTACTAACGCATTGACATCGAGAAAAAATGCTGTCTTATTCATTCTTATTGATGAAATCTCTGGTGTGAGTGGGATGTAGCACATGTCAACGTAATGCTACATAAAAGAGTCGCTGTACAGGAAAATCTAGCGGGACCAACATTTTCAGGAAACAAAAAAAAATAATCACACCACGGTGTATTGTCTGAAAATCTTTTACTTTCAGCCACCCCTCACTACCTTAGAGAGCTTACTTCCGGGACCCCGCCCCCCCCCCCAACCCGCCACCCACCCCCTCGCCGGTACATAGTGTAATTCTTTACAAGTTGTAGCATCCTTGAGAGAAGACCTTCATGTAGGTAGATAAAAGAGTCAATAGATAACTTGTAGATCATTGCTACATTTTTCAAGAAACATATTTACTACGATGAAACACAGATGGCGCTACATTCGACGTCCAAGAACTAATGACGATTCTACATACAATCCTGAAATGCGCTATGAGAGTTTTCGCATTACGTTACTCAATAACTTAATAATAACTCTCGGGCCATAGCGGCCAGATCTGCTAGGCATACTACTATTTTTATCTGACTAGATAGGCAAAGTTTATATTAGCCTTTTTCTGTGTCAATCAGCCTACTTACACAGTTTGATTCGTTTCAATCCCGCTTTGAATGGGGAGAAGTGGATACGTTCTTCCAAGTTCTCCAATTTGGTTACATTTACAATATGAGTTTGTAACTTATTTACGTAGCTCAAGTGTAACAATGGCTTGGAATAATACTTGAAGTTCGTTTAGCGATCGGAAAGCATCGCGGTATATCATCTTTGATACGTTTTTGTTTAGATAAATGAGTTACAACTGCGGGAAATTACATCACCAGCTACGGAATACCGTTGCCAGCTTGCAGATCGAATCAGAACCTTACGTATCCACAGATTCGGTTTAATATCGTTCGTGTTGCAATATTCTTAACTCATAAGTTGTCTATACTAAGAATACTATTTTATCGACTTCTTAGAAGTGTTGATGTTCCTTGTCAGGGGTCACCAATTTAGTGGAAAAGGGAAGATCTTCCAGCCAGGCAGGTGGTATGCCTGGCGGGCCGGCCGCTATACCCCGACGGTTATTGTCGGGATCTTGTATATATGTTACGTGCTCCGAAAACTCTCATAGCGCGATTCAGGATTGTATGCAGCCTCGGCATTTGTTCTGAATGTCGTCTGCAGCGCCATCTGTGTAGCTTGTGGCGAGGTTGAAGAGGTCGCTTCACTATCGCCCGGCCCAACGCACCAACTGAATGCGGTCCCAAACTAAGCAACGCTTGCATATACGGTACGGTACCTGAACGTACTGTACCGCGTTCAATGTAGTGCGGCCAAACCCAGTAATTACTTAAATAGATATTAAACATGATTTGGTTACAAGCATTCAAACTAATTTCATAAATATGGCCTCTACCGGGATTTGAACCCTGGGCCCTCGGTATACCACTAGCAACTGTACCCATCGGGTGGGTCGTTAGTTTAGCAGTTTGAAAATATTCGTATTAAAAGCCAATTTGTTCTAATTTTATGGCGTCTTATCGAGTTGTTGTAGAAACTCAAACAATGGAACACGCTAGGTTTTATCGTAAAACTGCGAATAGACGAGGAGCTAGCAACACTGTTCATTAAATATATACGTAAATAATAATCTATATATAAAAAAGTTGTGTTAGCTACACTATGTTTAACTCAAGAACAGATAGGCCGTTTTTGTGACGTTTGATTTTATCTCCGCCACCCTGAATAACAGAATAGCTATTAAAACATCGTAACATAATAAAAAAAAAACTTAAAATAAGCGCGATAAAATCCGAAAAAAAAAATTCAAAGCAGAATAGCTATTAAACGTAAGAAAATTTGTCAAAAAAAATATATATAGGTGATTAGTTTTCTCATACATTTGATTCTGAAGGGGTACGAAGTTTGCCGGGACGGCTAGTTCTCAATCAATATCGCTAGATGGACACACCAACTTTACGATACCAAACGAAGCAACGATTGTATTTCGGGTACCGTACAATGGACTAGGGATGATCCTAGTTACACCCAGAGTGAGGCATATCACGAAAATCATTCCTGAAATATTTTAAATCTTTTAAAAGATGTCAAATATGTCTTAGAAACAGATTTTTTGAAATTGAGATTGGTCTCTGTGACCGAAATTCGGTCAGGAAAACTAGTATCTAATATTACTTATGATATTACTGACAGTGTGAACGGCACCGATCCCGTCTCCTGGCCTAAGACGTAGAGCGTAGAGGCGGGTAGAGCAATAAAAAGTGTTATTAAGGAAGTATTAAAACAATCACAGGCATTGATTGATTTATTGGACCGTTATCGCTGGCTTAGAACTTTGTTAGTTAAGTTTCATTTTATGTTTATTTACTCACTAGCCTTTATCTGTTGGTCTGCCTATTATTTAACAAATAGAGCATACTATAGCCAACATCCCTACTCGTTTTTTGTTGCCAATTCTGGAAGAATAGTGGGGTAAAAAGCAGTGATAGCCAAGTTCGCAGAACGCTTGCCTCGGTAAAGAGGATCGCAGGTTCAAACCCCGGATTGCAGCTCTAGGATTTCTAGGAAATTTTTACAAAATTGTAATGAAAATAATTGATTTGCAAATACATTTGATGTTGAGATGGTACGAAGTTCACCGTGACAGCTACGAGTAGTTTTGGATAAAAATAAAATTAAGAGTAAACACACAACATAAAAAATACAATTTGCAGTAACAATAAACGAGTATTTACCGAAGACCTTGAAAAGTCTCCTTAAAAAACGTCTCAAACAAAATAACCGTTGCCAAACTTAACTCCCAAAACTTTGGCTCTCGCAAACCATAGAATACTTCAATACGAAGTTAAAATAGCTGAAAACTAACTGAACTATGTTTGAACGAGTTGCGTTTCGAAAATGTTTGCTGAAACAGTATTGTGAAGCGAACGAGTGTTCAAAGTATTTTGGAGTACTTGATACGGAGGTCGGCGTTGGAAAGTTAAAATACTTTCGTAGTAGTTCAGGCCTAATACTTACGCTTAGTTTCTTCTGTCTGACCTGGGTTTCATGCAGCATCCCACTAATATTATAAATGTGAAAGTTTGGATGGATGGATGTTTGTTACTCAATCACATCAGAACGGCTGAACGGATCTGGATGAAATTTGGCACAGAGATATATATATAGTCTGGAATAGCACATAGGCTACTTTTTATCCCGGTAAATGTATGGTTCCCTTGGGATAGATTTGTTGAATTTTTAAATAGAGTACTAATTATTTTTTCTCATAAATTTGATATATATAGGACTAAACTACTAACATAACCGAAAGCTTTAGCGACTTATTATCTATGTAATAATGTTTTTTGGCTCTTTGTGTAGTGAGCCCGAATGTTTGTACCTAAGACACTGACATTTAATATCTATATAAGTATTATATATTGAGTTCGCTCTCAGTCCATCATACGGTACCCATAATACAAGCGTTGCTTAGTCTGGGACCGTACAGTTGGTATGTTCGTCTGGCTATATTATGAAAAATAAATCGCAGTCATGTGCCCAGAGTAACTTCAAAAAAAAAGGTTTCTTTATACCAACTTTGATCCCCAATTTGACCCCCTTAGGGGACCAATTTCCAAAGATCTCTTCATAGTGCACATCTAAAGTACTTAAGGAATATCTCCTCTTAAGTTCAAATCTCTAGTTCCACTGGTCTAGGCTGTACATTTATCTGTCAGTTAGTACTTAGAATTATAGTGTAATCTCGCGAATTGATTAATTCCACGTCTGGAAAAGCCTTATCGATTATTATTTTTTAATTATCCCACAATAACATAGAATGTGGATACTGTTTTAAAATACCCCGGGGTGTATAAACAAACTTGCTAATTATTCTCGTTAACGTTTCTAATTAATTAATTAAATACTTACTTGGAACCTTGTGTACCCACGATGATTGGCATCATATATGAAGCTGCGTCTTGCATAGAACGCGGGATAGTGCATATATAGTATCCCACTAATATTATAAATGTGAAAGTTTGGATGGATAGATGTTTGTTACTCAATCACGCCAGAACGGCGCTACGGATCTGCATGAAATTTGGCACAGAGATAGATTATAGTCTGGAATATTACATGTGCTACTTTTTATCCCGGTAAAATGTATGGTTCCCGTGGGATAGATATGTTTTAATTTTTCATAGAGCACAGGATCGACATGTTTTTTTGCATAGGTAGTGGTAGTTTAGGGGTCAGAAAATGACATAAGCAAATTTTTATCCTGCAAAAATGCACGGTTTCTATGGGATAGCATACAGGAACTATGCATTTGCAAAAGGACATAGAGGAAAAGGACAAACTTTTTAATCGCGGGTAACACCGCGGGGCGCTGCTAGTATTTCTATAAATTCAGTTGTATTGAGGATCTTGAAATGAAACTAATTTTAAGGATTTTATCGAGATTTTATTTCGATATTACGTTCCCGACGTTTCGGCTGCTTTACAGCAACCATGGTCACGGGAGGACTGAGGTGGTTGACGTCCTAGTGTCATAGTTTGAGACGGGGTATCCTCATATTTGATTCTTACTTGTGGTCCGATCTACGCAGAAAGTGCTCACAGTGTCTTGAGGTCTTGCAATGGTATGCTTGGTCTTGGATTTAATAATATTAATTACTGGATCCCAAGTCGGTGGTAGCACCCAGCCATCTTCCCCATTGAAATTAGGATGTTTTTTTAATTTCAATGGCCTCGCGTATCATCTGTGGTCGGAATCGGTGTTCTTTTGCGAGGATCTGTGGCTTATCAAACCTGATATAATGGCGGGTGCGATCTTGTACATGTTCACAGATTGCAGACTTCATGAATGTGTAATATTCGCGTAAATATAAGAAATCAGTATCGAGGACCTGATTAGCATTTGGTAGTGACCCTACTTTCTGTGCCGAGGGTCCGGATTCGAGACCTGGTAGGGACAATCTTTGTGTGATGAGCACGAATTTTTGTACGCCAGTCATGGATGTTTAATATCTATATATAAGTATTATGTAATGAGTTCGCCCTGAGTCTATTATAAGGTACCCTAACATTTTTTTTTAATTAACGTATTGCAATTCTAACTGAATGACTAGAAATGTGCTAAAGTAGCGGAGGTTCAAGCCTTGGTATAGCCTTTCTGGATCACCTTGTATATATAGCCAGAATCCTCTTTTACAGGTTCAAAAAAATATATAAATAACTGAGGTGTATTAACGTTTATCTTTGAATAAACTTATCTGTTTAGCCCTTCAAGTATTCGTGGGAAACTAACCTTATTTAATACAAGGATATATTACACAGTTTTATTACACCTTCTCCATATACACATAGAATTGATTTTAGAAAATCAAATCACTTCGATAACTTTGTCAAACCCTGTTTACAGACAACGTTATTTAATGCGGTTTTGATGAAGCTTAATAGAAACGAAACTAAGTCGATTTTTCATTGATCTTCACATCGATAAAGTTGTCGAAGATCATACCTTATTTGAACCGAATTATAGCACCATATCTCGATTAAAATAAGGTTGCAAATCCTTTGTGAATTTAACAGCAGAAGGGTGTAACAGTAAAGAAAGAAGTACAGGAGTTATGTCGCTAAAAACAACAAAATTAAAAAAATATCGAGCCAATATGGAACACATGTGATTTGATTTATCTTTAAAACAATAATAACCAACTTGCTTGCTATTGACAACTGTTGATGATCTTAGTATTACAACTTGGATCGACAACATAACATGCTTTTAAAAATCTCTACATTTTATATCATACCCATAGAAGGACATTATACAATCAAAGCTCTTTGACATAGATCAGCAGGGCCCCAAGTCTGCTAACACAATCGATTCATAATCGAACAGCAATCGCATAGTAACCGTCACTTTTGACAGATATTGTATGGGATATCTATCAAAAGTGACTGTTACGGTTGCTGTTCGATTATGAATCGATTGTGTTAGCAGACTTTGGGCCCTGGAATGAATATGCCAGAATGGTCAGTTACGAAATAAAATAAACTATCGGAAACTTAATCATAAATACAACCATTATGGTTAAGCTAAATTTAATTATTATATAAAGAGGACGCCCTAGGCCTACATCATATTTAAAAGATCGTGTAATAGACCCCATTGTCCTATATTTACGCCGTAATCCCATAAAATTACGGAATAACAAATTTATCATCACAAAAACTCGACTCCCACGCTTAAGCTCGGCAATTTCCGCCGGCCCTCGGCTTTCTTCGGGCACGCGTCACACGCACCTCGCCTCGTGTATCTTCGGCTTCAATCGGGCGGTATCGGTTATCAACCTGTTCCCTGCTACCGGTCGTTTGGTCCTTGACCTACGAATCCCTTTTAAGGTGAAGTATCTTTAACAAATATAGTGAGAAGTGGCATAGGTAGGTATTTTTTTCATATTTTAATGAAAATAATGATGGACCTAGGCATGCATAAAGAAGTACCTATTTTAATAGATCATATCGTTACTGGTTTCATTTTAAGTTGGGTTAAAAATATTCGAGGTTATGAATATTATAATAAAGAATCATAAAGCGAGTCAGAACGAATTCATAAATTACCTATCTAGTATGCACATTGCATGAATTATTATTTAAGGTGGAAGCTTTTTTAATTGATGTACTGTCACTTTTTGTACGAAAAAAAAAAGATGTCAAGTATCAAGCTAATATCACAGATTAAGGGGAAGCTCAGGGTCAGAGCGCGTAATTCAAAATTTCAATGGTTTTTATTTTTTCAGGTACTTTTTTAAGCAAACTTAATACATCGAGACATCCAATGCAGAATGCTAATATCGCAAAACACTAAATTACATCGTGGAGATCTCCAAATTTTTCGTAAAAAAATAAAAACCATTGACATTTTGAATTTCGCGCCCTGACCCTGAGCTTCCCCTTAATCTGTGATATTAGCTTGATACTTGACATCTTTTTTTTTCGTACAAAAAGTGACAGTACATCAATTAAAAAAGTTAAACGTCTAACGTTAAATATAAACCTTCGCCTTAATTTGAACTTTAGAAGCGTTAAATGCTTTGAAACTTTTTGTTTATTCGAGTCTTCGAATTTGGAATTCGGTTGTTCGATTTTCAAATATTTAATTTATTGACGGCTATTTTACTTTTATTGTTTTTACTTTTTTTATGTTCTGTGAACAAGGTTGCAGCACAGCGTAGAGAATAGCCGTTTTTTTTCACTGTGGTTGCATTTTGGCCGAAGTTGTTTCTAAATAATTCTTGTTTAGTATGTGGTAAATATACCACGGGTCATGGGGTGGAAATTATACACTTCTTGAGGTTTGTATAATTATAATTAAATTAAATACTCAGAGCACTTTTTAAAACAAACGATGTCAAGGAGGCACCATAGAGAAGAGCGAGAAAACCATAGAGAACATTATGTATAGAGAATTTTCATAGATTATTGTCCAGTATGTATAGAATAAGATGAGGTAGCTTGAAAAGAGATACGCTGAATACTGAGAATTGTATGTAACTTATTCTATTTTCAGTAAGTATTACTATAACGGAAATAAACACCCAAAATAATAACATTTTACACCCAGACACGAATCCAAACATTCACACATGTCCATATTCCGTTTCATAACATATTTTATAGCTCACGATGTACAGACAGACAGAAACACAACTACAAAGTAATTAAAAACGAAATATTATAAACAAAAATACGGGTGGTCGAACATAAAAAAAATAAAATATTCAAAATTTCTTAGAAAATCATATTTAAAATTATGAAATAAACATCCTTGAGCTTGTGACGGGTTACATAGATTACAAGACTTGGGCGCAGTATTCAAACATTAATAGCCAAGTTGTTAGAACGCTCGCCTCGGTAACGAGGGTCGCAGATACAAACCCCGGCTCGCTCCTCTGAAATTTCTGGATTTCCTGTCCTGGGTTCCAATCCTGGTATGGACAATCTTTGTAGGTACTCACCGAGAGCATTGATGTATACAGAACTGAATGACAAGCAAATTACATTAGAATGTTGCACTGCCCTTAACATAAATCAGTCCGAACACAAGATAAAACTAAACTTAATCGCATTAAATTAACGTACAAAACTCACAATGAATATTAAAATTTTGCTTATTATACTCGTAAAACCGCATCATTAATGACACAGTCGCTGTATTAATCACTCGAAGCTGACCAAAAGCATTATCTGACTGTTTTTATCGCTTTCCGATATTTTATAGTTTATGATCAGATTTCAGATGCAGATTTTTAAGTCAGCAATAAAAAAAAACATAAAACAAAAGAATCCATTGATTATTTTAATCATAACTTCACTGTAAAGTCATTTTTTTTTTCAATTTACGAGCACACTTACTTAAGGTAGAAGCTCAAGTCCAAGTCCAAATTCGTCGTAAAAAATAAAAACCATAGACATTTTGAGTTTCGCGCCCTGACCTGAGCTTCCCCCTTAAATTGTCATTTGACCTTTTTTTTCTTAATTCTACTAATTGGGTCCACGCGACTGTACGTCCAGTGCGAGATTATTCGTAAGCTAACCTTATACTTTATAGTCTACCGTATGTAACATATAACATACATATATTCTACATACCGTATAGTACACATACTTAGACACTTCGTGTGGAGAATTGAATGCTTAAAAAACTGTCCGCTAGAGGCGCTGTTCCATCTTTGGGGTCGAGTCACCTTCGTCCGTAGGAGAATTAAGTACCCTCGAGATACCCTACACGTGACCCTGGGTGGTGCCAACTAGGTGACGACTCTACTGGTGGTATATATACTACTGCCTAACATTTGTAGCTAACAGGTGCGATGATACTAATTTACATCCTATTCCATATCAAGATCAAACATTTGTTGACAGGTTACAAAACTTGGCGCAACGGTAATTCGGTTATAAAATAGTGCGTGGGCGCAGTGTGGGTGCGAACAGAAACGTGATACATCTAAACATGGATTTAAGTTTAATGTATATATATAGACGGCAATTTTTTTTTATTACATTATAGGCAAGTATTTGATCTCGATCTCACCTGATGGTAAGTGACGATGAGACCTACGATGGAGCATACTTGCCTAGGTAGGAAGGCGGCAGTAGATAAGAGACGCTACATTCACTAGGCACATGCAGCGCAACTGATCTGACCCGCCATCCATGAATGGCAACACCGAACATCATGCCGGAACACGGCTAGGCCGCTTGGCGACATGGCTTTGTTCAGTGGGTGGTGACTAGCCACGGCCGAAGCCTTCCACCAGTTAGATAATGATAATGTGTAATATTAGTGGGATATTAACCATTGCGTGTTCATAAACGTGCGCGAGTGAAGGAGATTGAAATAAAACAGTACAACTTGACATGTAAAAGTTCTCCCAAGATGTCCGGTACATTTTCAGTAAAGTATCCACAGCTTTACTGATAGGAGATTCATTTCATAGTGATCATCATTATCATCAGGGCTACTTCTCATTTTATAACAGTTATCAAGAAATACTCGACACTGGCAAAATGAGCACTATTTTGTGGCCGAAGAAAAAAAAGTAACCCGAATACCAAAGACGAACATTTTTGAAAAAAAATCAACAAAAGAAATATAACATTAATTACTCTGTAGCAAGATTAATTTATATTCACAAAGGTTACCGAGATGCTTTAAAATATAATTTCGTGCAAACTAAGCCGAATTTAAACTGAATTAGCTGTTATTGTGTTTTAAGGGTTACCGGAGACATATAAAAACTAGAATCGACCTCTGAATTGCGATCAGTTATATTTAATTTATACTTGTATCATTCATAAGACGATCCGACTGACTCAGTTGGTAGTGACCCTGCTTTCTTGCCAACGGTCCCGGATTCGAAGCCCGGTAAAGCAAATGTGGTATGATGAGCGCGAATGTATATACCAGGTCCCCAAGTCTGCTAACCCAATTTTCGTAATCGAACAGCAACCGCACAGTATCGTACCGTCACTTTTGACAGATATCCCATACGATATCTGTCAAAAGTGACAGCTACTATGCGGTTGCTTTTGCTATTAATTACTTGACATTATTCTGGGCTATACTACTAGACTAGGCCATATTCATATCCATGTTATTTCATCGCATCACATTTCGTAAAGAAATAAGACGATTATGAATCGATTGTGTTAGCAGACTTGGGGCCCAGATTCATGGATGTTTAACATCTATGTGGGAACGGAACGTAAGATGCATGACATGTAACGGAACATATAGGGTATGAGGTGTAAAGGAATGGATTAGGAATGAAAGGGATGGGTGTATAGGTGAGAGAGGTATGGAAAGAGAGAGAAAACATATGACGTAAGACGGCAAGACGTACAGAAGACTGTTAAGATTAAAATTAACTTGTGAAAATTAGTAATAAACAAGAATCTATACTATACTTAATATTATAAATGTGAAAGTTTGGATGGATGGATGTTTGTTACTCGTTCACGCCAGAACGGCTGAACGGATCTGGATGAAATTTGGCACAGAGATAGATTATAGTCTGGAATAGCACATAGGCTACTTTTTATCCCGGTAAAATGTATGGTTTCCGTGGGATAGATTTGTTTAAATTTTTCATAGAATACCAATAAATTCATTTTCTCATACATTTGATTCTGAGGCATTTGATTCTGAGGTACGAAGTTTGCCGGGACAGCTAGTAATAAATAAAATCAACATTTTATTACCAATAATAATATAAGTTTTTAAATACTGGGATCGTTTGGGACGATACATTGGGTGTCTAGTAATAAAAAAAAACCTCATTAATTTCACATAAAATCGATTATACGAGTGGACCTGGATTAGAATATCCCGTACGATCTGTTTAAGCATTCAAGACACTTCCGTAGTCCTTATGTCTTCGTAAAAAGGGTTCAGTATCGCAGTAATATACTGTGCTGTGGTCGCCGGGAGTCCTTGCGGTGGCTATACTTTATGGTAGGTAGAGACGGTACGTTACGAGAGCCAATATGGGAATTATTATACTCCTTTTAGGATGAATAGACATTTTCAAGTACCATAAAGCTGGTAGCTCTACATATTGAATTAAAACTAATGTTACGGATTTTATCGCGTTTATTGTATTTTTTTTTTATTTATGTCTTTTCAATGTGTAGTATTCGCGTAAATATAAGAAATCAATAGTCTCTACATGTTTTCTTGGACGTTATTCACAGAAACGAAATTACCAATTTTTTTTTGTTATTCATGCAGGCTAAGAAAACTCTTGTGAATGAGTCAGAAGCCACTGTCGGTTCGGAGCGTTGAGTGAGGAGCAGGCGAGAAGCTCAGTTCAATATACTAGTCTATGCTATTGTTTTGTATACAGGGTGTAACGGGCATGGTAACGAAAATGGTGGGTAAAGATTACACTTAATGTCATGGGTTAAATATTTTTGAGCGCGCAATGTATCTTAAACCACGCGATCACAACACAACGCACCGCGCGACACCCGACTCGTGCGACGGATTAGCGCGCTCCTCAATATTATTTTTTTATTTCCATTGCCGTTTTAGGTCTAATTAGTAATTTTGTTTTGTTTTGTCACTAAAAATAAAATTTTGATTTCATTCTTAAATCAATTTAAAAATTCTAAAAAATATTCGTATTATTTATGAGGAGATCTACGGAAAATTCCAACTCTGAATCCAGAATCATAAGTTGTATCCCTTGTATCAGAATTCACTTACACCTGTATAGTATTGCATGAAGCTACTATAATATTGAATTAAGTTTCTAAACAAGTATTTTTAAGAAAGATTAGTGTAATTCTAACTTTAAAAAATAAACACAGAATGGAATCCGTATAATATATGCAAATACATTTTTAACTGACTTATAAATTACTATGAGACATTTAAGCGTGGCAAGTGGGGTAGGCAGTTGTGCTAGTGGCATGATTTACTGCGCTGTCCGGTGTGCGGATGGCGTAGGTGGTCAGGTCAGTGGTCAACGATAGTCGAGGCTATGGAGTGAGTTACAGAAGGGCAACGATTACCGCTACAGTAACAAATTATATGACAACAACCCTAACAGAAGGCCATTCTTTTCCATTGGCCACTCTGATGAGGGACGGAGCAGAGTGGAATGGAGCGGAGCGGGGTGGAGTGGAGTGGGGCGGAGAAGAGCGGGATGGAGTGGAGAAGAATTGGGATGAGTAGAGCGGTGCGAAGCGGAGCGAGTGGGACAGAGCGGGGCAGAGTGGAGAAGGCTTGGGATGAGCAGAAGAGTGTGGAGTAGAACAGAGTTAGGCGGAGCGGAGTTGAGAAGAATTGGGATGAGTATAGCAGGGTGGAGCGGAGCAGAGTCGGAGTCCTAAAAATGTAATAGTTCCATACTCTGCAATAGTTATCCAAAAGTTTATTATTTAAAACATACATATATTTAAATTGCCTAAAATATGTAGGTGTTTCATACTTGACTTATTGATAAGTTGCAACTCGATTGCTTAATCAATATACGCATTAGGTGTAGATTTGTCAAACATTATGTCAGCACTCGATTCGTCACGACTTGTGCAAAAGCCTGAAGGCAAATTGAATGAGGCGACCGATGACAACACTATAGATGGCTTAGATTATAAATTATGTAGATAATGCGACAGAGCGTGACTGTACATGAAACAGAAAGATTAAAGCTTATTTTTAATATATCATCTAGACAATATATTTTGTTTCCAAGCAAATGACAAAAAGGGTTTATTTTTATTTTTAATTGAAGTCACAAAATTCTGATTTCACAGAATGATAACAAATGCGGTATAGAAGAGCAGGTTCAAAGCTTAGTGTAACCTTTCAGAATCACACTGTTTAGGTTGACACACAAACCAGCTAAGCTACAGTAGCGGACTTTCATTTGAGACCCATTTAAGGTCGAATATCGTACAGCAAACGTATACAACTTATTGTATACGTTTACGTATACGTCAGTCAAAATAGTACCTCTTAAGGTACTATTTTGACTGACGTTACCAGGAGCTACTGCACTCAGATATACGACCTTATTGCATTACAAGTACATTTCGATCGCTTTCTTTGGCAAATAAGACGTTACAACAACATAACATCGGGTTTTAAATTACGTACTCCATAGACAATAAAAATGTAGATTAAAAAAAAATGCCAATCGAAATTCAAATTATTGATACAAGCTTAGCATAAATTAATAAAACGTTCGAAAAATAAAAAAAACAGTAGACCAACCCAGCCTTGCTTAAAGAGCTACTATAATATTTTAAGTATAAATAAAGTATTCTATAATATAAACAAGTTATCAAAATAAAATTAATTAACTAATTTTAATAAAACATAAGCTTCGAACACACAGTTTTATGAATGGGCATTATGAGCGTTAGGGAGTGGACATAAGGCTATTAATATCGCAAGTTCTACGTTTATATTAGCATTTTAATGTTAAGTATATAAACTGATATACCACCCACGTGCCGATATTTGAGATAAATTACTCATCTTTCATACGTTTTATTGCTTTAAAATTATTTTGAGTTGAATTAATTTAATAACTACCGCCCGGCGAATTCGTACCGCGTCAATACGTCATGTGCGAGATTATTCGTTATCGTATTCTCGATTACAATTATAAACCAAACAAGTTTGATCGATAATTAAAGAAGCCAGCAACACCGGACTCCTCTAAGATGTTAGTCGAGAAACTATATATCACGAGTGACGGGACCTCAAATAAAATGAAATTCTAATTTTAAAATAAATCTCAAACCTTTTTGACATTATTAACCTTTACCAGGATAAGTCAATGTGAACCTCCTTTGGCAAAGGCCAAGAGACTTGCGCGAGTTAGTCAAGCTTGCGCTGCCTAGTTGGGGGCTCAGTTAATTAGCGCAGAGGGTTTGACTTAGGTGCGACCGGCGGACGGGCGACGGGCACCGAACACACAACACACGACTTGTTACTGTTTAATTAATTACTCATTTCTTACACTGCAGGACGAGATAAATGGCCCACCTTTTCGTTATTATAAAACTGCTGCCCCCTTCCACCGGAGCACCCCACATCGTTGTCAGTACCCGCTACATGTTACACATCCAGATGGAGTCGATGTCAATCATCGTACGTGTACGCTCTTTTTCGTTAGGCCTTTTTAATTTCCAGGTCTGTCCTCTATGCGAGGGGAATTAGGTCACCGTCCCCCACGCTCGCCCAGTGCGGGTTGGCAGACTTCACACGTCTTTCGAGGGGTTCTATCAGACGTGCAGGTTTCCTCGCGATGTTTTCCTTCACCGTTAAGCAAGTGATAATCACGGTTGAAAATTAGAGTCGCACATGAAAATCTGGAAATCCCATGAATATGAGATTCGCAAATCCCAGAGGTGCGAGCCGGAGTTTGAACCTGCGATCCTCGTTACCGAGGCAAGCGTTCTACCAACTTGGCTATCACTGCTTCCTTCATATTATTAACTCCGCCTAATACCTTAATATTACATTTTAAACCGTAACAATGAAGTCTCTAGCAAATCCAGTAGAAATTGCACTCTATTTCTGATGTAACATGATGTGCCATTACTTCTGGCCCACAGTGTGTACACATGTACCAAGTAACCAATTTCATTGAGCGAACCTAAGCCATTGTCCTGTCACACACTTGTGTAATGGTGTTTAATTATTTTTACGTAGTTAAGGCTGACTGTTAGTTGGTGGTATTGTAAAAGTGACATTAACTATGTCATTATGAGTCGATCATGAGTCGATTGTGCTTCCAGTCTTATCACCTGATTCACGCGAAGTTGACACTAACTGTTCGGCAGGCGCTAGGCAAATGACAAAGGTCTGGTGAGACAGCATGAGCGTTTACCGTATGCGTAAAGAAAAACGGTACGGCGCGTTACATGGGGGAGCGTGGGGGTCAAAAAACTAAAAAAATTGCGTTACGTAATACTTGAACTCTTACTAAAGTCACAATTCATTTTTTAAACCAATTTTCCGTGACAAATAACAGAACTATATGGAACTAAAGAGCTCCAGGGTCAACTTTGCCGGACCTCAAACCCGACCCGGGATTCCACTAATTATTTGAGAGCAGCGTCAAGGTTCGGATGCTGTGGGGTCAAATAAATCTTTGAGGGTAGTTTAATAAACTTTGAGTACGAGTGTATGCTTGGTATGCTTCATAATAAGTGAAGGCATTTCTAGATTACATCTTTAAGCTTTAATAATTACTAGCTGTCGCCGCGAACTTCGTAGCGCCTTAATATCAAATGTAAGAGAAAATGAAATTATTGTTACTCTATGAAAAATTAAAACAAATCTATCCCACGGAAACCATACATTTTACCGAGATAAAAAGTAGCCTATGTGCTATTCCAGACTATAATCTATCTCTGTGCCAAATTTCATCCAGATCCCTTCAGCAGTTCCGGCGTGATTGAGTAACAAACATCCATCCATCCATCCAAACTTTCACATTTATAATGTAAGTGGTATTTGTTCTCTGTTGCCACCCACAAGGTGGACCAATGATATCACGGCTATACTGTGACGTGTACAAGTAATTGAGGTCGACTTAAAGGCAGGAATTCAGAGAGCAATGTACTGAAAATTGTGTTTCTTTGAATAACACAATGGTTAATTTTATTAGTGTTATATTAATAACTACTATTATTACTGCGGGGAAATTCATCACGCCTCAGAAATCAATCAAATGTATGTTAGTGGTGTTTCCCATGTTTTAATGGTTATTCTGCTATTCGGGAGGTCATCAAATAAAAAAAAACAAAGATCATAAATATCGGCCCACTCGTTCTTGAGTTATAAATGGTGTAACTAACACGACTATGTTTTATATATATTAATATAGATTGTGTGTTCATAATTGCGCATGAGTTATGGCAATTGAATCAAAAGCGGCGCTTTTCATGTTCTCTTAAGGATTCAAAATATGTGTCAGTAACTCTAATAGATAATGATTTCTTATATTTACGCGAACACTACACATTGAAATAAAACAAATTTTAAGTATTTTATCGCGTTTATATTCTGATTTTTACGTTCTCGACGTTTCGGCTGCTTTACAGCAACCATGGTCCCGGGAGGACTGAGGTGGTTGACGTCCTAGTGTCATAGTTTGACGGGGGTACCCTCATATTTACTTGTTGCTTGCGTCGCCGCGTCGGGAACGTAAAAAATATTATATAAACGCGATGAAAACCTTAAAATTAGTTCTAACTAATAATAATAATTCCAGCCCTTTTTAATGTCTCACTGCTGGGCCCGGGCCTCCCCTCAATGCGAGAGAGATTAGGCCCTAGTCCACCACGCTGTCCCAGTACGGATTGGCGGACTTCACACATCTTTCGAGGGGTTCTCTCAGACATGCAGGTTTCCTCACGATCTTTTTCTTCACCGTTTAGCAGTGATAATCATGATTGAAAATGAGATTCGCACATGAAATCCCAGAGGTACGAGCTGGAGTTTGAACCTCCAATCCTTGTTACCGAGGCACGCGTTCTACCAGCTTGGCTATCACTGCTTAACGACAAAAAAAATACATACTGGCAAAATACATACGGTGAAAGCAAATATAAAAAAAAACTGAATTGGACAGATGGATGGATGGATTGGAAGCAGATAGTCTATTTACCTAGCTATATATTAACTGATAATTTACAAGCATATTATAATATTGGGAACAATGAGTAGCCGTGTTATGTACGGAACATATACGTATATTATGTTGGTACAGTTGTTAAAATACTGATTGTCGTTGCGGGGTACGTGCGGGTGAAATGGAACATAGTATTTTTTTTGATTTACCTAAAATTAACAAATTAATGCTTAAAAAAATAGGGAAGATGGCTGAGCGCTACCACCGACTGGGATCCAGTAATTAATATTATTAAATCCAAAAACAACCGCACCATTGCACGACTTAATGACACTGTGAGCACTTTCTGCGTAGATCGGACCGCAAGCAACAACTAAATATGAAGGTACCCCAGTTCTTACTATGATAATAGGATGGCCAACACCTCAGTCCTAACGTAACCATGGTTGCTGTAAAGCAGCCGAAACGTCGGGAACGTAAAAACATAAAATAAACGCGATAAAATCCTTAAAATTAGTATTTATTACAATGAAACCATCTTTTAGTTATATTTTATTCTAATACACGTAAAACAATCCTAACAATGAATTCTTGAGGCTGACCCAATGGAAAAAGGCCATTAGAGAAAAAAAATACAAAAAATTCTGACGATAAGTCTATAAACAGACGCAAATTACTCGACCAATCTTTGAGACATTTTGTTTTCATATTATTTTTAAGTTTTTTTTTCTGTTTGTAAATATTTATTGAGACATTAAAAATATTACACGTTTTTTTTTTATTTATACAAAATACAGAATACATTAATCTACATTACAATTTAAGAAGATTGGTTTATTTATTTATGAGCCACGGAGTGAAATAAAAATTAAATATTGGATTTATTTTATCCTTAATCTATTAAGTATACATTAATCTATTAAATATGCTCTTTTATTATACTTATTACGCTTATTTTTGTTCTATTATTGTGTGCCAATATTGTTTATATATTTTTTATAGAATAAGAAACAATTAACACTGTGTCTCGGGAATTTCAAAAAAACTGATATACTACCACAAATTTATTTCTATATATAAAATGAAAACTAAACTCTGTAAAACAACGTCGTGTTCAAATCTCCCCGCTCGACTCTTCAACAAGATAATTTATGTTAAAACGACAGCTGTCTCTAGAAATATGGGCACGGACTGAGGCGGGCGTCCAAAATCTTATATTATATATATAATATTGTTATTAACATTTTATTGTGTTCTCCAGTGTATAGTGAAATAAAAGAGGTAGGTTATGTGTTTAGTTTTAAGGCTATAAGAGCTTGTTTATATAGTATTCCAAACGACCACTTTGTACTGTCTTTAAGGCCTATAAGCAGTGGTAGCCAAGTTGGTAGCACGCTTGCCTCGGTACCGAGGATCGCAGGTTCAAACCCCGGCTTCCACCTCTGGGATTTCTGGATTTCATGTGCGAATCTCATTTTCAACTATGATTATTACTTGCTAAACAGTGATGGAAAACATCGTGAGGAAACCTGCACGTCTGAGAATACCCCTCGAAAGACGTGTGAAGTCCGCCAACCTGCTTCATCCTGATTCATCATCAACGTTTAAAGATCAACGATTAACATTGATTTCTTATATTTACGCGAATACTACACATTGAAAAAAAACTAATTTCACGGATTTTAGCGATATTATTAAATACTAGATGACCCGCTGTACTTCGTATCACCTATCTTAATGACATTAAAACTTTTCCTTTCGTCTGACGTTCGACAGACCAACTGACAGTCAGAAAAAATAAAGCACAATAAAGACTTATTTTTCGTACTGGCAACTTTTCCATATTTTCTCACCGCTTAAACCTTCCCTGGACTACGGCAAACATTTCAAAACCAAAATCAGCTAAATCGGCCCAGCCGTTCTCGAGTTTTAGCGGGACAAACGAACAGCAATTGATTTTTATTACCTACTAGCTGCGCCCGGCGGTGTTACCCGCGCAAAAAAGTATGAAAAATTAAAACATCTATCCCACGGGAACCATACATTTTACCGGGATAAAAAGTAGCCTATGTGCTATTCCAGACTATAATCTATCTCTGTGTTCAATTTCATCGAGATCCGTTCAGCCGTTCGGGCGTGAAAGAGTAACAAACATCCATCCATCTATCCATCCATCCAAACTTTCACATTTATAATATTAGTATAGATTATAATATTAGTATAGATATAGATGAGCATACCCTAGTTGTAACTATGACAATAGGACGACAAACACCTCAGCACGTCAAGTGCGAGCTAACCGTATACTTTATAGTCTACCGTATTTAGACATTTCGCAGGGATAATTAAAAAGCGCCTCTAGCGGACGGTATTTAAAACATTTTTTTATTTTTTTTTATTACATTATAGGCAAGTATTTGATCTCGATCTTACCTGATGGTAAGTGACGATGAGATCTACGATGGAGCATACTTGCCTAGGTAGGAAGGCGACAGTAGATCGAGACGCTACATTCACTAGGCACATGCAGCGCAGCTGATCTGACCCGCCATCCATGAATGGCAACACCGAACATCATGCCGGAACACGGCTAGGCCGCTTGGCGACATGGCTTTGTTCAGTGGGTGGTGACTAGCCACGGCCGAAGCCTACCACCAGTATACAGTATAAATACGGTAGACTATAAAGTATACGGTTAGCTTACGAATATTCTCGCACATCACGTACAGTACTCCCGTGACCAAGGTTGCTGTAAAGCAAACGAAACGTCGAGAACGTAAAAAACATAAAATCGCGATAAAATCCGTAAAACGCGATAGAATTACATGAATTAATTCCCCCATCTCCATTATATCGTCGGTCGACAAGACGCACAGACATGTGTCATCCGTACACTGTGGACATTCCTTCGGTACGTACTAAGCGTTTTGCTTCTACTTTCATCGTGCGAACTGCCAAGGAATGGAACACGCTACCGGCGTCTTTGTTCCCCGTTGACTACAATCTGGGTGTTTTCAAGTCGATAGTGAACAGGTACCTTTTAGGCAAGTATGCTCCATCGTAGGTCTCATCGTCACTTACCATCAGGTGAGAACGAGATCATATACTTGCCTATAAGGTAATAAAAAAAATATTTAACTTTTTTCCAGAATCTACATTCACGATGGACGCCATATTTATGCAGACGAGGACCAAGCTGATACAATCTGCGTTGCGTATTGTGATCATGCTTCATCTCGCGAGCTACTTATGGCCAAGAGACGCAATAGTAAAAGGTCAGTCTGATTAGCGCAGTTGGTGCCTGCCTTCTGCGCAAGGTTCGAATTCTCGTAGGGACAAACTGTTACTGGTGGTAGGCTTCGGCCGTGGCTAGTCACCACCCACTGAACAAAGCCATGTCGCCAAGCAGCCTAGCCGTGTTCCGGCATGATGTTCGGTGTTGCCATTCATGGATGGCGGGTCAGATCAGTTGCGCTGCATGTGCCTAGTGAATGTAGCGTCTCGATCTACTGCCGCCTTCCTACCTAGGCAAGTATGCTCCATCGTAGATCTCATCGTCACTTACCATCAGGTGAGATCGAGATCAAATACTTGCCTATAATGTAATAAAAAATAAAAAATAAATCTTTGTGTAATGAGCACGAATGTTTGTACCCGAGTCATGGATGTTTAATATCTTTATAAGTATCATATACTGGGTTCGCCTCCAGTCAATTATATGGTACCCATAATACAAGCGTAAAATTAATTTGATTTCAATACGGTATTATTGTATTGATTTCTTATATTTACGCGTATACTACACATTGAAATAAAACTATTTTTAGGATTTTATCGCGTTTATATTTTGATTTTACGTTCCCGACGTTTCGGCTGCTTTACAGCAACCATGGTCACGGGAGGACTGAGGTGGTTGACGTCCTGGTGTCATAGTTTCAGACGAGGTACCCTCATATTTAAGTGTTGTTTGTGGTCCGATCTACGCAGAATGTGCCCCTGTAAAGCAGCCGAAACGTCGGCGACGTAAAATCAAAATATAAACGCGATAAAATCCTAAAAAATAGTTTTATTTCAACAGTATTGTTGTTTTCAGATTTCTCTAGTTACGACTATATAATAGTCGGAGGGGGTACGGCGGGCAGTATACTCGCGTACAGACTGGCTGAGAGCGGGGATAACAAAGTGTTACTCATTGAGGCTGGAGGAGACCCACCAATAGAATCACTGGTACGTATATTTCCGTTAACTTCTGGTAAGTAACAGGGAATACAGGGTGTGAACGAAATCTGATACCTTGTATTCAACTCAAGGCTCTAGATCTCCCCTCCCGTAGTTGGAATTTTCCGGCAATCTCACTATCCCACTATATCCCATCCCACTAATATTATAAATTTGAAAGTTTGGATGGATGGATGTTTGTTACTCAATAACGCCAGAACGGCTGTAAGGATCTGGATGAAATTTGGCACAGAGATAGATTATAGTCTGGAATAGTCACATAGGCAACTTTTTATCCCGGTAAAAAGGTCATACTTTTTAATCGCGGGTAACACCGCGGGGCGCAGCTAGTCTTTTCAAAAACACAGAAGTACACGCAATATTGATCTATCAAGTTACCAACGGAAACCGTTACATTAAGCTAGTGAAGCATGTGGCTCAGTCTGCAGCCCAGACTCGATTACAATGACCAGTATCGCTTAATTGTATCATAATGTACCTTTATCAGCTACTCTAGCACTTTCTGGAATCTTCCACATTCAACTACGGCATTTTCCTTTAGATTTACATAAAACACGAGCATTTGTTTAACTTGGCTATCACTAATTTCTGATTACTGTTATCTAACTCATCATCTCTCATTATCTTCGCTTTGCAGTACCCCGGAACATTCTCCTATCTCCCAAACTCGAAACACGACTGGAACTTCACGACAATATTCGACGGGTACACAGCTCTAGAACACCGAGGCAATATCCTGGAACTTACCAGTGGGAAACTGCTGGGAGGAGCCAGCAGCCTCGGTCACACGCTCTACGTGAGAGGAGACCCTCATGATTTCAATCATTGGGCAGAATTGGCTGATGACGAAGCTTGGAACTACGACAATTTACTGCCCTACTTCAAGAAATCTGAGTATTTGGATGATAAAGAAATTTTAGTGCCTCCATACGATGTGTTTCACGGTACTGAAGGTAATATGGGCGTGACTAGAGAATCCCATGAACTTAGTCAGAAATATTTACAAGCTTTCAAAGAAACAGGAAATGATATTATTATAGACGGCAATGGGAAGCGTACTTTAGGTTATTTTGAACCTATGTTTATGATAAAAGACGGTATACGACAAAGTACGGCGTATACATACTTAACTCTACTGAGAAAGCAACCGAATTTTGATTGTTTGAAAGAAACAGAAGTCATAGAAATTTTGTTTGAAGGGGACACAGCTGTAGGTGTGAAGGCGATAAAGAACGATAAATTACTAACGATAAAAGCGAATAGGGAAGTTATATTATCTGCTGGTACAATTAAAACTCCTCATTTACTGATGCTATCTGGCATTGGACCAAGAGACGAATTGGAAACATTTAAAATACCCGTCAAATCGGATTTACCTGTGGGTAAAACCTTTCAAGACCATTTAGGTATAATGTTAGTTCACAAATTGAACATCAAAGATGAAGACGAGCCTTTTTCAAATCCGCACACATTCCCCCTTCCCGTAATGGTCGGTAATGTAGCTTTGAAGAAATCCCAAGAGTATCCAGATTACGAAACAATAAATTATATTATACCGAGTGATTCAGAAGAACTTTTATCTCTGTGCTCAGTAGCTTACTCGTTCGAAGATGATGTATGTACGTCCTTGTACAACAGCACCAAAGGGAAAGAAACGATTTTAACTAAACTAGTTCTATTGCATCCACAGTCAAGAGGTCACGTTGTGCTACAAAGCTCGCACCATGCAATCCCTCCAATGATCATATCAGGATCTTACACACACGACGAGGACTTGCAAAATACTATAAAGTACATTATAGATTTCATGAAAGTCACCACTACAAGTGTGTTCAGAAAATACCAAGCTGAGTTTGTGAGGCCTTATTTACCGGAATGCCATTACTATCCCGAGACGTTGTATTGGAGGTGTTACGCTTTGAGCATGATGAGTACGATGTACGATTACACAAGCACTTGTGCGTTGGGGTCTGTAGTTGATAGTAGGCTGAGAGTGTTCGGTGTGAAGAGATTGAGGGTGGTGGACGCGTCAGTGATACCGGTGGCTACGAGCGGTAACTCTCAAGCTCCTGTAATGGCGATCGCTGAGAAAGCAGCCGATATGATATTGGAAGATAATCAGCGGCATTTACATTTTTGATTGATAGTAATTATATCAGCAACATAGAATTATATACTTATCTGGGTGATTGATAAATAATTTATGACATTTTTTTAGGCTGAAGGCAAACCGTAAATCTTCTTTATATATAATCACATTAGTGAATAATAAATTGGTAAAAAATAATTCAAAGTGTAAAAATAAGTAACTCCTGAAGAACAAGAAGTTATCGATTTGATTTTCTCTCCAAATAATATGTTTGTGGAATATTAACTATAATGATGGCTTCATACACGTGCACGAGTGTTGGAAATTTAAATTAAATGTTGACGATTGAATTTTGAAGTTCTCTCAAAATATGATGAGGGAATTTTGAAGTTCTCCCAAAGTGTCCGGTTTTTTTTTTTTTGTAAAGTATATATTCACAGATTGCTGATCGGGGTACGGGGTTGCATTTTACCAATATAATCAGGGGTATTGATACTCTAAATATCATACAAGATGTTTTCTCGGACACTTAAATAAGTGGCTCATGCATGCTAGCTATTGACGGCCTCATTAGCGCAGTGGTAGTGACTCTGCTTTCTGCGCCGAGGGTCCCGGGTTCGAATCCTGGTAGGGACACAAGCTTTGTGTGATGAGTACGCATGTTTGTTCCCGAGTCATGGATGTTTAATATGTATATAAGTATTATATACTGAGTTCGCCCTCAGTCCATTGTACGGTACCCATAACACAAGCGTTAAGCTTAAAGTGGGACCGTATAGTTGGTGTGTTCGTATGGCGATATTTATTTATTTATATTTATTGAAAAAAGACGCTAGCAGGTAGGTATAATAAAACCAGCTTGCTAAATTCTTTCCCTCCACTTCTTACCCCTGAAAATTTTTTGTATCACTATTTATAACCACTTTGTCGTCAAGACTAATTACTATTTACATGTACATTCAAAAATAATTGTACGATAATGATCATCTATTTTATTCTCTTCTCCTTAAATGCAATATTTATAACAAAAACTTTCAAGGATTTTTTTCAAGGCGTGCTTATGGACTTTGATATTAACTTTTCTTTGAATCGGCCTTAGACTTTATTTTTAGGC
Source organism: Pheosia tremula (assembly GCA_905333125.1). Lineage (NCBI taxonomy): Eukaryota > Metazoa > Arthropoda > Insecta > Lepidoptera > Notodontidae > Pheosia > Pheosia tremula. The sequence goes on from HG995423.1 coordinate 900,953, forward strand.
TTTATGAATACAACAATGTTAAATATGTATATAATTGTATTAAAAACAAAAAAGGAACTGTGTATTACTTATGTGAGCATCACCAAAGTGAACATACCCACTGTACGGTCCCAAACTAAGCAGCGCTTGTAGGTAGGTACCGTACAATGGACTGGACCACGGTCCCAACAAACCAACACTTATATTATAGGTACTAAACATCCATGAATCAGGTACAGTGATTCGTGCTCATCCTACAAAGTTTGCGCATACCGGGATTCGGACCCAGGACCCTCGGTACACAAAGCAGGGTCACCACCCACTGTGTCAAGGGGGTCGCCAGTTGACCCTAAATCAGGGATTACCAAACTATTTTGGGCAAGAGACCCCTTTTCCGAAATAAACTGATACCTCGGACCCCATAGCCAAATTACTTTAAAAATCTTATCTCTCAGTTTTCCTATTGATGCAAAATAATAATTTCACCCTGCACGAACTTGTGCACACTTATCGATCTGTTGAGTTATTTAAAAGTACCACAATAATACTAAAATAATACTAAAATATTAGTAATTCTTATAACAAGTTGGTACACGTAACACAACTTATACAGTATCTTGAAAGTTTCAAATAACAACTTGTGTTAATATAAGGGTCGACTTTTAGACCTCGTCGACCCCCAAAATCAGTTTTCGTTTATGACGACCCCTGGGAAACCGATACCAATCCCAAGGGGTGGAGAATCACCACTTTGGGAATCCCAGCCCTAAGTAATAAACAAAATCGTTGACTATTATAATACCAGCCCTTTTTAATGTCCCACTGTTGGGCACGGGCCTCCCCTCAATACGAGGGGGATTAGGCCATAGTCCAACACGCTGGCCCAGTGCGGGTTGGCGAACTTCACACATCTTTCGAGGGGTTCTCTCAGACATGCAGGTTTCCTCGCGATGTTTTCCTTCACCGTTAAATCGTTAACTGATCAAGACGAATAGCTACCAGTGTACAAGTCCGACGATATAAGAAAACAAAGAACATTGTAATACAACCTACACATTAGTTTATAACTCGCTAGCTCATGAATGAAACTCACAATGGATTCATATACACCGTGCTGTACCTATTGCTGTATGAAGGCCATTCCAAGGCCTGACGTAGAGCAGAAAGTTTCTGTTTATACCAGGAAACACGACGTTATATTCACATTAGTAGCCGAAATGTAAAGAATATCTGTAAATCTCTTTTTTGTTTAACAATAAATTAATGAATATAAAATAAAAAACAACATTTTGTTAAAAAAATATTAAATACTACATTTTGTTTTTCTATGTTCCTCCATTTGTTTTACTTACTATCCCCGGAGTGGAAGGGTTTCTCGGTATAGTTTAAGTACTAAGTTTGTCGTGGCCATAGATAACTTGGCTGTGCTGTAAAACATTAGCAACGATGTAATCGATTTTGGGGTCGAGTCACCTTCGTCCGTAGGAGAATTAAATACCCTCGAGATACCCTACACGTGACCCTGGGTGGTGCCAACTAGGTGACAACTCTACTGGTGGTAGGCTTCGGCCGTGGCTAGTCACCACCCACTGAACAAAGCCATGTCGCCAAGCGGCCTAGCCGTGTTCCGGCATGATGTTCGGTGTTGCCATTCATGGATGGCGGGTCAGATCAGCTGCGCTGCATGTGCCTAGTGAATGTAGCGTCTCGATCTACTGCCGCCTTCCTACCTAGGCAAGTATGCTCCATCGTAGATCTCATCATCACTTACCATCAGGTGAGATCGAGATCAAATACTTGCCTATAATGTAATAAAAAAAAAAATCGATCGATTACACTTCGGTGTAATAGATCACGATAACTAAACCGTTAGCTATCATTCCATTCACAAATCCATGATCGTGGCGAGTGAAACTGGTTTCCACATCATTCACTCAAGTTATAAGCGATTTATTTATTGAATGATTTTCTACTTTGCTTGCTATTGCTTGCTTTGCTTGCTTTTACAAAATGAATAATATTTAAAAGTGCCGGTTTATAAAATAACCGGCTAAGCACGAAACCGTTTTAAAATTTCCGGTTTATAAATATAACCGATTATAGCAGTATTACAGTTAGATCGCGCGACCATAAAGTACTAGTAATGATCTTATAACTTGCACCATCTCCACAGACTATACAGCAACCAGTTGTTCAAGTGTAATGATCATAAAAAAAATATTACCACTTCCTGCGCGAGCGACTTCATAATCTATACTTTAATATTATAAATGTGAAAGTTTGGATGGATGGATGGATGGATGTTTGTTACTCTTTCACGCCAGAACCGCTGAACGGATTTGGATAAAATTTGGCACAGAGATAGATTATAGTCTGGAATAGCACATAGGCTACTTTTTATCCCGGTAAAATGTATGGTTCCCGTGGGATAGATTTGTTTTAATTTTTTATAGCGCAAAGGATCGACATGATTTTGTGCGCGGGTAACACCGCAGGGCGCAGCTAGTACTTAATATAATCTACACATTAGAAAAATTAAGTTAAAACTTTGCATGAAGAAATGATACAGCACGTCAAGTGCAAGATTATTTGTAAGCTAACCGTATACTTTATAGACTACGTATTTAGACATTTTTTATGGAGAATTGAATGTTTTAAATACCGTTCGCCAGAGGCGCAGTTCAATTCTACATACAAATTGTCTAAATAATTGAAATAAAAGTATTTTTTTATGGTATTTATATGTTTTTTACGTTCCCGACATTTCGGCTTAACAGCAACCATGGTCGCGGGAGGCTGTCAAGCAGCCGAAACGTCGGGAACGTAAAAGACATTATAATAAACGCGATAAAATCCGTGAGATTAGTTTTATTTCAATGTGTAGTATTCGCGTAAATATAAGAAATCATTACGGCTAAATAATGCTAAATAGAATAATACAAGCGGAAATTGCTTGATTAATACTTTTATTCAACGCGGCAAATGTTCGTTAGTTTTTGGCGGCACACCAACTGTCAAATGACACTCACGTCATACTAGAGATGCGCCGCTAGAGATGTCCCTCTGCACGGCGAATGACCGAACACCGGTAACAATTCATACACTAAAATAGAGAATTAGAGTGTAGCGACCACTTCAACCGCACCACCACACCACAAGCTACGCAGATCGCACTGCAGACGCATTCAGAACAATAGACAATTGACGTCACAATCCTTAAACGCGCTATAAGAGTTTTCGGAGCAAGTAACATATATACAAGATCCCGACAATAACCGTCGTGCCATAGCGGCCGCCCCGCCAGGCATACCCCCCGCCTGGAAGATCTTCCCTTTTCCGCTAAAAGAGTATGCCATCGCCTATTCGACCAGGTGTGACCTTAAAATATTGGAAGACACGCACAGAACAAAAACATAATATCTACCGTAAGAAAATTAGTGTTGCTATATCTGTTTTTCCTATAGGTCTGTCTTTGTTGGTATTATGTATAATTATCGAGTCCAATTCACCAGTTGTTTGTAGTGAGAATAAATAAAGAAACACATCTTTAGCGCCATCTATTGAACAATGCGAAAACTAGTTAGAGCTCAATCGATAAATTATGCAGACGAATCATAGATGGCGCGTTTGTTGCGATATCTTTATTTAAACTTCAATAGATGTCACTATATTAAAATAGTTATACAAGTTAAGATTTTTTTTATCCGGGCACATTACTGGATGAGAGATTGTTTTCTAATCTTGTATAGAGATTGAACCTAATCAAATTAGTAGCTTATAAAGGGCATGTTAACGAAAACATTGGATAAAGGTTACACTTAATCAGAATAATAAAATTATAGAAGTAATTTTAGTTGAAATCCAAGGGTATCTCGTAATTTCTGAGCGCGCAATGTATCGTAAAGACGTGAACACGACACATCGCTACGCGCGATAACCGAGGCGTACGAGTGACGAGTGCTCTCGAGCGTATCGAGCTTTATTTACATTGCAATTTCAGTTCTAAAATAAGTAATTATATTGTTTATATTGAAAATCTCGTTAAGATTTCCATTACGATTGCATGCTAAGATCAATTATTTTTTTTTTTTTATTACATTATAGGCAAGTATTTGATCTCGATCTCACCTGATTGTAAGTGACGATAAGACCTACGATGGATATACTTGCCTAGGTAGGAAGGCGGCAGTAGATCGAGACGCTACATTCACCAGGCACATGCAGCGCAACTGATCTGACCCGCCATCCATGAATGGCAACACCGAACATCATGCCGGAACACGGCTAGGCCGCTTGGCGACATGGCTTTGTTCAGTGGGTGGTGACTAGCCACGGCCGAAGCCTACCACCAGTAGAGTTGGCACCACCCAGGGTCACGTGTAGGGTATCTCGAGGGTACTTAATTCTCCACGGAAGAAGGTGACTCGACCCCAAAAAAAAATACTGAAAAAAATGCGTACATAAATTAAAAGATCGTAAAAAAGATTCAACTCTGGGGGACTACAGAATCACACACACACAAACACACACGCATTATAAAAAAAATGTAACACACATAAATATAGCTCTTAGACTAATCATAATAACAATGAATGCCGAAATCTATGTAAAGGTTTCTAACATGATAAATAAAATTATGATAATCATTTTCATTAGATATTTATCATCAGACCCGAGTATAAAATCAAGTCAAAGAAATACAAATACGTATTACTAGACACTCATCCCTGATGTAAGTACAAACGTATAATAACTAAGTGAATATGTAAATTAAAATTATATGATGTTTGTTTAAATTCTCGTAATAGTCCGAATATGGTTCGTAGCGAAAGTAACATTAAAAAAGTTGTCCGAGAACATGGAGGATTCGGGACAGGGCAACTGTCAGGTCAGCTAGTTAAAATAAAATCTTATCGATACTCGCCGTATTCCTATTTGACGAACATTAACGGTGTAGTACGTCAAGTGTGAGATTATTCGTAAGCGAACCGTATGCTTTATAGTAGTCTACCGTATTTAGACAGTTTGTATGGAGAATTTAAAGTTTTAAATACCGTCCGCTAGAGGCGCAATTCTCCATATAAAATGTCTAAATACGATAGACTATAAAGTATACAGTTAGCTCGCACTTGACGTGCGTGCGTGGTCTATGGGACACCATAGAGCTGGAGTAGAAACTAGCACGCCCTTATCCCCGAAAGGGTACCCCTATTTCACCGTTGGTATTTATTAGTCCTGATGGAATAGGAGGCGGGCCTTCCGGGCACGCTCAAAAGAGGTCTCGCTGACCCAGTACGAGTTGATCTTCACATGTCTTTTAATAGTATTAGTTATATTACAAACAATATTGCCTTCACCGTACAGCAAGTAACGAGGATCGCAGGTTCAAACCCCGGCTCGCACGTTTGGGATTTCTGGACTTCATGTGCGAATCTAATTTTCGACCACGATTATCACTTTCTAAACGGTGAAGGAAAACATCGTGAGGAAACCTGCATGTCTGAGAGAATCCCTCGAAAGATGTGTGAAGTCCGCCAACCCGCACTGGACCAGTGTAGTAGACTATGGCCTAATCCCCTTCGCTTTAAGAAGAGGCCCGTGCCCAGCAGTGGGACATTAAAAAAAGGGCTGGTATTATTATATAGTACAATACGCTGGTTCGATGTCTCAGAATCCAACCCAAGTGTTATTAGGTCCGTTTTATGTGTTTATGTTTGTTCACACATCACAAACTTCAATGAAGATTTTGCTATAAGATAGTCAGTGGTTAAATAAAATCACGCTAATTATTATAACCTTTGGGGTTCAAATAGGACGATTAGAACGATGATTACGGCACTTACTTCAGCCATATTTGTTTCAGCATGGATGTAGCCACGGCCGCGGGTGCTGTGACCACCGCCCAGGCGGCTCTGAAGGTGCTGACTGCCCTTGCATTGACGACTTACATGTGGCCAGTCCAGCCTACTGTTACCAGTAAGTTTCCTTCTGTTGTGAATTCCAGTTGCCGTTGTGGTAGAAAGGTTCTAGAATGGCGACCACGAGCCCGAAGACGTAGTGGAGCCCACAACAAGGTCGACTGATGATATGTTGTAAGAAGCCGATGGATGCGAGTGGTGGATTGCCGTGATGTGGCCTGTGTTTAGTAGTGGACGTCTTTCGGCTCATGGATGGATGGTGAACCGTTCAGGATTGATTCAAATAAATGGTAATAATAGCATAGCCCGACGCACACAGCTACTGTACGGTCCCAAGCTAAGCAACGCATGTATTATGTGTGCCGTACAGGTATATTGAATCGATTCGATTAGATTTTTTTTTCTCGTTTCGGTGACGTTCTTTCAGAGCCATTTTTCACAAACGAATCGACGATTCGATACGAATACGCAATCGAGTAGTTCGATTCGACCACTCGCTGTGTTTAAATAGTACACTTTATGTTGCAAGTTTCAATTAATAACCGAATCGGTTGATACAAGGATATTTGAACGGAGTTGTTTCGTTTTCAGATGCATCGAGGTATGACTTCGTAATAGTTGGGGGGGGCTCAGCCGGGAGTGTGGTGGCCAACAGACTGACAGAGAACGAAGATGTGACCGTACTCTTGATAGAAGCTGGTGGATATCCTCCCATGGAATCTGTGGTAAGTTCTACATGACAAATTAGTTGTTACTATGAATATACAGGATGTACAACTCATAATTGCTTTCAAATCGCAGATTTGTTTGACGTCGCAGCGTTACGTAATACGAATTAGCAATTTAAAAGCAAATATTGCGCGATTACTGCTATCGCTAAGCTATTGCAAGTTACGTAATCAGACGGGGTCGTCTGGCGTGAGAAAGTTCAACGATTATATTTTCCTTTTTTTTAGATAACAATAAGATTTTATTTATTTTGCCAGTGTCAAGAATAAGTTATAGCTTATTCAAAACAATGGATTCAGACTTCTAGTATAAATTAATAATAAACTAACTGTGGGATTTATGTACGAAAATAAATAAGTAAATAAAAAACAATGGTTTTTTTTCTAGGTTTATTAGACTTGTGGCACATTAAAATGCTTTCCGACAGTGTACCTTTAGGTATCAGTACGTCAAGTGCGAAATTATTCGTAAGCTAACCATATATTTTATAGTCTACCCCTTAAATTTATAGAAAGTTATAATGGATTATAAAGCCATTACAACGCACTTTTTGCCCCGAAAAGTTCGTTATAATGCCCTTAAAATCCGTTACAACTGTCTTTAAATTTGGGAGTATATATTTAGTAATTTTGTATGGAGAATTGAAAGTTTTAAATACCGTCCGCTAGAGGCGTTGTTTGATAATCCATACAAAAGGTCTAAATACGGTAGACTATAAACTAGACAGTTAGCTTACAAAGAACCTCGCACTTGCGTGCTGATAAAACCAAACAATGATTATAGCAATTAAATAGATAAAATGATATATATTATAAATATTAATTGTATTTTCATGTGTGATAAGATACTTAGTCGTAAAATATAAATTAAGAGATAAATATGAAAATGATTAACTTTAATGATAACGCTACACACTCTTAAATTCTGCTATTGTATGATTATCACACCAATGTTATAAATGTGAAATTTTGGATGGATGGATGTTTGTTACTCAATTACGCCAGAACGGCTGAACAAATCTGGATGAAATTTGGCACAGAGATAAATTATAGTCTGGAATAGCACATAGGCTACTTTTTATCCCGGTAAAAAAAGACATACTTTTCAATCGCATTTTAATCTATACTTCTATACTAATATTATAAATGTGAAAGTTTGGATAGATGGATGGATGGATGGATGGATGTTTGTTACTCTTTCACGCCCGTACGGCTGAACGGATCTGGATGAAATTCGGCACAGAGATAGATTATAGTCTGGAATAGCACATAGGCTACTTTTTATCCCGGTAAAATGTATGGTCCCCGTGGGATAGATGTTTTAATTTTTCATACTTTTTATCGCGGGTAGCACCGCCGGGCGAAGCTAGTAATTTAATAAACTTCTTTTCTTCGTTTGCCTGTTGACCTAAGTTGCTGACAGGCTGATGTTAATAAGTATACTCCTTCCAGGTTTCCGGGCTCTTCACAATGCTGCCAAATTCAGCCTACGATTGGAACTACACTTCAATAAATGATGGTTACACAGCTCAAAGAATGAAGAACCAGGTAGCCGGCTTGACAGCCGGAAAAATGCTTGGAGGGAGCAGTTCATTGCATCATCTTCTGCACGTAAGAGGAGCACCGAATGACTTTGACTCCTGGGCAGAAGCAATAGGAGACGATTCCTGGAGCTATAATAACGTGCTACCGTACTTCATTAAAAGTGAAAGACTCCATGATGAAGAGATATTAAATTCGACAACAGGAAGTCTGCATGGTACTGATGGATACTTAGGATTGACAAGGGAGCCTAATTCCGAAAATCTGAAGTATTTAGAAGCGTTCTCTGAGATTGGCCACAAAATTGTTTTGGATACGAACAGTGAGGAAACGCTAGGGTATACAGAACCGATGTTAAATATCGCTGATAACCTTAGACAGTCTAGTGCCCAGTCCTACTTACGTCCAGTCAAAGATAGAAGTAACTTACATGTCCTAACTAGCACTGAAGTTACCAGAATCATTTTTGACGATACCAAAGCTGTTGGCGTTGAAGCTATCACTGACGATCAAGAGATCTTCACTTTTTACGCGAGCAAAGAAGTTATATTATCAGCAGGAGCGTTTAACACACCTAAAATATTAATGCTGTCAGGTGTAGGACCAAAAGATCATTTGGAATCGTTAGACATTGATGTGCTATCTGATTTACCTGTAGGTCAGAATCTGCAAGATCATCCTCCAGTTATATTGGTACATAAAATGGAGGAGTCAACAGAAACCGCGGCAGCTGTGGACCCTCACAGATTCCCTCTGCCTACAACTATAGGCTACGTAGCGTTAGATGACGAACAAACGTTTCCTGATTACCAGAGCATTAATCTAGTTTTCCCTCACGATGCGACAGCGTTACTTCAATTCTGTTCAGCGGTTTTCTCCTACCAAGACGACATTTGCCAGAAATTCTACGACAGCAGTGCAGGCAGAAACGTCCTTTTCACCGCACACAATTTACTGCACCCTGTATCTAGAGGCAAAGTGCTTTTGAAAAGCAAAAGCTACCTAGATGCTCCACTTATCTACACCGGGACATACTCTAATCAAACCGATTTGGATAACATGGCGAAATATTTGAAAGATTTCGCGAGCATCGCCAATAGTACTTACTTCAAGAGTGTCAATGCAGAGGTAGTTGATTTAGAATTGGAGGAATGTGAGGATTATGAATTTGGCAGTGTTGATTACTGGAGGTGTTATGCTTTAAGTATATCGTCTACTATGTGGCACTATAGTAGCACGTGCTCTATGGGGTCTGTGGTTGACGGTACACTTAAAGTGTTAGGTTTAGATGGTATTAGAGTTGTTGATGCGAGTGTCATTCCGCTGACAACGAGCGGTAACATCAATGCTGCTGTGGTCATGGTTGCTGAGAAAGCGTCCGATATAGTTAAACAAGAATGGAATATTTATTAAAATATCGTATCTCTATTACTTGTTTCTCTATTTCCTGCATTGTTATCACATACCCATAACTATGTAGGTACCACACAAAAATGTTTGAGATCCTTTTAAAAAGAGCAGCCATATAGTTTCCTGGCTGTTCTTCTCCATAGGAACGGCATTCCGAACGGGTGGTATAGTCGTAGCTTAGCATTTTGTGTCATTTGTATCGATTCATATGTTCTGTACTTAATGGTTTACATTAATAAAAAAATATTCTGATTCTGATTCTAGGTATAATATTATAAATTGCCCCAGGGATTTTGTGTTCAATGTACCGACAGCAAAACTATAAATATCGCCAGACGAACACACCGACTTTACGGTCCCACACTAAGCAACGCTTGTATTATGGGTACCGTACAGTTGACTCGGGGCGAACCCAGTATATAATACTTATGAAGAAAGTCAACATTTATCTCGAGGATAAACATTCGTGCTTATCACATGGGTCTCAAACCCGGAAAATAGCGATCACAACCAAGTGCGCTAATCTGGGTCTTTTTAATAGGTATTATGTAAATCAGTTATAATATGAGTAATTTATCATATATAAATAGTAATAATACCAGCCCTTTTTAATGTTCCACTGCTGGGCACGGGCCTCCCCTCAATGCGAGGGGATTAGGTCATAGTCCACCACGCTGGCCCCGTGCGGGTTGGCGGACTTCACATATCTTTCGAGAGGTTCTCTCAGACATGCAGGTTTCCTCACGACGTTTTCCTTAACCGTTAATACTAATTTATCTTAACTGCTATATTCTTAATACCATGTAGTCCCCAGAGGTCTATTAAACCTCGAACTTTTCAAATCCACCCCCTCACTGTCTATCTCGACTCGCTTTTTTATATTTATGATCAATTTTTCCATCGTAAACTCTGTTAAGTTAGCTCATAACTCCAGATTATATTGGCTTTGATTCGGCTATTTATCATTCAATTGATTTATAAGGTCAGTAAGGGGCTCCCTGTCTGTGGAGTCGGGGATTTTTCAGTTCGCTGAAAAATTTGTCTAGATTAACTAGTGAAATATTACAAGTGGAATTCGTTTTGTTAGGTTACTATTATTTGGATGAGTGAGCTTGGAGATAAATATACAAGGTGTAAGTGATATGGTAACGAAAACTTTGGGTAAATGTTATACCTACCGCGTCGAAAATCATCGGCTACAAATGTTGTAATTTTTGAGCGCGCAATGTAGCGTAAACCCGCGATCAGACCACAACACTCCATGTGATTTTCGACTCGTGCGATTGACGAGCGCGTTCTAGCGTTATCGAGTTTTAATTTATATTACAGTTTTAGATCTAAATTAATCAAAAATTTATTGTCATAAATAAATGTTAGCCATGAAAAAAAATTTTCTTTTCGAATTTTATCGCGTTTATTTTATGTTTTTACGTTCCCGACGTTTCGGCTGCTTTACAGCAACCGTGGTCACGGGAGAACTGAGGTGGTTGACGTCCTAGTGTCATAGTTTGAACTAAATATGAAACATTAGTTAGTATGTAAAATTAGTTTTATTTCAATGTGTGTGTGTGTGTAATGTGTATTCGCGTAAATATAAGAAATCAATAAATGTGTTCTCGTTCTAACTAACCCTTAAACGGAAAAAAAAAAAATATAAATTAGCATCGGCTCGTTACACAATGTCGCTTCACTATTTGAACTGACGTCGGTCGATAGTGACGCGCAGTTACGACACTCCGTTGTCGATAACGTTTGTTTTTATCGATTTTTTGTTCGACACCGTTCGGCTGGCGTTTAATTGCTGGGACCAGTGGCGTTATTTGAAACACTATATGAAAGTGGATAAGACGTTAATAATTCGCGATGATGACAAACGCTAGGCCTTGTGACTGCAGAGTAGGTCCCTCGTATCACTAATGGCGGGTCTATTAAGAATTTTAGATAAGGAACCGAATTTCTATAATTATAGCAGTGATAGCCAAGTTGGTAGAATGCTTGCCTCGGTAACGAGGATCGTAGGTTCAAATCTCCGCTCGCACCTCTGGTATTTCTGAATTTCCATGCGCGAATCTCATTTTCAACCATGAGTATCATCTGCTAAATGGTGAAGGAAAAACATCGCGAGGACACCTGCATGTCTGAGAGAACGCCTCGAAAGACGTGTGAAGTCCGCCAATGCGGACTGGGCCAGCGTGGTGGATGGCCTAAAACCCCCTCGCATTGAGTGGAGGCCCGTGCCCAGCAGTGGGACATTAAAAAGGGCTGGTATTATTATTATATTTTTTTTATTCTATAGAATAGACATGTCTATACTATTCTGTCTATGGCTGCGCCAATGGGAATCGAAATAATTTCGGGAAAACAATAGCCCACGGATCGTTTTTGCTCGCGATATTTTTGCCCTATTATTGGCGGACGTATTGTTGGCATCCCATTTTAAAAATCCCGATGAAATTAACGAGAGCGAATCGATATCGATAAAATCTATACTATATTAATTGAACTATCGAGTATGTTTTTTAAAAACGTCGAAGTGGAATAAAACTAAGAACTAGTGACTAGGACGTCAACCACCTCAGTCCTCCCGCGACCATGGTTGCTGTAAAGCAGCCGAAGCGTCGGGATCGTAAAAAAATACAATAAACGCGATAAAATTAGTAAGGTTAGTTTTATTACTGTTTATAGTAGTTTTTACGATTTTTTACGGGGGACTGAGTTGTTTGACGTCCAAGTTTCATAGTTTGAAAAGGTGTATTTTATTGTTATTCGAAAATTATTTCGCTAATAGTAGTTGTAGCACGTAAATTATGCAATAAAAATATTACAATTAACATCCCCATTCCCAACATCGTATGGCAACTCTCCAAAATGATTTCCAATAATTCCTATCCAAGCTCTAGTATCAAGTAATCAATCCATATTACGTTTCAACAGAAATACGAAATAGGTCGAATAAAAAAAGGCTTACATTGGTGTGCAATTTAAATCCAATTAGCCGGCGGAAGTGTACCGGAAAAACCGGTTTTATGCATCGCTAATTTCCCTTTAAAGCGGCGGAAGTTCGAGTGTTTCCGATTGGTGACAATTATTATTGTCTTGACTAAATATTCTTGTACCTTTTTGGTGGGAAACATGTTATTGGGTGACCAATAGTCAACGTAAGTGACCAATAGTCAAGTAAGATGGATTCCATCAAAGTCAATACCACACTGCCCGCTAAATTCGAGGCTGAGGCCTTAGAGTAAATGGCTCCACCGATCTTCGGAGATTTTGCCAGAGTCAAGGTGGAAAAGAAAGAACGCATATTATGTCCGATGAGCAATCTATACTAATATTATAAATGTGAAAGTTTGAATGGATGGATGGATAGATGGATGGATGGATGTTTGTTACTCTTTCACGCCCGAACGGCTAATCGGATCTGGATGAAATTTGGCACAGAGATAGATTATAGTCTGGAATAGCACATAGGCTACTTTTTATCCCGGTAAAATGTATAGTTCCCGTGGGATAGATGTTTTAATTTTTCATACTTTTTATCGCGGGTAACCGCCGGGCGCAGCTAGTTAAAAATAAATTTGCGTGGCGTTGAGAATCTGTAAAAAAATACTTTAAAAACTATCTACTTAAATACGAGTGTACACAAAATAAGCTGATGATGTAAAAGATGCGATGAACCAAAGACAGATAAAGATAGACAAAGGAAAATGTAAATTAAATGTAACGTAAATGAAACAAAACAAAAGTAAACCTTATAACTTTATTTTATACTTTCATATAAATTTATCTAGGACTAGCTGTTACCCGCGACTTCGTCCGCGTGGTATTTAAGAAAGACTCAACCGTTGGCAACAGCCTGCTCGCGCGTTCTGATCCCGCGGGCCGCATTGCAGATTGTTGCTATCAAACTTAATCAGGCGCAGCGCTGCAACATTGGTTTTAATTTTTTTTCGAGAGATCCTTTTTTTCTAAAGTAAAAGTAGCCTAAGTTACTCATTGTTACATCAGCTATCTGCCAGTAAAAGTCCCGTCAAAATCGGTCCAGCCATTTCAGAGATTAGCCGGAACAAACAGATAGACAGACAGACAGACAGACGGACAGACAGACAGACAAAAATTTACAACATTTTTTACACGTTACCTAGGTAACGTGTATACATCCAAATGCACTTAGTAAAAAGCGGATATTTTAATATTACAAACAGACACTCCAATTTTATTTATATGTATAGAAGATAGATGTATATCAAGGGAGAAAATACTAATGTCAGTAAAAAATGTATATTAATAGGACGATCAATATCCTTGGGGAGAATATCGTAAAGAGGAACTGAAATTTTGGAACAATAAAAAAATGTATGCTAGAATATAGCGTTGCTTTGTTTGGGACCGTAGTCTATATATAATATTAGCGATGTGGCAACACTGTTTGACAGTTCGAGCCTTCGCGCCTATATAAGGCACGCGAGCCCCGACGCCGCTCTCATTTGCTCTCCGAATTTTGTAGCGATAAGACGTGTTATAGCTCGTTGGAATTGTTAAATTTGAGTTATTTATGTTGGATTCAAATATTTAAGAATTGAGTTTGTTCGTTGTGTAATTACATGTTTTCATGTCATTTTATTCTTATTAATTAATTAAATCTACCCTCGGTTCCTCGTGCATATATTTTTTTAATACAATTCGATAGGAAGCGCTAACATCAGAAGTGGGATAGGCTCCTGTAGCCTACATCTGCTCTGGTCGCAAGCGAAAAATAATCATTAGTTGATTAGATAGCTTGGGTTGAGTTTTAAGTGAAATTTTAAATGTTTGATCATGTCTGATCGACTCTTCACTCGAAGTAGTACTAGGAATAGGCGTGGTCAAAACAGTGTTGCAGGAGATCTTCAAGACCAGCTCAGCATAATTCTAGCACACATTGACGCGCTAGAAAATAGCAGTCTACCCGCAACAAGCAACGAGTCGGCGGAGGTAACGTCGGCGGAGCGTGCAATCGTGGCGCCGGTTGATGCCATCGTGTCTGTACCTCGACCGCCCGCGCCACTACCAGTTACTGCCAGATCGAATGACGGCACCATCGGTGAATCGCACGCAAGTACTTCGACTTCGTTGGATGTCACCGACCGCCTCATTGGCGCACTGAGCGCGTTGACTAAGGTCAGATCAACCCATTATTATATTTCTAATTTTGATCAGAGTGTCGCTAATTTCAAAATCTGTACTTAAATATTTTGAATGTACACAACTACCCACATATCAAGTTATAAGTGGTATGGGTGATCAAAATATTGAGGGTACTAGTTGTGTTACTCATAAATGTATGAATGTACCTGTACTTGTTGGGACCGATGTCTTAAACAGTGACGATGTGCAATACATTCGTGCAAACAATGAACAACGAATTACTCGAATTCCTAGTTCGACATTAAATAGTGACCGCAGTGTGTTCCTCATTAACTTAGATGATCAATCACGAATTAATACACCTCTCGAGGGTAATGATCGCGAAAGATTATTGGGTGTCATTAATGAATTTGAGGAGTTTCTAATCGTTGGCACTGCGTGGACAGCGGTAACGACTGGTCATATGCATTTTGAGTTAATGAGTGGAACACGTATTTGTTATGGACCTTACAGACTTTAATCTCTGTCGGGGAATCTCCCTATGCCAGCTCAATTATTCTTGTAAAGAAAAAGGACGATAAGGATCATATGTGTGTCGACTACCGTGCACTACATGCGATCACTGTTAGGGATCGCTATCCATTACCGCTGATGGAAGACCATATTGATCGCCTTGTACTTTTGTAGCCACGGAAGTGGAATATTTAGGTCGTACGATTTCAATGGGTCAGGTTAGACCGAGCAAGTGTAAAATCAAAACCCTAGTAGATTCACCAGTCACCCACTAACGTATGGGAGGTCAGACAGTTTCTTGGTTTGGCAGGATACTTCCGTAGATACATATCCGCTTATGCATCTATAACCGTACCCATAGCTAGGTTATTGCGAAGTAACGTTAAATTCGAATGGAGAGACGAATAGGAAAATTCTAGGAGGTATATAATTGAACGCCTTACAACTGAACCTATACTTGCTGCTGACTATTGCCAACGGAGCTGCACACGGACGCAGGCTCAGTCGGATGTGGTACAGTTCTCAACCAGGTGCATGAGGATAGTAAAATACGGGTTGTGGCATATTTCAACTTTAAGACAGAATATTGTAAGGGCGTAACGATGCAACACGCGGGTTGTCTGGGTCGGAATCCTGTAGATGTTTACCAAATTGATATACCACGAAATTGGGCGCAGATAGCTCAGTCAGCGGACGAAGAGACTCGTACGCTGATTGACAAAGTCCTAAATAATTAGTTAGACTTGTCCTGATATTTTGTTCGTAATGAATTGCCTTATTACAAATACATTACTGCTGGGAGTGAACCCAGATTTCTATGCTTCATACCAAGAGGTGATAGGTTGAGTTTGATAAGGATTTTTCATGGCCAACATGAGCATATAAACTTAAACAGGTAGTTTCAAATGCTATATCACTATTTGGTACTCCTTAACTTATGGTGTACGATGGAGGGCGAATGTTTGAAAGTTTGAGCTTTCAAGGATAGGCCTCTGATATGGGGTGTCAAATTAATTTTATTACTCCAGAAATGCATAGTGAAAATGGTCAGGTAGAACGCTACTGCCGCATGTTACTTAATATGTTGCGCATCGAGACTACCAATCGTAACAATCGATGGTCAGCGTGTTTTATGGAAGATGCAGCTCATTATTAACAGTACTAAGCATAAAACCACACAAATATCACAATCGCAATTAATAATTGGGGTAGAAGCAGTTACGCCAGTAATAATGTCACCTATCCGTGATGTTGCCTTGGACAATACACGACCGAATCGTGAGGGCCTAAGGGTGCTATAGAGGCGGCGCGCTAGTGAACTACTTGTTGAAAATAGACGTAAACATTAGTAAAATCGGAATGTTGTGCGAAGTTTTCCGCTAATGATAATGTTTTTGTAACTAAAACTTCTCAAGTTACAGGCAAGCTGGACTCGGGGATGCGAGGGCCTTACCGGGTCATTAAAGTATTACCCCATGGCCGGTATGAACTACGAACTACTGAATGGTTCGTATGGCAAAATCACTCGGGCTGCCGCCGAGCATATGGTGGCCTGGCGAGGAGAGTGGACCCCCGAGGCTTGTGCCGCAATTTTGGACATTAAGCTAAGTGTGCTTTCATTATTATAAGCCGTGTAAGTAGACATGTTAACTGGGTCATGTCTGTTACGTTGTGTCCATTTGTGTAGACATGATAACAGGGCCATGTCTGTGGTGTCGAGTTTAGTCTCCGCCAGTGTAGACATGATAACAGGGCCATGTCTGTGGTGTCGAGTTTAGTCTCCGCCAGTGTAGACATGATAACTAGACCATGTCTGCGGTGTCGAGTTTAGTATCCGCCAGTGTAGACATGATAACTAGACCATGTCTGTGGTGTCGAGTTTATTCTCTGCCAGTGAAGACATGATAACTGGGCCATGTCTGTGGTGTCGAGTTTATTCTCCGCCAGTGTAGACATGATAACAGGGCCATGTCTGTGGTGTCGAGTAGTCTCCGCCAGTGTAGACATGATAACAGGGCCATGTCTGTGGTATCGAGTTTATTTCCTAGCCAGTGTAGACATGATCCTCAATGGATCCTAAAGACAGGTCCTCAATGGATAGGCTAAGGAGAATATGGAAAAACAGGAGCATCACCAAAGCCACTAAAATTCGGCTAGTGCGCATGTTGGTCTTTAGAAGTAGGTATTTCGGAGAGTCTTTCGAGAAAATCACTTCATAGAGCGGTTGGTTGTACAAGGCAGAGTGGAAGGCACCAGACCACGTGGAAGGTCGCCCATGCGATGGACCGACCAGATTAAGACTGCCATTGGCGGCCCCTTGCATGAGTACACCAGGATGGCATCCAATGGGGAGAGATGGCGAGACATCGTGAGGCGAGCAACATCAATCCCAGAACCAATGCATGACGACCACGACCGCTCTGACCGGAGCGTCACAACTTAGAAGAAGAGGAGAGACATGATAACTGGGCCATGTTTGTGGTGTTGAGTTTATTCTCCGCCGGTGTAGGCATGTTAACTGAGTCATGCCTGTGGTTTCGAGACATGTTAACTGGGTCATGTCTGATGCGTCGAGACATGTTAACTGGGTCATGTCTTCGAGATGATTCTCGCCTCGGGATATACGAATTTTCAGCGTATATCCTGAAGTATGTTATAGGGAAGATATTGATATTCCTTATTTTCTACTTTCAGCTGAAGGTGACTCCCTTGTGGCTGATCCATTTACCAGTTTCTCTAGCTGCGAGAGCCAGTTACTCTCGAGCACTCACACTGGAGATGGACAACGGGGTTCAACAAACGTCGCATGCAACCGGCATTGAAGACTGCATTCTCCCGGAAGCTTCCCGAGCCCACTAGCCGAGCAATGAAGACTGCCAAGCAATGAAGACATGTTCGAGGACGACCATTTGTCAGGAGAGGCCGTATTAGCGATGTGGCAACACTGTTTGACAGTTCGAGCCTTCGCGCCTATATAACGCACGCGAGCCCCGACGCCGCTCTCATTTGCTCTCCGAATTTTGTAGCGATAAGACGTGTTATAGCTCGTTGGAATTGTTAAATTTGAGTTATTTATGTTGGATTCAAATATTTAAGAATTGAGTTTGTTCGTTGTGTAATTACATGTTTTCATGTCATTTTATTCTTATTAATTAATTAAATCTACCCTCGGTTCCTCGTGCATATATTTTTTTAATACAATTCGATAGGAAGCGCTAACAATAACATATGTATATATGTTAATATGACAATATATTTATAAGAAATTCTTGGGAGAATATTTTCCCGCGCACATAATTGAGGCCCGTCATGTTATGTTGAAATGAGACGACGTGTGGCGGGGGGAGGGAGGGGAGGTCTTGTAGTGGGGATATGATAGGGTTGCTACTTAGAATGTTGTGTATTTAAAAAAAAATATATCGATATTCCTATAAAAAATATTTTTGTTTATCGGTATAGAATCAGTTAAGTACAGAAAGATCACTCCGCAAAGATATATAAATGAATAACGACTCTTGCAACGATACAATAAAGTGCAATTCAGCTCGCACAGCGATGTGTGCCTAAAATATATTCACCTACAAGGCGCCTCTCTTTCTATCCTGTATATCTTTTCTTTGTTGTCGTGTGGCAGCCACAAAATGGCCCGCCAAGGCGGACCCGACCAACTATACGGTCCCATACTAAGCAACGCTTGTATTATGGGTACCGTACAATGGACTGAGGATGAACTCAGTATATATTACTTATATAGATATGAAGCTTCCATGACTGGAGAATAAACGTTAGTGGTCATCACACAACGTTTGCTCTTACCGGGATTTAAACCCGGGACCCTCGGTACAGAATGCAGGGTCACTAACAAACAACTGTGCCAATAAGGTCGTCAGACAACTGCTGGTTTAGAAGCATTTTTTTCTGCAAAAAGCACTTTTTTTTTTGAGCTACTGATTTAACATCTTACAACGAACATGGGTGACAACCACAGATCACGAGAGATATGCCGTGCGGTTCAAAATGTATGGGAACTCGCTGTCTCCGTTTTGTTCCCAACCACTCGCTAAAACCAACCAATACGAAGTCTCCTCGGTGCGTGCTGCGTCGTCGCCGTATACAGCGGCCGTACCACGCGACGCACCAGTTTATTCAAAGTATCGTTAGACGATCTATACATTGCCTCGAACATTCACTCAGTAGCGAACATAGGTGGTACTTAAAGAGCCATGTATTTTGTACAAAAATAAAAAAGTCGTTGTGCTACATGAAACCTAAAATAACATAATAAAGGCATTACATATTTTTTGATTTGTTGTTTTTAATGATTTTAAAGACGAATAAATAAAATACTTAATACTGGCTGGTGAAATGAGATTCCATCTTTCGCGTAGTTCACTTTGCTGCTAGTATTTTTGCACACAACCACGGAATAACACGGCATTTAAAAAAAAAGTTAGAGCTCCGATACCGACGTGCAGTTGCAGTCGACTGACGGCGAAAACTCTATGTTAGCGTAATTTTGGCTAAATGTGAGCGCAAGCCCACCGCTTTCATAACATATCTCCTCTCATATATCTGTGGTGACAACCCTACGCTTATGTGTTGCGATTCATAAAAACACGCCGAAACAAAATGTTATAACAATATTTCCGAGGCGTTTCTATTGTGGAATTGTTGCAATATGGCTGGCTGATTTTACATAGGGTTGCCAATTTACAAATTTACTTACTACCCTGTTGGTATACGAGAAACGCATACGCAACAATTTGTAAGCTAATCGCATCGCTCTATAAAGAGTGAATCAAAAAGTGTATACTACCATTTGAACATACTACAATCTTGAAGTCGTAATTTCGATACATATGCCACTTTAAAAAAAAACTCCCAGAAAAAAAAAAAATTTAAACAAAATTGTGACGTGAAAAGTAAAATACAAATAGGATGAAGAAGCTCAGGTTAAAACAGTAGTATACCTTTTCGGAATCACGCCGTATAGTCGCATACAAGTGTTTTTTATTAGATAGTGTTTATTCCTATGGTTGCCTTTAATTGAAAGGAATGTACTTGGAGCGGTGACATTCTAACCCGACATGATCTAATATCACACAAAACTAATAAAAAAATAAAACTACTTAAATAGTAACAATATATGTTAGCTGGCAACCCTATTTACAAGATGTAATATCAGAAATGAATTCGCTCCTCGCTTTGATTAGGTGTCTCTTTACCAATGTTGGCTTATCGACTCCAAATGTTTGTCACCCATGTTGTAAACAATACTATTATACTATCAGTCGAAAGACGTCCACTGCTGGACACAGGCCTCCCCCAACGACTGCCACACATCCCGGTCCTCCGCCACTCGCATCCACCGGCTTCCTGCTACGCGTGTGATGTCATCGGTCCACCTTGTGGGGGCCGTCCTACACTACGTCTTCTGGTTCGTGGTCGCCATTCTAGAACCTTTCTGCCCCAACGGCCATCGGTTCTGCGAGCTATGTGCCGCCCACTGCCACTTCAACTTTGAAATTCTTGGAGTTATGTCGGTAACTTTAGTTCGTCTACGGATCTCCTCATTTCTGATTCTATCGCGTAGCGAAACCCCGAGCATAGCTCTCTCCATTGCACGTTGAGTGACCTTGAGCCTTCTTATGAGGCCCATGGCAAGCGACCACGTCTCGGTACCATATGTCATCACTATGTTTTATAAACTAACTTTATTATAATAAAATTATACAGGGTCATAAAAAACAATAATGAATTAAATACCTCTGAACTAAATTACTATTGAAATAAAACGAATTCTAAGGATAAAATCCTTAGAATTCGTTTTATATTATGTCTTTTACGTTCCCGACGTTTCGGCTGCTTTACAGCAACCATGGTCACGGAAGGACTGAGGTGTTTGACGTCCTGGTGTCATAGTTTGTACTGGGGTATCCTCATATTTAGTTGTTGCTTGCGGTCCGATCTACGCCGAAAGTACTCACAATGTCTTGAGATCTCGCAACGATACGCTTGGTTTTGTATTTAATTACCATACCACCATACCTATACACTATACCAACCATTGCAAGACCTCAAGACACTGTGAGCACTTTCTCCGCAAAATCCAGAATTTTACGAACTTTATCTCGATCTAATATTATCAGCTTTTTCCCGCGGCTCTGTCCGTGGTACTTCAATTAAACCTAGCCCATAGCACTTGGGAATAATTTAGCTTTCTATTAGTGAAACAATTTTTGGAATCGGATCATTAGATCCGGAGATAAACCTTTAAATTCAAGCCCACGACCTAACCTCTCTATAATATTATAAAAAAAAAACACCAGACTACTACTATCACTGCTAGGCACGGGCCTCCCCTCAATTCGAGGGGGATTAGGCCATAGTCCGCCACGCTGGCCCAGTTAGGGGACTTTACACATTTCGAGGGGTTCTCTACGACATGCAGGTTTCCTCGCGATGTTTTCCTTCACCGTTTAGCAAGTGGTAATCGTGGTTGAAAATGAGATTCGCACATGAAATTCAGAAATCTCAGAGGTGGAAGCCGGGGTTTTGTATCTGCAATCCTCGTTACCGAGGCAAGCGTTCTACCAACATGGCTATCACTGCCATAATATTCGTAGGTAGAGTTTATATAGAGTAAAGATAGTTAAGTAGATGAAGATACTGCTCTATAATGCGCTTTGGAAGCTTTGCACAAAGCATTGTCCCGTGAATTGGACAAGCAGAAACATAAACAGCGCAGGCCGCTGTAACAACAGCCGAGGCCGGATTTCCAGTTGATCCTAAACGCGAGTACACTGCGGTGCAAATAAAATATACATACACATTTTTTTTTAAGAATATTCGTGTCAATTTTTTTAGGATGTCGTCACGTTTATTAACACACAAAACCACCGTGGACGTAGCCAAGGTGAGCTTCAAGGTAGAGCAAGCCAAGGAAACTCGAATTGAATCGTTATCTTTTTTTCGTCAAAAATTCTTACACCTATAGAAAGTCGCTATTTCTCTAAAGTCAGTACTCTTAAGTGCCAAGTTACTATAATACTATAGAAGCACATAAATTCCTGACATCAGCAGTGTTACCATCTTATATTTAGAGATCGAATCCATGACCCGGGGGGCGGGGGAGGCAGCTGCATCCCTCTGCCCTATTGTGGTTTCATAGTAGTCTGGAATAACACTTAGGCTACTTTTTATCCCGGTAAAAAGTATGTTTTTAATCGCGGGAACACCGCGGGGCGTAGCTAGTTATTCCATATGTTACACCTAGAAAATGATATATTACATACCAATCATGACGTCAGCTAACCACAATATTAGTTTAGTAATGAATTATGCATAACACGAGACGAGACATATATTATCACAAATAATCTTGCTTACATTGCAAGGTATTGGATCGTTTAACTCGGGATGCGTTATTATTGTTTTACGGAATATATTTGGCTAATGAGAATGGGGATATGCCAGCAGTGATAGCCAAGTTGGTATAAAGCTTGCCTCGGTAACGAGGATCGCAGGTTCAAACCCCGGCTCGAACCTCTGGGATGTCCGGATTTCATGTTCGAATCTCATTTTCAACCATGATTATCACTTGCTAAACGGTGAAGGAAAACATCGTGAGGAAACTGAAAGTGAAACTGAAAGTCCGCCAACCCGGACTGGGCCAGCGTGATGGACGATGGCCTAATCTCCCTCGCATTGAGAGGAGGCCCGTGCCCAACAGTGGGACATTAAAAAGGCTGGTATTATTATTTATAGTTATAACAATGTACTGCTCAAAAATGTAAAAGAAATTACAAAAAAAAGAGCAACCATGGAGTTTCTTGCCCGTTCTTCGCCATAGGAACGACATTCCGACCGGGTGGTAAAGTAGTAGCACAGTATTTTGTAACTTTTGACGATTCATAAGTGCTGTACTTAATGGTCTACGTCAATAAAAAAAAATATTCTTACTCTGATTCTGATTCTGGTTGGCAGGGGTATTTCTTTCAGACCACCTTCATGCTATCTATGATTCTTTGGCATAAGATTTGGCTGTCATTTTACCGTTACTGGCAGGCTGAAGGCAATCATAAAACACTAGTTTTTGCACGCGCCTCCGTCCGCGGTACCTCGTCGAAACATATCCTATAGCACTCAAGGCTAACGTCGATTTCTATTCGTGAAAGAATTTTCAGAATCTGATTGGTAAATCCGGGGATTATTATACTCGCATATATGTTTTTTAATATAGAGCCTATAGACGAATATATTTTTGTTTGTTTACGGGGAAAACTATTTTTACCCCGTCACGGAGGAAGAGGGAGACGGGTTATGCCCAAACACAATAGTTACGGGTAAAGGTTTTAGGGAAATATTTTTTTTTTAAATTCCCGATGCGTGTATATAGCAAACAGTAAACAACCCCAGCGTTGCTTCGAAGCGGTAACTTGATAAACTTATTTAAGTGTGACAATTTGAAAACAATGCTCAAATAGTTAATAACGAGGATGGAAGGGGTGGGGTAGGGTCGCGGGGTGGGGGGAGTGTATCGGCAGGCGATTGCGCGAGCCGCCGGCAAATGGCGCGACTTACGCGCAATCTTCTTTACTAATACTTTACCGAACCGTGTAGCGATGGCAAACAAATTTATTACAACTTATTGGCAATTTTAGGTTAGGTGATATTCCTAGTCTATGGCCGTGTCTCCAGTCGGCAAACTGTCAGCGGCCGACTGAGTGAGCCGCAAATTTGTGGTGAACTGAAATTCGAGTTAGCTGCAAACTCAGATCAATTTGCGTGCGTCGCAAGCAAACTGTAATGTATTAGCCGCTTATTTACTGAATTTTCACTGTCAACTGTCCACATGACAGTTTGCGGCAAACGGACTCACTACGCCCGGCGAACAAGCATATCGCCGCCGCCGACTGGAACCGGTTTTGCTGTGAGTCAGCCGCTCACTGCATCAATCGGCGCGCGCAACACAGCAAACTGCGTAGAGTGAGCGCAAACTAGCAAACTGTGAACACTCCATTTCAAATATATGGAAGGGCGTACTAAACCGACACGCCGCTAACTCAGTCGGCCGCTGACAGTTTGCCGACTGGGGACACAGCCTATTACTCAATTATTTGTATTCGGCCGGATCTTACCCCACAGTACCATAAATATCCGTCTATTTATCTGTCTATTCAGTAGTAGTTTAGGTATTAAAACACCGCTTTTTACTATGTGCATTTGGATTTATACACGGTACATATACCAAAACATTCTTTTTTAAATGTTTTGTCTGTCTGTCTTTTTGTTTCGTCAATTTAAGAAAATAGATTGTTCTTAAAAAATCACAATTAACATTGAGTTATAAATGAGTTAAAAATGAAAAGAGAGAAAAATAATTTCAATCGACATTTTGACAGCTCATAATGTATATAAACGCGATAAAGAATCACAGGTTTAAGACTCAAAGCTTAATATAACTTTTCTGAACCACCTCTTTCACATTGCTAATAATCTTTAAACTCTTTAATGAAATGAATTTTACGGATTTTATCCAGTTTATTTTATGTTGTTACGTTCCCGACGATTCGCGATAAAATCTATAAAATTAATAGTTTTATTTCAATGTGCAGTGTAGTATTCGCGTAAATGTACGAAATCAATATTAAGAAATTGTGTTTATGTTTTTTTCCCAACGCTACTATCACCGAATTATCTCGGCTCAAGATATTTAGCCCATTAAAGCTTTGGAAAGTCGCCACCCCGGTCCCCCCTAGTGGAATTTCACTAATACATCTCTGCCCGCCCCCTCACCCCGCTCGCCCCTATGGTATTCCAACTAGATTCCACTTTCAACGCGATGTGACATTGAGTGTGTTATTAACTTAAATTAGATTTAGGTTAGGACGTTTGTGATTTGACCACAGACAGGTTTTTTCTTCTCTGTAAAGTGAGGGCACTTTTCACAACGCTTTCATTCCATTTTTCCCACGGAATTCTGTTCTCGCTGACAAATGTGCAGTATTACGCTCGCACAGTGGGCTGGGGGCCGAGGGAAGCTGAGACAAAATTGCAAAGACAAATATTTTAAATGTTTTATGTATATTTTTTAGATTATTCCTTGCGGGAAATCCCGCTAGGCATATCAGCGAAGTCAAAATTCTGAGTCATATCAAAGTGCTGATCTAGCGATAATCTAGATTTAAAAATTTG
This sequence comes from Pheosia tremula, assembly GCA_905333125.1. Classification (NCBI taxonomy): domain Eukaryota; kingdom Metazoa; phylum Arthropoda; class Insecta; order Lepidoptera; family Notodontidae; genus Pheosia; species Pheosia tremula. Next base: position 926,367 of record HG995423.1, read on the forward strand.
AGAACCGAATCAAATGAATAGTATAGACGGAATAAAAAATATTTTGAATTAATTACATATACCATTACGCCTGTAATTCGCCGATAATATTCTGGTCCCAATGAAATAGAAGACAAGCCTATTGCCTAAAGCCATACTCTACCTGGCGCAGTGCGGCTTAGTGAACTTCATACGACTTTTGACAGACGAGCAGGTTTCCTCACAATGTTTGCCTTCAACGTATATGATAATCATTATTGCAATTGAGTTTCGCACATTAAATGAATTAATTATGATAAATCTATACTAATACTAATACTAATACTAATCTATACTAATATTATAAGTGTGAAAGTTTGGATGGATGGATGGATGGATGTTTGTTACTCTTTCACGCTCGAACGGCTGAACGGATCTGGATGAACTTTGGCAAAGAGATAGATTATAGTCTGGAATAGCACATAGGCTACTTTTTATCCCGGTAAAATGTATGGTTCCTGTGGGATAGATGTTTTAATTTTTCATACTTTTTAGCGCGGGTAACACCGCCGGGCGCAGCTAGTATATATATATATATATAATATTATAAATGTGAAAGTTTGGATGGATGGATGGATGGATGTTTGTTACTCTTTCACGCCCGAACGGCTGAACGGATCTGGATGAAATTTGGCACAGATATAGATTATAGTCTGGAATAGCACATAGGCTACTTTTTATCCCGGTAAAATGTATGGTTCCAGTGGGATAGATGTTTTAATTTTTCATACTTTTTATCATGGGTAACACCGCCGGGCGCAGCTATTATATAAATAAATATATATCGCCAGACGAACACACCAACTATACGGTTATTTTAAATATTTTTTGTCCACCCCTCACACCGTACCGCACCACTGGCCAAAAGCAGGTGTGTAACAGCAATTCAGCGCGCCGTGTTCGCGCGATATAAATCCGTTGCCGCCGATTTACTTGATTTAATATACCGCGTTTTGTTTTTTTCTCGTACATATTGCACCGCTCAGCTGTGCGTGACGAATGATCGGCATTACATTTGCATTTCTCGTCATGAGGAGCGTACGATGTATGCTTTTTTTTTATTTCGATCGTGCGTTACACCGTCCTGTAATATTATATTGAGAGGTAGAATGGTTTGGTGTTTTTTTTTTAATGTTTTCTGCTTTTTTTAATGGATTAGTAGTCCCGTTAGCTACTCTAGGAGCCCCCTACCGCAGAATGGGCTCACGACAATATTCAATAGTAATAGAATATTGAGGATTCTTTTTTTTTTTTAAATTTTTGCCGAGCATTATTTGAATTTATTGTAATCATTTAATAATACGGAAAACCGTTACTTAGAACCATAGTTCGATTCAACAAAATTTGGTTCGATTTTTAAAAATATTTTCTTGTTTACAGTGTTTCTAAGTTATACTACGGTGTGATATGTAAAAATCCGCTAAAGTTTTTTGTATAGTGAAAAATGACATGGTTTAGCGAGACAAAAAGGACGTCTCTTGCGAACTTATTTCGGAGCATTCTATTACCCAAATAATAATCGTCTTTATCTACATAGATAAAAGGTCGAATAGGAGTACCTAATCGACCTAAGACTTAGTACACCCTTTCTAAACCATCCTGTATATATCATTATATTATTTAATTTTTTTGTGCACCTGAAACAAGCCACTCTCAAAATTTGTTCAAACTAAAATAATTGCGTTGGTAAAATGCAAACGTCAGACATTCGGCAAACAAACTATGTGGCAGTCAAACACTGGATCGGCCTGAATATGCGTACACAGCACTTCCACCTATTAACATTGTGTTGCTGTGAAACCTGGAATTTAGGGAATTTTTATACTGTCTAATTAGAGTGTGTGGCATGGACAATATTTTAGGGTCTTCTATAAAAAGCTAGAATCTTCTGATAGATGGTCAACATTGTACCTATGTGTTGTCAAATTTTAACATCTAACCTCAGACTAAGAATAAATAAAGGCCATGTTGCTTATAAAACATAAAAAAAAGAATACAAAATCCTTGCCGATTTGTGTACTATACGCCAATATACGAACAAATATCCAAACCTTGCCGTTGAGCGAGCGCGACGCATAAATTGATCGTCATCGGCATAGTTTTTATGAATAAAAACAATGCGAGTACACGATAACTTATTTTCGTTTGATCAGATACTCAAACGTAACTCAAATACTTAAATCCTACTCAACGGTTTGAGACGTCACCACTTTAAATTTTTTGTTGGACGAGTTATAATTATTCGTCAGAATCAGAATCATAATATTTTTTTATTGACGTAGACCATTAAGTACAGTAATTATGAATCGTCAAAAGTAACAAAATACTATGCTACTACTTTACCACCCTCATTGCCTCATCACACAACATTGAGGTACGTTTGAGTACAAAACTGTTAGCTTAATAAGTGGTTATTTTATTATACGACTGAAATTCAAACTTGTACCGTAACGGCTATAAATCACACCTTCCATTGAGTAGAGTTCGCAGTTCCGAATCATTAGCCGCGCCGGCCATTGTCTAGTTTGGAGCTGATAATTGGCCCTGATACCCTAGTCCCGTTACGCAACGTGCATACGATCATTTATCATGGAATTAGCTCTTCCACCCTAAATTATGCTTATGAAAATATAAAGTTAATTTGCTTAGATTGTCTTGAAATTGATGAAATTACTGGTTAAATATTGTAGCAAGTGATCGATCGATTCTGATTTCGTCGGGAAGGTAACAATCATAATATAAACGCGTTAAAATCCTTAAAATTAGTTTTATTTCAATGTTACTCATTTTTGTTATATCCCACTAATATTATAAATGTGAAAGTTTAGATGGATGGATATTTGTTATTCAATCACGCCTAAACGGCTGAACGGATCTGGATGAAATTTGGCACAGAGATAGATTATAGTCTGGAAGTTCTTAAGCTGGAATAGCACATAGGCTACTTTTATCCCGGTAAAATGTATAGTTCCCTTGGGATAGATTTGTTTAAATTTTTCATAGAGCAAACGATCGACATGATTTATAGAAAACGACATAGGTACAGGAAAAGGATATAGTTTTTCATCGCGGGTAGCACCGCGGGGCGCGGCGAGTCTTGTATATATGTTTACACATTCGTTAAAGAAGCATATGTTCAAATACTAAGAGGCTGACCTTTTCTGAATCATGCTTGATAAAGCTTTTTGTCAAAAGAAAATTAGAAACAACAATTTCAGAAGCTCAACGTAACCTTGGAAATTTAATTTCTCCAAATCCACTTCAATTTTAGGCTCTCGGGTAATCTAGGCTAATATCTAGACAGACTAGACTCAATTGGAAATCAATTATGCTAAACACTGGAGCGTCTCTTCTTGGTTAGGTACATTGTATTTACATACCTCGTTTATGTAATGTAAATATAGATCACGAGATAATAAGTACCTAGAAGACTTTACATAAATGGATCTTACTATAAAACAACTAACTATAACGAAAACATTGAAATAAAACTAATTTTTCGATTTTTATCGCGTTAGATTATGTTTTTACGATCCCGACGTTTCGGCTGCTTTACAGCAACCATGGTCACGGGAGGACTGAGGTGGTTGACGTCCTAGTGTCATAGTTTGAACTGGGTACCCTCATATTTAGTTATTGCTGGCGGTCCGACTACGCAGAAGGTGCTTGTTGAGGTCTTGCAATGGTGCGCTTGGTTTTGGATTTCATTATATTAATAACTGGATCCCAAGTCGGTGGCAGCACCCAGCCATCTCCCCTATAGAATATAGGATGTGTTTTAATTACAATGGCTTCACGTATCATCCTTGGTTGGAATGGGTGTTCTTTTGCGAGTATCTGTGGTTTATCAAATCTGACAGGTATAATGCCGAGTGCGATCTTGTACTTGATCTTGTAATATTGTAAACGTGTAGTATTCCTGCTTCCCTACTGCAAGTCTGTCGTAAGCCGTTAGATGTTTGCCGGATCTCACTCGCATTGAGGGGTGGTGTTCCCGGTACAAGGGAAACCTTACCTTCGAAAGGAAGGAAGGAAGGAAGGGGAAGGGAAGGGTTACCTTCGAAAAAATATGGTTATACTTTTGTGCACCCATGCCGACGCATTCAGCATTTACAGTTTATCTATTTGTAGCTCGGAAAATGCGCCTGATTATTATACCTTATTACCTCAAATTCCTACTAGAAAATGTTAGTTAAGCATATTAAATTAATATCAAAAGGTAGTAAACTCTTAAACGGAGGGACGGAAAGACAGTATTCTTGAAATCAGAAGGAACGACAGATGTAGAACATTCTGGAAGAACTATATTATAATAATAATATCGCCAGACGAATACACAAACTGTACGATCCCACACTAAGCAACGTTGTGCCTTCCAGACCTGGGGATGTTTTGTCAGTGACCAGCACGTCAAGTGCGAGCTAACTGTATACTTTATAGTCGACCGTATTTTGACATAATGTATGGAGAATTTAAAAGCGCCTCTAGCGGACGGTATTTAAAACTTTCAAGTCTCCATACAACATGTCTAAATACGGTACACTATAAAGTATACGGTTGGTTTACGAATAATCTTGCACTTGACGTACTGTATTTTAATGCAATGTTAGATATTTTACTATATTTTCCCACACCCCTGTTCAGCCTTAGAATTATGTTGTTTGGTAGATAATATTGCTAGGTAAGTCACTCTATTTTATATACAGCGTGGTCCCCAATAGACAAACATAGAACTCAAATGTATAAAACGCGATGCGTGCGTCGGAGTTAAAATGTATTTAAACATAGTCATTTCTAGTTATTTTTTATATCTACAGCCCGTCTTTACACAAAAAGGTGTCTGTGTCAGAGGTACGGTGTGCAAAAACGTCGCCTGCAGTGCTACGTTTCAGTGAAGTGAGCTCCGACTACGTACTGTTAGCAAAAAAAAACAAAGTTCATATTTTTTTATTTATTTATTGAAACGAAATATTTGACATCTTGAAGCATAATCGTTTTGTGCCACACTCCGCACCAGTTGGTCAGCATAAGGGTGTCACTTGGTAGCGACCTCTTCGATCGCACCATAAGCTACACAGATGGCGCTGCAGACGGCATTCAGAGCAATTGACAATTCTCTATATAATCCTGCATCGCGCTATGAGAGTTTTCGGAGCACGTAACATATATAAAAGATCGCGACAATAACCGTCGGGCACAGCAGCCGCCCGCCAGGCATACCACCCGCCTGGCTGTGGAGGATCTTCCCATTACCGCTAAACATAAAACAATGTTATTGTCACGATCGTGTTGCAATCACTAAACTAAACTAAATATAGCCTAAGCTTACACCCAACCATAGACATGAAGTTAATAAAATTAAATGACAAAAATACAACCGAATTGAGAACCTCCTCCTTTTTGAAGTCGGTTAAAAATAATGTGAGATCTCTTAATCATTTCTATGTTTATGATTCAGGAAGGGCATATACTTAGTCATGTTTAAACACACATTTTTTTCATTTCAGTATGTCAAATATTATTACATAGTGTGATTCAGAAAAGGTATACAAAGTCTTGGGGATAGGCCATAGTCCACCACGCTGGCCCAGTGCGAGTTGGCGGATTTCACACGTCTTTCGAGGGGTTCTCTCAGACATGCATGTTTCCTCGCGAAGTCTTCCTTCACCGTTTAGCAAGTGATAATCGTGGTTGAAAATGAGATTCGCACATAAAATCCAGAAATCCGCCGGGGTTTGAACCTTCAATCCTCGTTGCCGAGGCAAGCGTTCTACCAACTTGGCTATCACTGCTGCTAAGTAGTAGCTAACTAGTAAATAATATAATTAATATTTTAAATTTACATATTTTTTTGCTGGCTGTACGTTTAATAATTTGCACCAAGTGATGCGTCTCTTTTAATCTCAATATTGAGATGAGGACAATATGAAACTACGACTGGCTCTCTCTCACTCGCACTTCTTGGCACACCGATGCTACTGTCTCTTTAACTCTTTAAGTGATACTCTGAGGGGACGAACGAACTATTGTATCTTTCGTATGTATGTAAGTGCGTTGTAACCTCAAGAACTACTGAGCAGTTTTAAAGTAATTAGTGGTTGAAAGATAGGTGTCCTATGCATAAATATAAATACATAAATACTGCCAGACGCATAACCAACTGTACGGTACCAAACTTAGGAATGCTTGTTTTATGGGTACCGTACAATGGATGCGGGCGATAAAAAAACAGCCCCTTAATATCCCACTGGGCACGGGCCTACCCTCAATGCGAGTGGGATTAGGCCATGGTCTACCGCGCTGGCCCAGTGCGTGTTGGCGGACTTCAAACATCTTTCGAGGGGTTCTCTGAGACACGCAGGTTTCCTCGCGATGTTTTCCTTCACTCTTCGGCAAATGATAATCGTGGTTGAACTTAAATTAATATTAACTTACATCATTGTAAACTACAGACCCAGTAATTACACTTCAGACGTGAGTCAAACAAACAAAACCAATTGTTTGAACAAGCGTGTTCAAACAAAAGACGGTGTACGTACAGAGATTTAGCTTTAGCTCTGGCAAAGATTAAGGTGGAGCAGGTTCGAGTCCCAGCTTGAATGTTCCGAATGCTTGTGGCGTAGCTTGTGGCTTGAGTGAAGTGGTCATTGATTGTAATCTATACTAATATTATAAATGTGAAAGTTTGGATGGATGGATGTTTATTACTCTATCACGCCAGAACGGCTGAACGGATCTGGATGAAATTTTGCGCGGGTAACACCGCAGGGCGCAGCTACTTTCTATAAATGTTCCCGCTACCAGTCTATAGTCTTAACACTAGAGGTGTGTCAGATGGCGGTGATTTGTAAGTATCGATGCGCTAGTGGTAGTCCTGTATCGATTTACGACAACCATTAATCGATATCGCGATACTAGTTCATGGTGCTGTTGCAGGTACCTATGCATCTGTGCATAGACATTGAATGATCATTATAGATCAAGTTATCAGTCATGGATAGACTTACCCACGTATCAGCTTTTTGAGTTAGTTTTGGTTCAGTCCTATGACGCCACATCCTGACATTTATTTCCTAAGTCAACAGATTCCTTTTCCTCACTCAGCCGACTACAATTTATTTGATTCTATATTCTGAATTTCCTTCCGTGAATATTTTTAAATCAATCGATTGTGAAACGATGAACATAAGCTTTGTATCATAGTTATCAGTGTCCCTGTCTTCTACGCTGAGGGTCCCGGGTTCGAATTCTCGTAGGGCCAAGGTCGGGTGATGAGCACGAATGCTTGTACCCGAGTCATGGATGTTTAATATCTATATAAGTATTATATACTGAGTTCGCCCCCAGTCCATTGTACGGTACCTATAATACAAGCGTTGCTAAGTTTGGTACCGTACAGTCGATGTGTTCGTCAGACGATAATACAACGCTAACGTTACCTATCTCGTATAAAAATCCCTTAAAAGGTAGGTATATAGCGAGGTGTCTCTCTCGCGTCTCTTGCGCAATGCGCGAAATCTCTTCCGTCGCTTCAGTAACTACGCCAGTAATGGCAATTCGAATATGGCGGCTATTATAAAACAGTACAGATTTAATGCAAACTCCGAGGTTTTGTGAGGATTAACGTGTTAGCGAACAAACGGACAGACAGGCGATTTGCACGTAGCGCTGGAGCTAGACCCCCCTACCATGTAATGAGTTGTACACAGTGAGTTGGAATTGGCTGGCATTATGATAATGATGAAGGGGCAGAAAGGTTCTAGAATGGCGACCACGAATCGGAAGACGAAGTGTAGGACGCCCCCCCACAAGGTGGAGCGATGACATCACACGCGTCGCAGGAAGCCGGTGGATGCGAGTGGCGGAGGACCGTGATGTGTGGAAGTCGTTGGGGGAGGAGGCCCAGCAGTGGACGGCTATCGGCTGGTAGATAGATAGATAGATGATAATGCTCGGACCAATAAGCCTTCATGCGACATTGACAAGCGTACTTCTGGCAAATACATTACCCATTTTCCCAATGGCGGTCTTATAAAACTTTTTTTTTGTTCACGGGGGGGGGGGGGGGGAATCTTCGAAAGATACCCGGCCTCTGTGTGGGAGATGGCAGGGTTATGTGGGATTCTTACCCACTTAAACCCCCCCGGTGGCCGCCTTCGACACATGTCGGACTCTTGTGCCTCGCGCCGTCTCGGGGGAGCAGATGTTGGCGCCCCTGCGTCCTCGCTGCGCACGGCGGCGGGGAGCCACGCCCGCCGCCGTCCTCCTCAGGAGTCGTCATCGTCACCGGACGTCCGGGGCCCACACCCCAGTCGTCCTCGACCCCGAGGGTAGCCCGTTGTGTAAGGCCCTGGGCATCAGGGCCGGGGTCATATAAAACTATATTTGGTTAAAGTATACTCAAAGAATTATTGGCAAATTTCTAACGTGACAATAGTGTGAGTTATAAATAGTAGCGGCCGGGGCAACGCAAAACTTTATAATACCGATAAAGTTTTGAGGCGATATTTCAACGCTGCGTAAACTCATACTATGCGGTTAATTGTTCGACGCTATTTTTACTAGTTTTTTTTTCAGGAATATAACTCTATTCTAGGACTAGTATACGACCAATTGGGCGTGCGGTTGCAGCCAAAAACCCATAAGTATTATAGAAATAAAACAAATTAAACGGATTCATCGCGTTTATTTTATGTTTTTACGTTCCCGACGTTTCGGCTGCTTTACAGCAACCATGGTCACGGGAAGACTGAGGTGGTTGGCGTCCTAGTATCATAGTTTGAAATGGGGTACCCTCATATTTAGTTGTTGCTTGCTGTAAGTGTTATTTCGTGGTAGCTTTAGATGTAACTCGGATAGACTTGGTGTAATTTGCCCCGGAAAATGCAAGTGTTCACCCAGGGTAGCCATTGCTTTATTTCAAGATTTACAAAGCACGATGACCATAGCTTACAAACATGGGTATCCCGGGAAAAGGAAGGTTTCTCGGGAAAATAAAAAAAAAAGGGTACAGGATACGCAGACCTTATAAATGTATTAATAAAAAAAAATACAACTGAATTGAGAACCTCCTCCTTTTTGAAGTCGGTTAAAAATACATACACATTTCATTTGAGTAGCTGGTCAAAAAGTACTAACCCTATATATTTCCATAATTAATTGTATGGGTACCTGGTTCTCACATTTATAAATAAACTTTTTTTATGACTATATTACCAGAAAACTACACTTTGAACATGTATATATGTTAATTAGTATGATAAACAACCACTTCAGTCATTCAGATTGGTTCAGTGAACCACTGTCGCAGCACTCATTGCGTCCCGGGAACGAACCCGCTACTGTTCGCTCCAGCTTGTTAACATCAACTCCACCGCTTCAGATGTGGAGTTTAAATAAATAAAGATAGAGACACAATGGGACACTATTTATACTACTACTGACTCTCTCCACACGGGCTACACCCGGATCTTTGGAAGGCTTGCGCGGGGACATGGGTCCAACACGTAGAGGCCCTTTTTGAGAATTTTAATGTTATGTTAGCCACCTGCTGGGGTCAACTGCTGAATATGATAGAATAAATAGCGAATTGAACTGCTGCTGTTATTTATTGATTTCTTATATTTACGCGAATACTTGCACATTTAAAAAAAACTAATTGAACGCGTTTTTTTTTTTTTTTTTTTATTACACTATAGGCAAGTATTTGATCTCGATCTCACCTGATGGTAAGTGACGATGAGATCTACGATGTAGCATACTTGCCTAGGTAGGAAGGTTTAGTTTTTTACTTACTTTACCACCTGTTCGGAATGGCGTTCCTCATTGGAGAAGAACGGGCGAGAAACTCCATGGTTGCTGTTTTAAAAAAGATGTTTTACATTTTTGAGCAGTACATTGTTATGGGTGTGCGAGAACAATGTAGGAACAGCTAGGCAGACTTTAGCAGCTGGTCAAAAAAAAGTACGAACTCTATAAAACTACCATAATAAATGCACAAGAAAAATGTGCTTATATATGCTTATATATACACAACATATTTGACAGATTTGTACGGGCCATAAGTTTTGGGTAGAGCTTATCGACACATTCAAGTCGAGTACAGATCCGATTGTAGAGTTATGAAAAAAATAACAATTACAATTTGTAAGTGCCCTCGTAGGCCTATACGAAATAAACGATTTGACTTTGACTTTGAAATAATTAAATCTATCAACACATGAGTAACTATTTCCTTCACTCATTGTGCTCCAATATTTATCCCGTCAACCGTCGTTCTTTAGTGTTGCAAGTTTTTCCTTTATAATACTGTGTCTAGTAGCACCGGGATCTAAATAGGGCTGGGAAATATTAAATATCGATAACATTGTATTTAAATAGTGCTGGGAAATATTAAATATCGATAACATTGTGTTTAAATAGTGCTGGGAAATATTAAACATCGATAACATTGTATTTACATTAATGAATGAGAACTGACAACATTGGCACATAGCCGCAGTTAAATGCTTCTAACTATACTATAAAGAAGTAATTTATCGATTTCTTATATTTACGCGAATACTAAACATTGAAATAAATCTAATTTAAAAGCGCAAGCAACAACTAAATATGAGGATCAAACTATGACACTAGGACGTCAACCACCTCAGTCCTCTCGTGACCAAGGTTGCTGTAAAGCAGCCGAAACGTTTTTTTTTTTTTATATACATCGATCTCACCTGATGGTAAGTGACGATGAGATCTACGATGGAGCATACTTGCCTAGGTAGGAAGGCGGCAGTAGATCGAGACGCTACATTCACTAGGCACATGCAGCGCAACTGATCTGACCCGCCATCCATGAATGGCAACACCGAACATCATACCGGAACACGGCTAGGCCGCTTGGCGACATGGCTTTGTTCAGTGGGTGGTGACTAGCCACGGCCGAAGCCTACCACCAGTAGAGTGATCACCTGGTTGGCACCACCCAGGGTCACGTGTAGGGTATCTCGAGGGTACTTAATTATCCTACGGACGAAGGTGACTTGACCCCAAACGTCGGGAACGTAAAACTCATAATATACACGCGATAAAATACTTAAATTAGTTTTTCTTCTTTAGTTTAGGCTACATTTCAGCGAGGTACCGAGGGCAGGGCCGCCTGAAGCTAGCATTAAATTAGCAAACATAATCAGAATAAACTTTGTTCATTAAAACTAATATAATAACTATACAATCGTTAAAAATCGATCAATAAATGTATTAATCACAAGTTTATCGCTATCGTGCACTATCGATATGATATGCGCCCACCACTAGTTGTTATAACCAATACAAAGAGTAGTATCTATGCTCTATCCCATTGAAATCATAATTATTAAAACACGAATGTAAACACAAGTAGCTTATTTTATAAGTGAACCTAACTTATTCTTTTACATTTAGCGTTAGTTTAAAAAAAAAGGTTATAATCGTTAAAAATGTGGCTTACGTGAATAAACATGTTTTTTGAAGAAGTAGACTTAAATTAATATCGCCAGACGAACACACTAACTATACGTTCCACACTAAGCAACGCTTGTGGTATGGGTACCGTACAATGGACTGAGTGCGAACTCGGAATATAATACTTATATAGATATTAAACATCCATGACTTGGGTACAAACATTCGTGCTATTGACGCAAAGTTTGTCCCTACCAAGATTTGAACCCGGGACCCTCGGCACAGAAAGCAGGATCCCTACCAACTGCGCTAAAGTACATTAGAATTTTAATATAGACTACAGTCTTAACCAGACTAGAACAGCAACAAAAAGTTATTAAAAGGTCTGTTGATCTAATATAGAGTGATATGTGATACACATGTGTAGTTACAGTAACTCTATGTAGCGACAAGTCTACCTACCAACCTAATGTCCATTTTATTGGTGTCCCGTGCGTGGCTGTGTAGAGAACAGGGCAAGGCGTAGAGTAGCTTGTTTATGTTAATAAAATAACAGTAAGCACAGCAGTAATAGAACGTTGTCTCGGTAACGAGGTTCGCAGATTCCAACACAGACTCCCTGGGATTTCTGGATTAATGTGCGAATCTCATTAACCTACAACCATGATCAGTGTCGCCAAGAAACTAAAAAACCACAGCTTACCAATAAAAAAACAGGAGAAAACAGTAGGTAAAGTAAAAAAGGCAGATTTCTAACATTCCTCATATAATTAAAACAATCACCTACATTTATTAGTTACCAGGACTCACATACATTGTTATATTATAATCTTGATCACAACTTAATAAAAAACACAAATCAAAGTAAAATTATTTTCCACTTTCATCCTCAATTGTCTTATCTTCAGTATTTTCTATTTTAAAATAGATATTTTAAAATAGTGACCGGCGGGCTGGCCTCTATTTCGCGCAAAGAGTGAGCCTCGCTATTCAGCGCGGAAACGCGGCCAGCCTGCTGGGCACTTTTGGCATCGACGACGATGTGGAGGCATTTTTGTGTATATAATTTTATTTTATTTTTAAATGTGCTATTAATAAGTATTTTTTTAGTTTTTTGTTTTTCCATGTATATAACTATTGTATATAATTTATTAAATAAAAAAAATAATTCCTTTTAAAATCATACAATTTTTTGTTAAATTTCTTCATTTGCCTTTCTGTGGCTTAAAATGAGTAGCATTCGGTGTGCAATGCTCCATTAATAGTTGTAGTCGATATTCTGTTGCGTAATTTGGTTTTCATAATATTTATAGCGGAAAATAATCATTCCACGGTGGCGCTGCTATGTGGTAGGCACAAGTGTAATAGGTGGCTCTGAACGCTAATTGAAAAACAGTAAAAAATAGGAATGAAACAGAAAACACAACATCAATGTCAAAACAGGAAATCTACTTTTAAAACTGTAGGGTTGGTAACACTGACCATGATTATCACTAAGCTAAGCGGTGCTAAGCGGTGAAGGAAAACGTCGTGCCGGGTTGATGGAGACTTCACACATCTTTCGAGGGGTTCTCTCAGACATGCAGGTTTCTTCAAGATGTTTTCCTCCACCGTTTAGCAAGTGATAATCGTGATTGAAAATGATATTCGCATATGAAATCCCAGAGGTGTGAGCTAGGGTTTTAATCTGCGATCCTCATTGCCGAGGCGAGCGTTCTACCAACTTGGCTATCATTGCTCTACTGTCTAGTATGATATAAAGAAACCCAGCTATAAGTCTCCACAGTTTTCGGTAGCCTGTCACGCGTGAGATACGTGCCGCGGCGTTGCGAGGTAAGATATCGAGTTTAACACATTACCTACCTTCGAGCAATCGGTCAATACTTTATACTGTAACTACCTATAATAACTTGAAGTTACCAGCGTCTAAGCAGTGATAGCCAAGTTGGTAGAACGCTTGCCTCGGTAACGGGAATCGTAGGTTCCAACCCCGGCTCGCACCTCTGGGATTCCTGGATTTCATGTGTCAATCTCATTTTCAGCCATGATTGTCACTTGCTGAACGGTGAAGGAAAACATCGTGAGGTAACCTGCATGTCTAAGAGAACACCTCGAAAGACGTGCGAAGTCCGCCAACCCGCACTGGGCCAGCGTGGTGGACTATGGCCTAATACCCCTCGCATTGAGGGGAGGCCCGTGCCCAGCAGTGGGACATTAAAAAGGGTTGGTATTCAATCAGCGTCTTACATTATTTTATTTTTTATACTGGATGACTTTCGACTTTAAACACCCCCTCCAAATACCACCCTTGGGGTTGAAAAAATATCGAAATCGGAACACAATTGCAGGAGATGACAGCTAGCAAACATAGACAAAAAAACTGGCTATCGATGTCATTTAAAAAGAAAAACAGTAAAAAAGAAAAGATGCTATTATTTTCCTCAATTACGTCTAGGCCCAGTTACACAACCAAAAGGACAGCTCACCTAATCCTTTTCCATAACACCCAGGTGTATAAACCCTATCTTACAGAAATACTATGGTACATATAATAATGCAGCATCACCAAAAATACCGCTAAGCAAGGATCTTATTGAAGAAAAAAGAACTTGCAACGTCAGCTTTCGTTCTTTAATACAAAAGGTATTATTACAGTGAAGGGATATCATCAAAATTTCATGATCCTAAGACATTGTCAAAGAATATACAGTAATACAACGGGTTTATTGTAGATGTAGCGACTTCTACCTTGCTATAAGAAACATGTTTACTGCGCCGATACATAGATGGCGCTGCACACGACCTTCAGAATAAATGACGATTCTCCAAATAATCCTGAAACGCACTATGAAGGTTGTCGCAGAATGTAAAACATATTCACCGTGTATGTGGCTTCGTAACGATAACTGATACCATGTATTCAAAATATGAATTTTTCGTCGAACTTCTTATGTGTTTTATTTTCAGCATTTAGGAATTTATTTCAGCCTGAAATTAAATAGAAGCCTATTACCACGTACTTTTTGTTGTGATTTCGTGGTTTACGATACATTGCGCGCTTAATAATTACAACATTTGTAACCCAATACTTTCGACATAAAAAATATTATGTATATTTTTTTTGTAAAATTTCCAAAAAGTTTGCCTTACCATGTCTTACACATTGTATGCTATAACCCGACAACAACCGTCGCGGCAAAGAAATCAGCCCTACCAGGCATACCACCTAAGTTATCTGCAATACAAAAATGTATCCACTTTATTCAAGAATTGAACCAAGTTGTATTACCGTGTGCTCATTTACAACGACCATGGCCTCGGGTATATGAGAGGCTCAGTTTATAGTCGCCAATTGTACCTCGCCGAGGCACCTTCGTTTTATCTGAGCTGTAAACGCGAACGCATCATAACGCTCTCGTAGTTTAGGAGGTCAGCACGTCAAGTACGAGACTATTCGTAAGCTACCCGTATACTTTATAGTCTACGTATTTAGACATTTTGTTAATAGACTTGAACGGCGACTCTAGCGGAAGGTGTTTAAAAGCTTTCAATTCTCCATACAAAATCTCTATATATGTAGACTCTAGAGCAGTGATTCCCAAAGTGGTCTATATCGACCCCTAGGGGTCTATGACAACCTGCAAGGGGTCTACGTCAGCGAAAAAAAATTTGGCGGTCCATGAAATGAAAATGGGGGTCCACGATAGTGGATCTCAACACATACACTGATAGTACCTATTTAATTACATCATACTATCTTAGAATATCAAAACATATACATTATTTATAAAAGTACCTATGAAGTAAAAAAAATATTATATATGTTTATAAAATTGTGTAAGTTGTAGGATGTTGGTATTCGCTTTGATGTCGCAATACATTTTGATTTTGTACAAACCTGAGAGTCGCAGTCTCAGAGCTTCGCTACCTTGCACTGACTTGTTCAATTCGTCACTCTATAAAGGACGGAAATCAATAGGAAATCAATATCAGGTAAGTAGGGGGTATACCCAACACGGAAAAACATAGTAAGGGGTCTACGACACAAAAAAGTTTGGGGAACTCTGCTCTAGAGTCTATGGCTAGCTTACGAATAATCTCGCACTTCACGTACAGGAAAAGTAATAGTTATGGTGAAATAACATTTTATTAATGTGTTATCGCTATTAATTACTTGACATTGGCAAAATACCCGCTAAGTTGTGGGTGAGGCCGTATTCATATCCATATTATTTCGTCGCATCTCATTTCATAAAGAAAGAAGAACATTTGTTTGGAGAATATTTCAGCAGGAAAGAAATTCAGAATATGTATATTAATATGTGTCTTCATCTCTAGTTTGACCGGGGTACCCTCATATGTAGTTGTTGACAGCAACTATGACACTAGGACGTCAACCACCTCAGTCCTCCCGTGACTATGGTTGCTGTAAAGCAGCCGAAACGTCAGGAGCGTAAAAAACATAATATAAACGCGATAAAACCCTTAAAATTAATTTTATTTAAATGGTTAAATGTGTTCCATATTCCACCCAAAGTTAATGATGGAAAATACCAAAAGAAGTAATGGAACTCGTAGCCTCTTGGTCTACGATATCTAATGCGCAATGTAAGGCACAATGATCCTTGGAGCTTCGTCAATGCGGTCCCTCTAAATATTTGATATCGAAGGCCTGCCGACAAATAACAAAGAATGATTTGATTATTATGCAATGAAGCAGTGATAGCCAAGTTGGTAGAACCCTTGCCTCGGCAACGAGGATCGTACGTTCAAACCCCGGCTCGCACCTCTGGCATTTCTGGATTTCATGTGCGAATCTCATTTTCAACCATGATTATCACTTGCTAAACGGTGCAGGGTACTTCAGAAAGGTTATACACAGCCTTGAAGTTAGCGAGCGAATTTGTGATCATTATTAAAAAGTAGACTTAAAAAAAAATACCCATAAAATAAGTTACAATTGTCATTATATGTGATATTTTTTTTTAATTGTATAATCGATATTCCGACTTCAGATGCGTTAAAGTAGCACAATTTAAAGGTTGATTATACTCTTTCTGAATCACGTTGTATAAGGTATCGTATGGTTTATAACGTCAATGTGCCAAAATGCATACTTTAGGTAACAAATAATATTAATTGACAACAGTAGAGCAAGCAGGAACTCTTAATGTAATCTCAAAGCATGCTGTCACTGTTAAACTTATTTATAAAACCTGTTGTGTGAGAGGGATGAAAGACTTACGCTACTTTTTATTGAATAAGTTAAGCAAGCCCTCCCCTTAATTGACCCTTCAAAGGGCTTAGGAAACAAGATAAATAATAATGATAAATGATTCAACATAATATCCTAATCCAAATAGACTCAGATTATAAAATCTTCAAGAGTTTTGCTTCAGCCGAGACGTTCCAAACTTGATGTTACAAATTTATATTCTCTGTCACACCCATTCCTTATTCAAAATTAATGATACCGAGTACGGATGCACGAAACTTTTTAAAATATTTTTGTTTTCTTAATTACCAACACAAGGTAATCTATCATCTTCTTTCTTCTTTTTTCTTTACGAAATGAAATGCGATGAAATAAAATGGATATGAAAATGGCCTCAACCGCAATATTTTGCCAATGTCAAGTAATTAATAGCAATAACACATTCAATAAATACACATTATAAATTAAATAATGGATGTGACATGTTGAAATGAAAAATCAATCTATCATAAACTGACTGGATATAAGCTGTTATTATTTTTCTTTTCTTTAGTTCATCGGCTTCCAAATAAAGCAATTTTGACCAGTGTCGAGTGTTTCTTGATGATTGTTATTAAATGATCGATTAAAGAATGATAATGATGAGGTCGATGATTAAATGAATCTCCCCCCCCCCCCCTACGCCCTATAAATAAAGCTGTGGATAATTTAGGGAAAATTTACCGGACATCTTGGGAGAACTCAAAAAGTCAGGTTATACTATTTAATCCCGATGGTTAATATTACACATTATATATCCAAGAAACTATTTTTTTTTATTAACAAAAATTTCAACATAAAGGTTCAATTTTCCGCAATAAAGTCCAGTTAGTTACTAATCTCTGGCTTTATGTTTGTTTGTGTTTTTTTTTATTATTATTACATTATAGGCAAGTATTTGATCTCGATCTCACCTGATGGTAAGTGACGATGCGATCTACGATGGAGCACATGCCTAGAAGGTACCTGTCCACTCTCGACTTGAAAACACCCAGATTGAAGTCAACGGGTAACAAAGACGCCATATAATTACAGCCATATGTATCTTTTTTTTTCAAGAAAAATCTGATCTTAAATAAACAACCATCCTCCAAGTATGTTGTGCGTGATACCTTTTACGGATTCCGTGAAACCCGCTGACGGGAACACGACAAGGGTAGACATAAGTAAATACGTAGCGAACTATTTCATTCGTCGGGATGTGACGGTCAAATCGTCGCTCGTAAAAGCGCCGCGAAACACTGGCGCACACGTCAAAAACCCTGGCAGTTAGGGGCACGGGTACGGTTCCATTGGTACAGTATAGAGGACGAAATAAACTCTTATAGGAGGTGTCTATGACTCGCGTACAAACATCCGTGTGCTCATCATACAAAGATTGTCCCTACCAGGATTCCAATCCGGGACCCTCGGCAGAGCAAGCACTACCAACTGCGCTAATCAGGTCGTCATATATGTAACTAGCCCCACTGTCATTTATATAACCTCCTTAGGAGTCAATATCCCTCCTCAGGGCACCTTTAGGGTTCCATTCTCATCTTCAGTTCTGGACTAGCCGCTTTGCCCCGACGGCTCGCGTTGGGTTCTTGTACATATGTTACGTTCTGCGAAAACTTTAATAGTGTGTTTCAGGATTGTGTGTAGAATCGTAATTTGTTCTTGAACGTCGTATGCAGCGCCATCTGTTTATCTCCTTGTTAACCCGTTTCTTGTAGCGCGAGCTAAAGAGGTCACTACACTAAATAAATCGATATGATTTTTCGGCTTCAAAATTATCTAAGCGGCTTTTGACCTATATTTTGTTCTTAGTCTGAGGTTATCCTGATGATAATGAGAGTCGCAGTTACAAATCCCTCCGGGATTTCTGAATTTCAAATGCGAATCTCATTTACAACCATCACTACCACTTGCTAAACGGTGAAGGAAAACATCGTGAGGAAACCTGCATGTCTGAGAGAACCCCTCGAAAAACTATGGTCTTATCCCCCATGCATTGAGAGGAGGGAGACATTGAAAAGGCTTATCTTGTTTAGTCGTTGTTGTTGACGTCCCGTACAGATCAATGGGCTTGCACACGACCTCAAGAATAGTACGTCTCGTGAAAATAAGACGGGCTCGGGTGGCGGTTTTTATGTAAGTTTTACTTCAACCCCATTACGTAGGGGTCGCGGGTTCGATGTCGGATATCATACCGCTCCAGCCTCGGGATATAATACGTGAACTGTTTTGTATTTTAATACTGTTTTTGTTATTCGAGATTCAAAGTATTCAATGAGGTTTATGAAAAAAAAATATTTCTTATATTTACGCGAATACTACACATTAGTTTTTTCTATGACACTAGGACGACAAACACCTCAGTCCTCCCGTGACCGTGGTTGCTGTAAAGCAGAAATGTCGGGAACGTAAAAAAACAAAAAAACATCATAATAAATTAGTTTTATTTCAAAATGAAATAATACAGTCTATATGAAGCTTGTGAAGGATCACACCAACTATACATGGCTAGATGCAAACCCAGTGTATAATTAATATAGATATTAAACATATATGCCTCTGGTACAAACATTCGAGCTTATCACACAATGTTTGCCCCTACCGGGATTCGAACCCAGAAACCTTAGTACAGAAAGCAGGTTGTCTACAAACTGTGCCACCTCACTTCAATACGCTACACAGGTTGAGATTTAAAAACTAATTAATGAAAATAGAACGCCTTTGCATCTTCGCTACGATACTTGTGCAGCATCCCGTCGCAGAATCAAACAAAACACAGAATAATTTAGTATTTAAAAAAAGAAGCTTATAAAAAACCCGTTAAAAACGGTTTGTTATGCGGCGCGAATTCGAATTACAAATTTGAACGCGACTAAAGCGAGTGTTGCAGTCGTAAAAATGAAATTTAAAAATGGAATTCAATGATTTAAAACTACTACGAGCTCTTCGCGAGGGTTGCCAGTAATAACGCTATTATTCTTATGTTCAATGTCGGGATTTAGAATGAATAGAGAGCAATTGTTTTGATTTCCCTTTTAGATATGAACTTTTACATGGAGTTTTTTTACATAGCGTTTTGTTGGCTTAACTATGATTTTAAATAGTTAGTCATTATGACGAGTGTAATACCCGAATGGTTTATAACGTCATGGTATTTCAACCATAGATTCCACCATACCACAATATGGTATATGGTATGGCAATCTATGGTATGCATATAGATAGCAGTGATAGCCAAGTTGATAGAACGCTTGCCTCGGTAATGAGGATCGCAGGCTCAAACCCTGGCTCGCTCCTCTGGGATTTCTAGATTTCATGTTCGAATCTCATTTTCAACCACGATTATCACTTGCTAAACGGTGAAGGATAATATCGTGAAGAAACCTGCATGTCTAAGAGAACCCCTCGAAAGACGTGTGAAGTCCGCCATCCCGCATTGGGCCAGCGTGGTGGACTATGGCCTAATCCCCCTCACATTGAGAGGAGACCCGTGCCCAGCAGTGGGTAATTAAAAGAACAAAGTAGGTTAAGTTTAATAGACCACTTGAAAGTAAACTCAACATTCACAAGGAAGTGTATAAAAAACATAAAATATAAATACAGATTTAATAATAAATGGTCAAATACTAAGTACATAAAGAATAACAATAATATCGTCAGGCGAACATACCAACTATACGGTCCCACACTAAGCAACGCTTGTATTATGGGTACTGTACAATGGACTGAGTGCGAACTTAGTATACAACACTTAATATAGATATTAAACATCCATGACTCGGGTACAAACATTCGTGCTCATCACACAACTACTGACCCTACTAGAATACGAACCCGGGACCCTCGGCACAGAAAGCAGGGTATCTACCAACTGCGCCAATGGGGTCGTCGTCGAGATATAAATATTTATTGGACAAGTCGCGTAATCAATAATGAAAACCAATTACTTATATGTGAGCGGTCGACGAGATCTGTCGGGAAAGCGGCTTATGTACCATCGCATAAAATAGTTCGGAAACTACACATGGGAACATACGGTGCCGTATATGGGACGGGACCGCTAGCAATAAGGAAAGAAAACCATTTATTTATGACAAATACTTTTGAACAACACTACATGTAACATAACCCAAAGATATATGAGAGGAGATATGTTATAAAAGCGGTGGGCTTGCGCACACAAGTGGCCAAAATTAGGCTAACATAGAGTTTTCGCCGTCAGTCGACTGCAACTGCACGTCCGTATCGGAGCTCTAGCTTACTTACGAAGAGACTTCGTATTGGTTGGTTTTATGGAATTGCATGTGTTTTGCGGCGAGTGGTGGGGAACAAAACGGAGACAGCGAGTTCCCATACATTTTGAACCGCACGGCATATCTATCATGATCTGTGACATAACCTATCATTGGGCATCACTTTAGGCAGACGTTCAAATGCTTGTCACAAATCGGCTTCTACTCAGCGTATGCTAGTTGCGCAAACAACCAGCGCTGGTCTTCCGTGGAAGCTGTTTAGTGATGTCACGGACATCCTACTGGGTACTATTTAATAATATAATAATACAACCCTTTTTTATGTCGCACTGCTGGGTACGGGCCTCCCCTCAATGCGAGGGGGATTAGGCCATAACCACGCTGGCCCAGTGCGGGTTGGCGGACTTCACACATCTTTTGAGGGGTTCTCTCAAACACGCAGGTTTCCTCACGACGTTTTTCTTCACCGCTTAGCAAGTGATAATCGTGGTTGAAAATGAGATTCGCACATGAAATCCAGAAATCCCCGAGGTGCGAGCCGGTATTTGAACCTACAGTCTTCGTTACCGAGGCGAGCGTTCTACCAACTTGGCTTGCCATAATAGTTTTATTAAACACAAGCATGGAGTTGAATTACGCCAGACGAATACACCAACTATACGGTCCCACACTAAGCAACGCTTGTATTATGAGTACCCTACAATGGACTGAGGGTGAACTCAGTATATAACACTTATATAGATATTAAACATCCATGACTTGGGTACAAACATTCGTGCTCATCACACATAGTGTGTGTCCCTACCGGGATTCGAACCCGGGACCGTCAGAGCAGAAGGCAGGGTCACTATCCACTGACCTAATGACGACCTACGTCATACTGTTACACATTGTAGAATGCTAAATAAATTAATAATTATATTCTTAAATAGTCCTATCTCATCTCCATCCAAACCTCAATCCACAGTCCCAATTATCTTTCCATGTTCCTGCAATAGTTCCTCCGCCTACTGAGGTCAATTTTCTATTTATGCATCTTCAGCAGTTGACCCCAGCAGGTGGCTAACATAACATTAAAATTATCAAAAAGGGCCTCTACATGTTGGACCCATATCCCCGCGCAAGCTTCCCAAAGATCCGGGTATAGCCCGTGTGTAGAGAGACATAATATTTAATCATTTTCGGAATTCCGTACGAAACGAACCGCCCAGTGGCGTAGCATAGGGGGGGCGGAGTGTGCGGTCCGCACCGGCACTTTGCCGGGGCGGATTGAGAAAAAAAATTAAGATTTTCTTTCGTCAATTCTTTGTGTCGTTATCATGCCCCAATCTATACTAATATTATAAATGTGAAAGTTTGGATGGATGGATGGATGGATGGATGTTTGTTACTCTTTCACGCCCGAACGGCTGAACGGATCTGGATGAAATTTGGCACAGAGATAGATTATAGTCTGGAATAGCACATAGGCTTCTTATCCCGGTAAAATGTATGGTTCCCGTGGGATAGATGTTTTAATTTTTCATACTTTTTATCGCGGGTAACACCGCCGGGCGCAGCTAGTTGTTTTATAATGAATAGCAAAAGTAAGAGGGCGGCAAATTTGAAATCTGCACCGGGTGCTAATGACCTATGCTACGCCACTGGAACCGTCCCGTATGTTTGGTACCCAAGTGACGAATACGTTACTTCGCAACCCGTAAATTTCGTGGCCGCCTGCGCGAATGAATTGTTACCGATAATTTAGTACGAGTGTACCGACCGACCGTTTGATATATTGCCGACTGTACCTCGGTTTACATGTGTTCATTGTGACACAATCTATACATATAAATAACATTGGAGTGTCTGTTTGTAATATGAAAATAACCGCTTTTTACTAAGTGCATTTGGATGTATACACGTTACCTATACCGAAACAACATTTTTTACAATTTTTGTCTGTCTCTGATGTAACAAGGAGTAACTTAGGCTACTTATATTTTAGAAAAAAAATAGAATTACACGATAAAAAATTAAAACCAATGTTGCAGCGGAGCGCCTGATTAAGTTTGATAGCAACAACCTGCAATGCGTCCCGCGGGCTCAGAATGGGCGAGCAGGCTGTTGTCAACGGTTGTCTTTGTTAAATACCACGCGGACGAAGTCGCGGGCAACAGCTAGTACTAATTAATAAACTGAAATATTGATTTGCTACTATGCACACATAATGTGTGTTACTACTCATACTATCAGCTGAAAGACGTCCACAGCTGAACATAGGCCTCCCCCAATGACTTCCACACATCCCGGTCCTCCGCCACTCGCATCCCCCGACTTCCTGCGACGCGTGTGATATCATCGGTCCACCTTGTCCGTCCGTCCTACACTAAGTCTTCCGGTTCGTGGTGGCCATTCTAGAACCTTTCTGCCCCAACGCCCCCAACTTATAATTACTTAATGATTCAGAAAGGGCAGAGCTTTGAACTTTCGCTTCTTTAGCTTTAGCGTAGTATAGCCTGTGTGAACCACTCTGTATACAATAACGACCATGACTCGAGTACAAACATTTGAGTACATCACAAGTTTTCCCTCACCGGGTTTGAAACCCGGTACTCTCGGTACAGAAAGCAGGTTCACTACCAAATCTGGCGATGGTCGTCAGTATTCAAGATAGCACACAAAAGTTCTCACAATAGCACCACAGTTTTATACGGCACAAAGCGCTCGGCTATAACCGGACTTGAACCGGATCAGTCCGGATAAGACCCTCAAAGGTCCCACCCGGATGAAATGTAGGAAAAATATTATATTTTTACACTTTGAAGAATTCTTTCGGTGAGGCTTAGATGGGTGTTATGGCAACCTATGATGTCCATCTATTGGTGAAAGGCCTCTTCTGAGAGCAGGGGGGATTGAGGACTCGGGTCGCCACAATAGCCTCAGATTAGTGCGATTTTATATCATTATATAGATAAGCGAACGTAATCGTTCAATGGTTGTTCAAAGAAATTGTAAACATTTTAATTTAATACTAGCTGTGCCGCCCCGGGATCGAATGTATGAATCGAAAATAAATTATCTATTGATTTCTTATATTTACGCGAATACTACACATTGAAATATAACGAATCTACCGCACCCTCCCGTGACCATGGTTGCTGTAAAGCAGCCGACACGTCGCGAACGTAAAAACATAAAATAAACGCGATGAAAATATCTTTATAATATTGTGATGTGATTTTTTTCCATGCTTGAATAGTTATTCTGCTTATACAGAACGCTTATAGTGCGCTATGTCCGTTTGTTTTTTAAATGTTTGTAAAAGTGCGAAATGTTTTCCGGAAAAATCGAAATTCTGACTTCTCAAAATAATTGCCAATATGCTAAAGAAGTGCAGGTTCAAATGATTGTATACCCTTTCTGAATCACGCCATGCCAAGTTTAAGTAAAACACATCCTGTGGATTTTGTCATAAAATGTAAACTACCCCGCGGGAGCCCATCCCTTTCGCGTGTTTCAAAATGTGTTCAACTATATGCCGGAAGCACCACTATTCCTTCATGTATTCAAGCTATTTTCAGCACACGCAATGGCCTTGAAAACAGGTAGACCTTCATTTTCGTCTTATATCTTAAGATTACTTCAAACTAGATCTCCGAACTCCGAGAGCCGATCGCAGACGGAACTTGTAACAATGGAGTTTCACTGATAAACTTTGAAATCGGACAATTTGTAGAATTGCCAGCCCGGCCTCCGGAGATAACACTGCCAGTTAAATTAACTTTGTCGTTTGTTCGTCATTGTTCGATTTAGATTAGAAATTTAACATGATAAAGTCGAGAGAAAAGAACCCAACCAGTAGAGTAAGGTTCTAATGTAAGCATGACGTTACTAAGAAAGCATGCTTTCACTGTCATTCTCATTCATAAAAGCTGTGCTGTGAGGAGGATCGAAGACGCTCCCGTTAAAAATATAGAAAAAATAATTAACAATTATCATTTCCAAAAAGAACTGATATCTCAGACCCCCATGGCCAAATTACTTTATAAATCCTATGTCTAGTTTTTTTCCTAGTGATAGAAATTAATAACAATATAATTCATCTTGCACAAGGCACGCTTATCGACTTGTTGAGTGTTTTAAAAGTACAACAATAACATATAACAAGTTGGTACACTTATACATAATCTTCAAAGTTTCAAATAAGAACTTGCGTTAATTAATAGGGGTCGATTTTTAGACCTCGTCGACCCCAAAATTAATTTTCGTTTATGTCGACCCTGGAAAAACCGATATCGACCACTTTAGGTATCTCTAGTCTAGAAGTAGATACGGTAAATATCAATAGGGTTGTCCCTAATACGATCGAGAAAATATATGTTACTACTGTGCATCCCTACATTAAAGGATAATATTAAATCCGAAACCAAGTGCACCATTTCAAGACTTCAAGATACAATGAGCACTGTGTAGATCGGACCGCAAACAGCAACTGAATATGAGGGTACCCCAGTTCAAACTATAACACCAGGACGTCAGCCACCTCAGTCCTCCCGTGACCATGGTTGCTGTAAAGCAGCCGAAACGTCGGGAACGTAAAATCAAAATATAAACGCGATAAATTCCTAAAAATTAGTTTCATTTCAATAGTTTTTTCATGTTCCTCCATTATGTTCACACTACCCGCAACACCGTCTGTCGACTCAGCGATAGGAAACAGGAAAATGGAATCCCATCCGATGAAATATAATCAAACTTTTCCATGGAATTAGTTCCTTAACTTATGATTTGATATGCCCCGTGCTATCTTGCGAGATAAACCCGATGAGAGGTAAGCAGAACTTTGTGAGGGGTGTTGAAATATATTTAAATCAGAACTTACTAACGCTGAAGGAAAACATCGCGAGGAAACCTGCATGTCGGAGAGAACCCCTCGAAAGAAGTGACTGAGTGAGTTCAGAGACTGTGTGAAGTGAGGGGTAGTAGGCCATAGTCCACCACGCTAACCCAGTGCGGTTTGGTGGACTTCACACGACTTTCGAGAGATTCCCTCCGACATGCAGGTTTCCTCACGATGTTTTCCTACGCCGTTTAGCAAGTGATAATCATGGTTGAAAATGAGATTCGCACATGAGATCCTGAAATCGCAGAGGTGCGAGCCGGAGTTTGAATCTGCGATCCTTGTTACTGAGGCAAGCGTACACATAAATCTCATCCCATTAATATTAAAAAATGTGAAAGTTTGGATGGATGGATGTTTGTTACTCAATCACGCCAGAAAGGCTTTTTATCCCGAAAATATGCGCGGTTCCTATGGGATAGCGTACAGAAACCGTTTTTTTTTTGTTACAATATAGGCAAGTATTTGATCTCGATCTCACCTGATAGTAAGTGACGATGATAACTACGATGTAGCATACTTGCCCAGAAGGTACCTGTTCACTCTCGACTTGAAAACACCCAGATTATAGGCAACGGGGAACAAAGACGCCGGTAGCGTGTTCCATTCCTTGTTATTTTAGACGTAACTTTTTAATCCGCACCGCGGGGCGCAGCTAGTTGTACATAATCTAAACAAGCATAGGCGTAGTGCATACATAGACGGCGCGGCCGGGCGGCCGGCCCGTCCGGTCATATTTCCGGTCACTGATAACTACCACCCTAGCTAGTGTGACGTATCGCCCGCCACAGGGTTGTGTACTCATAAATAAACCCGAGTTAATTACTCGGGATAAAAGTTAAGTGTACTTAAATAATATGTAAAGGTCTATTTTTTTTTTATGATGCCCCGATGTGGACAGTAAGTGGTGACCCTGCTTGCCTTATCAAAGGGATACAGATTCCGATCCCAGTAGAGCAGGGGTTCCCAAACTTATTTTGTCTACTGCCCACTTTGACAATGAATAATTTTTTGGTGTAACATTATATATTGATAATAATACCAGCTATGATAGAACGCAGACATAAACGTTTCATTTATATTTTCAAAGAAATCAATCTTCTCAGTATCCACAATAATATAAACGAAATATCAAACCAGTGGGGGATCCGTGACGAATCCGAATGGACTCCCCGACGACGCCCAGCTGTGGGCTCCATCCCCTACTTTGTCAAAAGAGTCGAAACAATATGCAATTACTCGTGTAATGTCTGAGATTAATACCAGCAGCCAGAGACATCTGATTTCATAAATGGTGGATGCTGAAATCGTTGGAGGCGCTGGGAATTCTTCAATTCAAAAATATCTTTCTTTGTTCCCCGTTGCCTTCAATCTGGGTGTTTTCGAGTCGAGAGTGAACAGGTACCTTCTAGGCAAGTGTGCTCCATCGTAGATCTCATCGTCACTTACCATCAGGTCAGATCGAGATCAAATACTTGCCTATTAAAAAAAAAATATCAGCAAAATGTGGGTGCCCCTCTGTCTACCCTTTCGGGGAACAGAGGCATGAAGGAATCGTCTTGTAAATGTAAAATGACGGTTTTGAAGATTTTGTGTAATTAAATGAGTAGGTGTGTCAGTTATTTTCTTAATCATTGATTCAACAATTTTCTTGATAAGTGACTCAGTCATTTACTTGGTGAGTGAGTGAGTCAGCCATCTTTTTGTTGAGTAATTGAGTCAGTCATTTACTTTATGAGTAAGTGAGTCTGTCAACTTCTTTAAGAGTAAGTAAGGCAGTCCTTTTTTTAGAAATATATGAGTTTTCTTGATAAATAGGTGAGTCGGATATTTTTTTAAAGTGGAAGTGATTCTATCATTTCGTTGATGTGAGGTGAGTTACTAATTTTCTTGATGAGTAAGTGAATCAGTCATTCTCTTGATCAGTAAGTTAGTCAGTCACGGAATTTAGTTAAATTTATATTTCATAAATTACCACATCCAAAACCTGCCACAATCTTCAACCATCTTTACTCCACCCAAAAGATCTGGCACAATTCATGAACCGTCACTTCCAGTCGTTACACCACGCCTTATTCCCAACACAATAAGATTTATATTCGCACTGGGCACCAGCCATTGTCCTCAGGTCCTAAGTTATTTATGTGCGCAGTTAATAGGCGCCTTGTGTTGAAATTTCTCGTTGCTTTGTCTTGTAGCTTGATTGATGGACATACTTTTATCTTTCGAGTTAGAAATTGCAGTGTTTTTTCGTATTATTTTGTCTACCTTTTTATGTGAAGTTCACCTATATACCATCACGCTGTTAGTCTCCGTAGGTAGACGATTTGAACTACAATACCCATCGCTGATGGCATTTGGAATAATAGGTACTTAATGATATTTTTTTCTTCTATATTCTCTAAAAGCAGTGATAGATAATTCGGTAGAACACTCGCCTTTTCTAACTAGTGTCGCAGGTTCAAATCCCCGCTCGTTCCTCTCGGTTTTATGCATTTCAACACTTGCTAAACGCTGAAGGAAAATATCGCGAGAATACTTGCATAAATATGTTTAATTATGCTAAGCGAACCCTTAGAAAGTCGTGTGTATACCGCAAACGTACACTGGGCCAGCGTGGTGGACTTTGGCCTATATTATCCCCCTTGTACCGAGAGGAGGCTCGTGCATAAAAGTAGGGTATTAGAAGAGCTAATATTATTATTTGATATATTAGGTACATAATCTTCCTCCATACACTGGCTTTACCTGGACCTTTGGAGGGCTTGGACATGGGTCCAACGTGGGTCCAACACGTAGAGGCCCTTTTTGAGAATTTTAATGTTATGTTAGCCACCTGGGCCCCAAGTCTGCTAATACAATCGATTCATAATAAATTTGAACAGTAACCGCATAGTAACATTGTATGGGATATCTGTCAAAAGTAACAGTTACTATGCGGTTGCTGTTCGATTATGAATCGATTGTGTTAGCAGACTCAGGGCTCTGCTGGGGTCAACTGCTGAAAATGATAGCATTAACAGCGAATTGACCTCAGCAGGCGGAGGAACTATTGCAGGAATATGGAAAGATAATTGGGACTATGGA
This sequence comes from Pheosia tremula, assembly GCA_905333125.1. Taxonomy (NCBI): domain Eukaryota; kingdom Metazoa; phylum Arthropoda; class Insecta; order Lepidoptera; family Notodontidae; genus Pheosia; species Pheosia tremula. The sequence continues at coordinate 955,288 of HG995423.1, forward strand.
TGGACATGGGATAGGGCTGTTGGAAGGGTTGCGGACACCTGCCATGATCAACTTATATATCTATGGTATATTATCATGCTATTAATGAGCGTTTGATAATTCATTAGGTCCACACAAAGGCTGAAGATGGCGTCCGCCATTAGTCCTGGCCTGGCACGAAGCCAGCTCGTCTGAGTTATATTGGCCCGCTGAATTTCACTCCGAATTATACCCCCGATCCCGATAGGTATTTGAAGGTGGGACACAAGCGTAGAGTCGCTGTTGTTACTACATATTTTAACACCCAACGCAAAAAAGGAGAGTGAATATCTTCATACTCCCGCAGGCCCAAGTAAAATACCCCCCATCCCTCAATCAGTAATGTGATGGATACTTTACTGAAATATTTTTAATGGATTTTTTGTGAGAAAATGAAAAGCCAAGTTTCGTCACTCTGTTTCAATTACCTACACTCATGCATTTTACCGAACCCACAATGGTTAATATTCCACTTATATCACTCACTATAACTCGCAGGAACACTAGTTTTAGAAATTAAATCGGAACTGACGCCATGACTTTTCAATTTCCCACCAAAAAGTCTCTGCCGTCTTTGCGTCCCAGGATTTTTAACTTACCTTTTTTTATACCATTAAATACTGCC